>CM060910.1:1040363289-1040960789 GCA_030737875.1 Allium sativum | reverse complement strand
GGGAAACCAAGAAAGCGTTAAATGCTCATGCTCAGGAGAATGCTGCAATGCGGCAGGATATGAATCGTATGTCGAGACAATGAGAAGAATTCAGAAATCATTAATCTTCCCCTCGTCGGTTGGACCAGAACTCGGAAAGCTCACCATCATTCGGGAGAGGTAGAGGCCAATGTCAACCACGCCGCCCGTTGGAAAGACCCGAAAATATACGATAGTTGCATTTGGAAGGGCGTTCGGACCAACCAGGAACGGTGGGTCAAATTCAGGCCGATCTGGCTGACATGGAAGTCATCGATCCCACGACTCGGCAAGGTAGAAGTGCCTCTCCTTCGGCTCACCAAAACAACGTTCAGACAACCCAAGCTCCTATCCTTCCTCTCCGACGTCTTGTGAATGACCGAAATGCTCGAGGAAGAGGAGGGACTTCCCGGACGGTGACTCAGGCAACGTTGCGTGGAAAGGGAGCAGGGAGGGGTCTGTCGGTCGAAGAGCCCGATCGATGTACACTTATCCCTCCAAATTTAACTGCCATGGTACGGCAGATCATGAATGACAACAAAGGGTTAAAAAAATATGAAGATTGGGGGATCGACTGAAGTCATACGCCTTTCACAGATGACATTCTACAAGCATAATTCCCCATAAGATTTAATATGCCCCAGATGAACCATTACAATGGAACCTCCGACCCGCAACAACATTTGATGAGGTATTCATGGCATATGGAGGTGGTAGTAGCTCCAGATACCATCAAATGCAAGGCTTTCCCAAGTTTCCTGAGTGGAGTAGCGCTCATGTGGTTAACTCGTCTTCCCCCGAGGTTGGTCCCAAGCTTCAAAGACTTAAGCGAGAAATTCCTGAACCAGTTCCGTCTCCATGCCTCTAAGTCGAAGCATGTCATGGCTCTTTTCGCAGCAAAGCAAGGAAGGGGTGAATCCTTAAGGAACTACCTTAATCGGTTTAACCGGGCTGCCACCGAAGTAAATAATCCTAACCATGAGACAGTTTTGATGGCCATGGTTGACGGCATTGACAAAAGGATGGAGTTCGAGAAATATCTAATCGGGAAGCCACCCACGGTCATTGAGATGTTCTATGAAAAGGTTAACATTCGACTGCGGCAGGAAGATGCGCAATTGGATAAAGAGGATGAGCCAAAAGACATGTCTACCAAACCCATTCAGAGTATTGTAGCATTCAAGAAGTCTAGAGATAATTCCGGGAAGGTGGAAGTGAATGTTGAAAACCGTGGTAAGGGAAACGGTAACGAACCAAAGGGAGCCAATGGAAACCCTAGACAAAGAGGGAATTCCAGGAAGCGACCCCAGTTCCAAGTTTTTGAAATTCATACGGCGTTGAATGACACGCTGGAGAACATTTATCTTGATATATGCAGTACAGTTCAGTACAAGAAGCCACCTTTGAGTGAACCTATGGAAAAAGAACGGGTGATTGGGAAGTTTTGTTTGTTCCATGAGATCTATGTGCACACAACTAATGAATGCCGTCACCTTCGGGACATCGTCGAGAAGTTGATTCGAGAGGGGAACCTCGATGAGTACAAGGCGGCCCCAAGAGACAGAGGGCAAAGGACTTCGACACTTAAACAAAGTTAGGCGACGCCTTGATCCGTAGCCCAAGAAAAGGAAAGGGAGGTAGTAATCAATGCCATTGTTGGAGGACCTCATCTAGCAAGGTATGGCGTTCGGACTATGGAACGTTATGTAAACTCAGCAAAATATCTGGATGTTGCAGAGACAAGCACCCCTGAAGCTGCAAGTCCCATAAAGCAAAGAAGGATGATAACTGATGACATCATTTTCCACGACCGGGAGTTGATTGGTGTAGAAGCCTTGAACTTCGACCCGTTGGTCATACGACCATTGTAGGCCCAACCAAAGTACGAAAGGTCTTAGTCGACAACAGGAGCTCGGTAAACATATTGTTCAGACATGCCTATGGCCATATGAAGTTATAATTGAAGGACTTGAAGTCATGTACATGCCAAATACGTGGTTTCAATGGGTCGTCCACTGAGTCGGTCGGTGTGATTGACCTATCGGTAGAACTGGGAGATGGAGATCGTAGGAGAGTACAGATCCTGCCGTTTGTTGTAAAGAATATAAACTCCCAATACAATGCATTCTTAGGGTGACCGACCCTAGCTGAGTTTAGAGCTTGTATTGCTCCTTGGTGCCTGTTTGTGAAATTCCCGACCGATGGAGAGATCGGGACGGTGCGAGGAGATCAAGTAACAGGGCGAGCTTGCTATTTGGTAGAATGGAAAGAGCTGCGAAGCAAAAGTAGCAAGGAATCAGAAGATACCCCTCCCCCTATGGAGGGGAGTGAAGCATAGCAATTACAGAAAACATCTCGGCCATGACAGTCCATCTGCTAACTCGAGGACATCAATCCAAGAGATCACGAAGAACCGGGATGTAGGAAGGCAGCCTCAAATGAAACTACCGTGGAGATCTCAATTGACGACGACGACCCGATGAGGGTCTTGAAGATTGGATCCCATTTTGACCCCCTCCGGACTAGGGAGTTGACTGAATTTCTCCGTGTTAACCTTGACGTGTTTGCATGGACCCATGCTGACATGTGTGGTATTTCACCCTCCAACGTGACTTATCTGTATTATTAAGAACACAAATATAGTCAATCAAACTTTTGTATTAGTTTAAGTCATGTTCCGCTGCCCAGGAATGTCAAGCCCTCTTTGGCTGCTGAGGCGAAATCTTGTTTTGTTGCTCAGGTCATGTTAAGCTGCTCAGGTGTTATAAAACATATTTCCTCCAGATTAAGTGAGGGTTGTTGATTGGTTGAAATTCCAGAAAGAGTCTGCTACTGGACATAAAGAGGTGCTAAGAACCAGTATAAAATATATGGTGTCTTTACTTTTTTTAGTGCTTTTATATTATTTACTATATCTTCTGCAATTACCCTATTACATGTATTTCCATATTACTTGACATAGTTGAGAAAGGCGCGCTATGGCGCGGTGCGACGTCTGTGCAATTTTTGCTTGCGACATGACGCATATGTAAAGGCACGCCAAATTGTAGAAATGACGCACGACGAAAAATGGCGCGTCTTTGCTTTATTTTATTGTTCTTTGTTGGGTTTTTCTCGCATTTCAAATTGCAATAACTACTACTACATATATTCTTACAATCGTTACAACCACCATCACTACCACCATTACTATTATTATCATAATGACATAAAATGTGAATAACGTTTTTAGTATCTAATTTTTAGTTATACTGAAACATAATTACATCGTTATTATTTCTTATTTGATTATCATTAGGGAGCTAATAACCCTATAATTATGTAATTAGTTGACCTTAGCATGCCGGCATTTAGAACTGACGTATGTTATATAGTCCAACGTAGTTTAGATTCATTTTATTATTGTTAGAAATGTATAATGTAATGTAGAAAAGATCATAAAATATTACCTATCGTAGATGCAAAAGCAAATGAATGAGACTGAGAACTTGTAAATGATAAATCACGAAAGCGGATTTGGAGAAAGAGAAAGCATTCTCAGAAAATAAACATTCAAGCAACTCTAAAATATATTTTTGGATAGAAAAATATTGCAATTGTGTGGATATGTCCAATATCTTTGTACGATTTGTCTGAAGTACAAATATATTTTATGATTTTGTATTAGAGTATTAAAAAGAAGGTATAATATATGTGACATCATTGAACCAATATCTTTGAACAATGTTGATGATTATAATGAATGGTTTACCGGAAATATGGATGATGCATCCAATGCTGAAAATGAGCTTGTATTTTGATGATGAGGATGGCTTAACTTGGGTTGTTGCTGCTAGAGCAACAAAATGGAGGAAGCTAGATATTCATCTAGAAGAACATCCACATCGAGAGGTTTTTATGCACATGCTTTAGCTCTTTTACATATTCATGAAGAACAAACAAATCTAAACAATACGAATGAAGATAATTCTAAAGCTTATGAATCTGATGATGCAGACATTGATTTGAAAAATATAATTGCTGAATCAAAATCAAAATTCTAGTTTATCAGTAGTATGTATTATTAATTTGGATTTGAAAACTACTATGCTTGAAATTTTATGCTTATGATATTATATTTGATTATGTTCTTTTTGTAAAATGTATAAAAAACTTTGTTGCATATCTTTTAGCATAAAACACTGATTTTTTTTATTTCTTTTGTTAATTGTTAAATTTATTTAAAACAAACAAACATGCGCAGTAAATTAAAAAGGCGTGCGTCATTTGCCGTGCCGTGCTCCAAGGCTTCATAAAGGTTTTCTGCTATTTTGTGACGTGTGCCATTAATAACAATGTTACTCGATCCATCTCGTCTTTTCATTTTGTATCGAAGCAGGGCATCTTGTACTGTAAAACAGTTATTTGATATCTTGATGATATGCAGAATAACACTAGCACTAACACTTGTTTTATGGAAGGTTAATCCACTGCATGACCTCCATTATTCAATGGCATGAATTACAACTATTGGGCTACACATATGAGAATTTATATGCAAGCAAATGGTTTTGATTCATGGAATATTATACAAACTGAATATAACATTCCTACCACTAACTATTCTGAATGGTGGAACTCACAAAAAGTGGATGCTACTGCAAATGCTAAATCGATGAATATGTTGCATTGCACCTTGGACAAATTCCATGTATTATAATATCCTTTTAAAGAAAAGTGGAACGTTAAAAACGAAGCTCTGCAAAAATCGGAAATGGCGGCTGGTTCCTTCACTCTTCAATTCTTCTTTCTTTCTCCTCATTCCTTTCTTTTGTTTCTGCTCTTCTTCAACTCCCGCACTCCACATTATTGGATCCGGCTTTCTTCATCCCTAATTTTCGCAGATGTTATCTTCTCAAAACTGCTTCGACTTTTATCAGATCGGAATCACCTTTCGATCTGCTTTGCTCGTTCTTCTTTCTGGTGAACCCTAAAATCGGGGTTTTGTGTGGTAGCTCAGGTTACTATAAAGCCGCTATACTGCTATTTCATCCCTCACACGAGACTGTCACCAGATGCCGAGGGTATGGAATTATTTGGTGTTGAACTTCTGGTGCTTTCCCTTTTTTGACCATGAGCCTTTATCTGCGTTTATTTTAGATTGAGGCAAGGATTACAGATTTGGTGATTTTAGTTCTGGTTTTATTTGCTTTGAGTGGATTTTTGGTGTTGCACGGTCTATTTTTTCTTCGTGGTGACCATCTTTATCGTAAACATAACATGAGAGGCTCTGCCCTGGTCTGTGTTGTTTGAGTGATGAGTCTCTCCTTTCATTACCATGCCTTCGCCCTCTGGTGTTTTGTCACTACTTTGGGATGATCGTGATGGCCAAGGCTTTGCCGCGACTGCTTATTTTGTTATTGGCACTTCCTTCGAGTATTTATGTCATCCTCCAATGTCAAAGTCCTAACATAATCTTGGTCGGTGCTATGCTGTGTTTTGCTGAAGCTTTTTGCTATGATGCAATGTCATATATTATGTCATCAAACTCTACGTTATTGGGTTGCTCTAGTGATTCTCTGAGTTTTGGTTGAAGGCTCTGCCCTAAACTCTGTCATTTTTTACGATGTCATCATGCTTCTCTCGGCACTGTGGATGGAAGCGGTTTGCCTGCTGTTTTTCTTGAGGAGTGTGTTGCTGGACATGTCACATCTTCTCTTGTTAGAGAACCCCGAATTATCACAAAACCAATTGGCAATGTGAAGGGTGAACTCATTATACTTATACATGATTCATTTTTACAAATTCCCCAATGTGGGACTTGTTTCAACACGCCTCCGCACGTGTGGCATATCATGAGCCTAACACGTGGACCTTTATATTGGGTGACATGGATAAGTGTGGCATTGTGCGCACGAATTAAACCTGCTCTGATACCATGTTAGAGAACCCCGAATTATCACAAAACCAATTGGCAATGTGAAGGGTGAACTCATTATACTTATACATGATTCATTTTTACAAATTCCCCAATGTGGGACTTGTTTCAACATCTCTGTTTTAGGGTAGGTGCAATTGTATGTTGGTGGTGTCCCCTAGTAGTGTCTCTTCATGTACCATGGGTTATTTGCACTGTTTATGTACAACGGAGGCTACTGTGAACATTGTATGTTGAGTTATACTTTGTTCTTTATTTGTAATGTCACTTCATTGAAGTATGTAATTGTGCGTTATGTCATTTAGCTCCCTGCGTGGAGTTGTTTAAAGTAGTTTAGGTTAATGCCTAGCACTTGTCCTATAATCTAGAATAGATGTAGTGGATGGTTCACTATAAAAACCGATTGTAAAAGTTAGAAGATCTGTCTAACTCCTGTATATACTGTATTTATTATTTGTATAATTACTTAAGTTAATTCACTTGTAAAAGAATATTAGTCCTGATCCGAGTGGTTTTATTTTGCATGATGCTCGGGTCAGCTTGAGTACCACAACCGTTGGAGATTATCTTTGGGCTAGAGACCATTCGGAGCTTGCTTTAGCCACCTATCTATTTGTTCTTCAGTCCTATCTATGTTAGACAGTTGTTGTTTCTGTTTATCTTTTAGCAGACTTATGTATTTGAGATTTTCGTTGTACTTGTTCTAGTGATTTGACACTATGCATTTTGTTTTGGAGACTATGTTTATGTAATAGCTTTATGAACTACTATGGCTTTATTTATTTCCGCTGCGAGTTATTCTGTTTTTTCTGTGTCTGTGATTCTGTGATATGATTTGTATTTGCTCCAATTATTATTAATAATTTGTTATTTTGAGCAATTCAAGTCAGACATGAGTGGTTTATTGTCGATTTGAATAGCACAACATAGTGGGTTGTTACATTATAGACCACTTTAAAAACCTGTCGGCTCTGGAAAAAAAATAGAAATGAATTTAACCGCATTAGTATGTGTAATACTGCATATGAAATATGGAAAAACACTTAAAATACTCACGAAGGAACTAACAAGGTGAAGCAAAACAAGATATCTATGCTTAAAACTTAACTTTAGAATTTTAGGATGAAATAAGATGAATCTATTAATGATATGTATTCCAGATTCCAAGATATTTGTCATTCATTATTAGAACTAAGAGAAGAATATTTCGATTTTGATGTTATATCAAAAATCCTAAACTCTTCAATAGAAGATTGGGAAAGTAAGGCCTTAGATATTGAAGAAGTTAATGATCACTTTACCATGAAACCAGAAGAGTTAATCGGAAGTCTATTGTCATATGAAGCTAACTTTTTGGATAAAAGAGTACATGCTCAGAACAAAAAGAATAGCATTTATATGATGTGTAGAAACAAAGGAAAATCCAACATAATAATTCTAAGATCAAAAACTTAGATTCAAACCAGATTATGGCTCGATCTAACGCATTCAATAGCAAAAATACAGACTCTCCCAATGCAGCAAAACCTCCGTGTACGGAATATTAGAGGAGCTCATCAGGACATGAAATTGGATCAATGCAAACTCTTGATCAGGAAATATAATCTTAGTTTGCTTTCTATACTTGAAACGAAGATGGATTATGCACTTACTTTGAGAGCAGCAAGGTACATTAACTCGAACTGGCTATTTATTCATAACCTTAACGAGGCTAGCTACGGTAGAATTTTGCTTTTATATAACCCTAACATTCACAATTTCTCAATGTTAACTTCCTCAAGTCAACACATTCATTGTCATAACTTGCATTTACCATCCGCAACATTATATCACTTCACTGCTATTTATGCCCTTAACTCTACAAATGCTAGAACTGCTCTTTTTCAAATGCTTCCCTCTCTTAGACAGTACACACATCCATGGTTGGTGCATGGTGACTTTAACTAACCACTTCAACTTACTGGTAGGATAGGACGATCCCTTGTTACCATGACTGAAATTAGTCCAATTAATGTTGCTTTAAATGACTCTGATCTTTTAGAAGTCAACTCCTATGGGATTCAATTCTCTTGGAATAATAGTGAGAGAGAGGGGATTAGAACTTTTTCCAAGATTGATCATGCCTTATTTAATGTTGTTGCTCTGAATATACGGCCTAATTTGACCAATGAGCTTCCTCTCCAATCTCATCAGATCATTCTCCTCAAGACTTGCATTTAGGTGAGAACATAAATATCAAGAAATCGAGTTTCAAATTTTTCAATACATGGGTTGAGGATCCCCAATTCTTGGATATTATTAAGAAGGAATGAATTATTCCTACTTTTGGTAATCCTGTGTACGTTTTACATAAGAAGCTTAAAAATGTTACAAATTCTTTAAAAGCATAGGCTAATAGAAAGTTTTGCAGTGGCAGTGGTCAATCCCAACACTAGAAGCAACAACTTGTTAGCATTCAATTACAAATGAATTATGACACTACCAATGCTAACCTTGCTAGTTTAGAAACTCAATTCTCTAATGATCTTAGAGATGAACTTCATCAAGATGCACTAATGAGAAAACAAAAATCTAGAATTCGATGGGTTGAAGATGGTGATAGGAATAGTGCATACTTTCATGCAGCCTTGAAGGCTAAGCAAACCAAAGAGAACATTTTTTCTATCACTGATCAGCAAGGCAAGGTTAACACTTCTCAAATTGACATTCAGAATGCTATAGTACAAGATTTTACTGAACTGTTTCGTAATTCTAATAATTTTGTGTCTAACATTGATGATATTAACCCTATGTTACTCCTTCACCTTAGTTTTGATCGTTACGATAGTCTTTGTAGTCCCATTACTGAAGGTGAGATAAAAAAATGCAATGTTATCACTTAAAAAACTCATGCGGGGATCCAGATGGTTTTAATGTCTTTTTTTTACCAATATTGTTGGAATCTTGTGAAACATAAGGTGTGCAGTACAGGTCTACAGTTTTTTTAAAACGGCTGAAATGATGGGTTCTTTTAATAATGCTGTAATTGCTCTCATACCTAAAGTTACTAATGATTGCTCTGTTGATGTCTTTAGACCCATTTCTTGTTGCAATACTATATACAAGTGTATTACGTAAAACTGGCTAATAGATTGAAACATGTTCTACCCTCTATAATCTCCTCAAATCAATCTGCTTTTATTCCTAGGAAGAATATTCTGGACAATGTTCTGTTAGCACATGAATTTCTTAAAAGTTACAAAACTAAGTATATTTCTCCTAGCATCATGCTTAAACTTGACATCAAAAAAGCTTTTGACTCGATTCAATGGACCTTTATTACTAGAATTTTTAGTTACATGAATTTTCCTTCTTGTTTTAATGCATGAGTTTACCCATGTATTAGCACTCCACACTTCTCTATTAATATTAATGGTACTCCAGTTGGGTATTTTACGAGTAAACAAGGCATTAGATGTGGAGATCCGAACTCTGCTTACTTACTTATTATTATTATGGAGTTTCTTACTCATATGTTAGATGAGCTGGTTAACATTAGTCAATTTAAACTGCATCCCAAATGTTCCAATCCTAGAATTACCTCACTTATGTTTGCAGATGATCTTATCATCTTTTGCAAACCTGATGGAAACACTCTTGCTAATGTTATGAACACTCTAGAAAAATTCTACTGTATTACTGGTTTGGGAATTAATTTGGAGAAATTTGAGTTTTTGGCTGCTAGTATTGGTCAAGCTCAAATTGCTCAAATTCATTCTCAAACTGGTTTGAAACACCATGATGCTATAATATCCTAGCTTGGTTTGCCTTTGGAAACATCAATAATAACTACACAACAATGCTCACCCTTGTTTGCTAAAATTACTAATAGACTTGAGTGTTGGTCTACTAGAAATCTTAGTTAAGCTGGAAGGGTAGCACCCGTTAAATCAGTAATTATAGCAATGCATGTTTACTGGGCTCAAACATTCATACTATCTCAGAAGCTTCTTATTATGATCCGAATAGCATTCATGGGGTTCTTATGGAAATGTAGCATTTATATAAAATATTTGGCTCCTACCTCCTTTGCTTTGATAGAGAGGCCTATAAGCAAGGGGGTCTTGGAATTATGAACATGTGTATATGGAATAGAGTGACTTTGAGAAGCATTTTGATGATATACTGAATAGGAAGAACAGTCTTTGGGTTACATGGTCTTACCATCATGTACTCAAAGATAAGAGCATATGGTCAATGAATACTTGTAATAGTATGAGTTGGACTTGGAAGTGTTTGATCAATCTCAAAGCTTTATTTCTGCCTTATTTTAAGTATGGGCATCTTGCCTAGAACAGTGTTGGCTTCTGGAAAGAACCCTAGTGTGATTTTGGGTTGATCATTGGCAATTTCCTATATTTCAATGATATGCAGCAATCAAGAGTTAACTTAACAAGCAATGTGGCCAGCATCATCTCCGATAACCAGATTAATTTGCCTGATTGCTCTAATTAGAAAATTACGAATATATAGAGCAAAATAAAAATCTTATGGGTCAATTAAGGTGCAGTTTCTTCCACTCGCTGGAATTGGAAAGGTGAACGTTTCAAAATTAAAAATATGTATGCAGCTCTATATGGTACTGCTGATATGGCCAATTGCAGATGGCATAAGGCTATATGAAGGAGAGATAATTGTAAAAAGGAGAATACATGCTTATGGAAAGTCAAGCACAAAGGTATACTTACTAAAGATAAATTAAGAGCTCGTGGCATGATTGTTGATGAACAGTGTGATTTCTGCTGCAATGGGCCTGCATCTGTGAGCCACATTTTCTTTGAATGCTTAGTGATCAAGCATATTTGGAAGGAAAATCTCAGCAAGATTAGAAATAACAATATACACTACTGCAGTCATCTTGAATGGGAATAGATTAGACACAATATCAAGGGAAGAAGCAATAGAGCAAGAATCCACAACTATCTGCTTAAGAAATTTGTTTACAAAGTTTGGTCTGAAATAAATAATACAGCTTTTGATCCTCTGCATGTGATAGATATTGGACAATTCAAGCAGATGATTTGGTACGAAACGAAAGAGGGTTTGCAGTGCTTGAAATTTGCGTATGACCCAGGAATTTTCGGAAGTTCGTGCTGCATAAGTAAAGCTACTACAACTTGCAGTTTTTATTTTTTTGTGTTATCGTGTAGACTTCTTGTAGCGTTAATATGTCGTGTGTACCCCAGTCTTCTTTTTATTTATTCTCTATCCTTGTAACCATGTTTTCATCTTTGGTATATTAATAAAAGTGGTAGGAGTCCACTCAATCCCATCGGCTTTGCCAAAAAAAAAAATCTAGCATTTCATGTAGAAAAAGAAGATTCAGATGGATATGATCTAGAATTTATTGCTAAAAATCTCAAAAAGTATTTGAAATATAAAAAGGGAAACAGAAATAGCGGAAAAAAGTGCTTCAATCACAACAAATCATCATCATGGTAATTGAATGTTATAACTATCACAAGAATGGGAATTTACAAAAGGATTTTCCAGACCAGGAAAAAAAAATCAAAACAAAAATAAGAAGGAAAAATTCAAGTAGAAAATATTCTCTTAACGTAGGATGACTCAGATTTTTCTTCCTCGGAAAGCGACTTTGATAGTCATAATGAGAAAGTAAAGTATGCTTCATGGCTAAAAATAATGAAGTGCCACTCAAGAAAAAATTAAATGGTACTCCATGGTGGTTGCCCAAAACACATGACAAGTAGGGCTGTCAATGGGTCGGGTCGGGTTCGGGTCGGGTCAAGTCGGGTTCGGGTCAATTTTTAAATGGGTCGGGTCAACCCGTTTAATAAACGGGTCATATTATGCCAACCCGAACCCAACCCGTTTATAAACGGGTCGGGTCGGGTCAACCTGTTTTGACCCGTTTAATTTTGCAGATATCCCTTTATCACCTACATTTTGCAAAATAAAAGCATACCGAAATAGAATAATACATTGCTAAAAAACACAGCACTTAAAAAGGCACATACATGGTTTTACACTTAAAAATACCTCTCTGCTGGGCGTATGAATTCCATAAAAATGGTTTTATACGGCTTGGGCTTGGTATGTTTTATGTTAAACGGGTTAGGACGTGTCAACTCACGGGTTCGCGGGTCAACCCGTAACCCACCCGTTTATTAAACGGGTCAGAGGGGGTTGACCCGAAATGACCCGTTTATTAAACGGGCCAGAGGTCGGGTCGGGTCGGTTTTTTTTCGTGCGGGTTACGAGTCGTGTTTCGGGTCGTGTACGAAATTGACGGCCCTAATGACAAGAGATAAAGATACGCTAACAAATATTATCTACTCAGATGGAGGCACTGTCAATTTTGGAGATAAGTTCAAGGGATATGTCATCGACAAAGGCGATGTGAGCAATTACGGAACATCTAATTTACCTCTTATTACTGATGTTCTATTAGTTAAAATTTTAAAGCATAACTTAGTATTAGTCAATTGTGTGACAAAGGGTTTAAAATATCATTTTTAGAAAATAAATTTAATATTTTTGATCAAAATGAAAAACTTATTTTTGAAGGTAATAGAGATAAAAAAAATATTGTTTAAATATGAAAGTTAACCATAATTCAGATATATGTTTAATAGCCAAACGAAATGATCCTTGGTCATAGCATAATTTTTTTTCATATAAACTTTAAAACTATAAATAAAATTTCAAAACATGAAAATGAATTTCAAAGTCAACAACCTTTGTGATGCATGTCAATTAGGAAAATTTACTAAATCATCAGTTAAATTTAAAAAGATCATTTCAACATTACAACCGTTGGAATTAATTTGTATTGGATTTATTTAGGCCAACCCAAGTTCAATCCATAAATCAAAATACATATGTGTTTGTAATTATTAATGATTTATCTAGATACACTTGGACTATTTTCATGAGACAGAAAAGGGACACGTTCAAACATTTTAAAACATCTGTTAAAAGAACTCAAAATCTTAAAGGATTTAATATAAAAAAATATAAGAAACGATCATGGAGGAGAATTCGAAAATGAAATATTCAATCAATACTTTAAAAGGAAGGGAATTTTTCATTTTCTAGAACTCCACAACAAGATGGAATTGTAGAATGGAAAAACATAACATTACAAGAGTTTGCTAGAACATTACTAAATCGAAGCACATTACCAAAACATTTCTGGCTAGAAGTTGTTGCAATAACTTGTTATGTATTGAATCGTGTTTATATTCGATCTCTCAAAAAAAATACCCCTTACGAATTCTTTAGTGGTGAAAACCAAATATTTCTTATTTTGAAATCTTTGGTTCAAAATGTTTTGTTTTAATTACAATAAATAAACTTGGTAAATTCAATTCGAAATATAATGAAGGAATTGTCCTAGAATATTCGAACTGGAGCAAAGTTTATAGAATTTTTTGTAAAAGAATAAATAAAATTGAAGTAACACCACACGTGTCTTTCAATGAAAATGTTAATCAAATATCACATAATAAAGAAATCATGAAAAATACAAATATTGGAGAAGATGAGAACATTGTTCATAATACTAGAGAAAATGAAAACATTGTTCAAAATAATATTATTCATAATACTAGAGAAGTAATATTATTCATAATACTAGAGAAGATGAAAACATTGTTCACAATGATAACAGTGAGTTAAGATCTCCACCAAAAGTATTGTGGGATCATCCTATTCAAAATATTATTGGAGAAACTAATTCAAATGTACAAACTTGAAATCAATTAAACCAATGGATCACGTAGATTTTCTCTCTAATATTACAAAGGAAGCTTCTACTGATGACAATCGGATTATAGCTATGCAAGAAGAGCTAAACTAATTTGAATGCAATGGAGTATGGGACTTGTTCCTTGACCGAGTGATTAAGCAGTCATTTGTACAAAATGGGTTTATAAAAATAAAGAAGATGAAATAGGTGATATAACCTCAAATAAAGCTAGGCTAATAGCACAAGGATATAATCAACAAAAAGAAATATAATATGAAGAGACGTTTTCTCTAGTAGCCAGATTAGAAGTAATACGTATCTTAATAGCCTATGCTTGTTTTTATAATTTCAAACTTTATCAAATGTATGTAAAAACCACATTTTTAAATGGATACATAAAAGAAAAATGTATACGTTGAATAACCTCCACTTATTTACACATGAAAAATTTCTTGATCACGTATATATATTAAAAAAGGATTTATATGGATTAAAACAAGCACCCCATGCTTGGTACAAATGACTTAAAAATTACCTTATAAATCCAGGTTTTCAAATCGGAAAGGTTGATCAGGCATTATTTATAAAACGTTCTAAAAATGATATTTTAATAATACAAATATACGTAGACAATATTAGTTTTAGTTCTACAAATGAAAAACTCTGTCAAGCATTATCAAAAATAACGACTAAGGAATTTGAAACTCTGTGTTGTGTTTAAGTTATTACAATATTTCATGTGTTTATGTTATCTAAGTAGTATATATGATAAGCTTGTGTCATATTTCAGTTCTTACCTTGTGCATGTTCATTTGTTAAGTATGTGAGTTTGTTTATGTTATGTGTGTGTGTGTGTGTTTATACACACACACACACACACACTTTTCATTGTGAGTCTTACTTAAATTATGTGATTACGTTGTGTCAACGTTCATTTGTTAACTTGTAATTGTTAACTCATCGCATATGTGTTAAGTTTGTGTAATGATGCACTTCTTACCTTGTATAAATCAATTTGTCAATTGTTAAGTTCATATTTCGGAGTATCTATGTGATAAGTAGCATAAATCATGGTTTCATTTGTTAAAGTACGTACATATGTTATGCTTTCTTCAACCATGATGATTCCTTCTATCATTCTCATATATAACTATACATATAATACATAGGTCATACAAGTCAAGTACTACATACTTGCTCCAACTTAAGTATTATACTATTTTATTTCATAGAATATAGATAAAGAACTATACATTTTATTTCATTTGTTAAGGTGCTATATATGTACACATTACACATACAATACTTCATATATTATAATTCAAGTTTTATAGTTCATGTATACTAGTTCATAGTTCATGTGTTCATAATTCACATATTATAGTTCATGAACTAAATATAGATATATAACTTCATATGCTCATAATTACCGACTATATCTCCTTTTTGTCGATGACAAAAGGGGAGAAAAATTAGAAAATTTATAACATATAGACAGGGGGAGCACAGGTAAAAATATAATTTATTTAATATTCATATATATATATACATATACATATATATATGTATGTATGTACATACATATATGCCAGTCTTTGTTGAGTCGGTGCGGCGAAGAGTGAATAGTGGCTATGCACTAGATCAGCGATGGCCAATATGTGTGTGTATGTATATATATATATATATGTAGAATTTGAAGCGCAGTAACTACAACAGTAGTAAAATAATTGATCTTGATTTATGATCAAAATACTGTAACACATTTTTGAATCACACTAATATAGCAAGTATATTTCAAGAAGGTCGGTATATGAAACATCCCCCACTCTTCAATGGATCAAACTGTGCATATTGGTCAACCCATATAACGGATTAGAAATATGGTACGCTAATCAAAATAAGTATGAAGCACCTACCGCTGAAGTGAGTATGTGGACAGATGCACAAAAAAATGTAGCTTCCAATAATGAAAAAACCATGAATTTTCTATTTTGTTTGTTAGATAAAAATGATTTTTCACGAGTCATGTTATGTAACACAGCATATGACATTTGGCGTACCTTACAAATAACACATGAAGGTACTACTAAAGTCAAAGAAACTAAAATACCAATTGTTCAAAATCAATTGTCATCTTTTAAAATGAAACAAAATGAGTCTATGGTTGATATGTATTCGAGATTCCAAACTATTCAACATGATTTAATGACACTGGAGTAAGGTTTACTGATTTTGACTTAGTATCTTGAATACTCAATTCTTCAACATATGAGTGGGAAAGAAAGATATTAGCTATAGAAGAAGCTAATGATCTTTCAACACTTAAAGTTGAAGAATTGATAGGAAATTTAATGTCCTATGAAGCTAACTTGCAGGCTAGAAAGAGCAAAACAATGAGAAAAAGAACATCTCTTTTCAAGCCAACAATGAGGACTCTAGCTTAGATGAAGATGAAATCGTGTTTACTGCTAAAAACTACAACAAATGTAGAAGGATGAATTTCTTCAAAAGGATGGAAAGTTAAATACAACAAATTAAACTTTAGTCAAATGCTACGAGTGTGATGAATTTGGTCATATGAAGAAAGATTGTCCAAAACTCAACATTGACAAGAAGAAAAGCAAAAATTAAGAATTCAAAACGAAAAGCATATTTTTTTAAGTCACCTAGGATGACTTAAATTCGTCTTTATCTGACAGTGAAAGTGATAGTGATTCAGAACAAGCCAATGTATGCTTTATGGCAAAAATAGATGAGGTATGTCCCGAACTTACTTATAATGAAATATTAGAACTTAGCATAGAATTAGATGATAAGTATAGAGAAGTAAACAAATTAAATAAAGAATACAGTGCTAAGATGACTTAAATGGAACCTGAAATAGGAAAGCTAAAAATGAGAAGACTATCCTAGAAGAAGAGTTAGAAAATATCCAAGATAAACACAAAAAATTATCTTTGGAAAATGATACATTAACAATGGAGTTAGGGAAAGTTAAACTAGAAAATGAAGAGATTTTCAATAAAAATATAGTTTTAGAAAGTAATATAGAAACGCTGTAAGGACCCGTAACTTCCCCGGGAAGGAAAGCGCGGATACTTTGAGAACATGACAAAATAGAACGTAGACGAAAGAACATTTCATTGTTATTACAACAATTCCATCAGATACAAGAATATACAGAGTATAAATGAATAAATTACATTCAACAAATATCAGAGATTTAAATTACATAGCAGCGGAAAAATATACAAAACACAACTGAAAGTGATACACGGATACAGAGCTTTCCGAGCATCGTTCCAGCTGTAAATCAGGACCCTGTGAATATAAATCTGCAAAACCAAAACTACTAGCTGCCCATGGAAAATAGGGGCACCCAGAGTTTAGGTTAAAACAATAAACTCCAGGTCAGTCATGTGACTGGTGTGAGAACTAAAACAGTTATTTAAAACTTTACTTTAAAAGAGAGTAATTCA
This sequence comes from Allium sativum, assembly GCA_030737875.1. Taxonomy (NCBI): domain Eukaryota; kingdom Viridiplantae; phylum Streptophyta; class Magnoliopsida; order Asparagales; family Amaryllidaceae; genus Allium; species Allium sativum. The sequence continues at coordinate 1,040,943,625 of CM060910.1, read as the reverse complement.
AGGGACCACGCCGTATAACACGGAACGGGTTTCCTCCCAAGAATACTAGTGCATATAACAAAATAGCGCAATGCTCTTTGGAAAAATGAAGCTATTATAAGACCCAGGTCCCATCACACAATGCAACGCAAGCCGGAGGATAGGGTTTTCCCTTATAATAGCCAAATAATGCTTGGTACGTTTAAAACAAATCATTTGATACTATTATAGGTGTATAGTATCAAAACAATTTCAATCATAAATATCAATCATAGACGGCATGGGTACCATATATCATGTCGCCATACTAGTTCTACAATTAAAACCGCAATATCACGTATTGGAAATTGGATTTCCGTCATGAGCCGAGGCAAGGGGCAAGCTCCTCTCCGCGTTTGAGACACTCTAGCAAATGTCCTAGGACCCCACTATGATCCTTGGATCTTCAGGGTCGGTCCTCTCTTACTTTTGAGGATTAGTTATTCCTGAGCACACGTTTCCCGGTCCTTACAGACCTATATCCGAGGCGCCATCCAACAACCACACAGGTGAAAAGTATATAAATGTCAGGGCTGGTAGGTCACTGACACCACCCTAGCTAGAAAGAAACGTCGTGCTCTCCCTGCAGTCACTATCCCGTTTTTGACTCATACCGAGGTGTGAGGCTCGCGAATTCACGTTATACACAAAGCTACGCCACACAGGCTATGCTTTGATCATCAACCACAAGACTTTGCTTTTCAACAGAAGCCTTGATCAATTGCCACTTACGCGTGCCACACTGGCAATTCACCCCACGCGACTGATGTCCATCGATATAAAACCTCTGAGCTCGTATGTCTCAGAGAAGGGCGTTAAGCAAGAGAATAAATTCTCAGCCGCCAAACAGTTGTATATTTAATAGAGATCAATCAACACAGAATAAAATCCAATGTTAGACACACAATCCATTTACATGTTCGCTCTGGTCTGAACGAAACCGGAGGCACTTTCCTCGCATATCCATCCATCTCCAAGTATGTCTGGACGATCACCAACTGTTTCTCTCATCTTGGGTGTACAGCCCAATCGAGATCATCAGTAATCACCCAAACGATGTGAAGACTTCCGATCTTCAACCACCGTCTTCATCTTCGACCTCTCGTCGAATCGGTTATTCAGAATGGGTATAAACCCGGCCTTTCTGAATATCCCACGTATATAGTAAACAAATGTTACACAAACACCACGAACGCCTCATTCCAATTCAGAATATTCTTTTATTCACAAAATCACATTCTTAGGGAAAGGTTCCCATTAATTTTATCCAAGATAAATTCTTTTAAATTTATTCTATAATCTTCCTTTGGATATCATTTCAAACTAGTCGGGATTAGCGAACCACACTGAAGTAATTATTTATTTTATTTCCCAATCCCAACCTATTCATCCCATGGAGCAAAACTGGTAATACTCCATATCTAACACCACAGTGTTATCGGTAAAATTAATTACCATTTCACGATCAAATCTAATTAAAGATTTAACTATCGCTTTGGAGCAAAACTGGTGGTACTCCATTCTCGATCACTTTCCAAATTTGATAATTTAAATTATCAATTCACATTTCAATGTAATTAAAGATTCATTAAAACTCCACTTAGTTTTAATCTTTTCAAAAATCAATATTCTGTCTTTAACTGGGTTAAAGAACCAATGTCATCTAAAACACGATCCACGATAAACCCAAATCACATTTGATATTAAATACAAGGCTCTGAATAGAAAATATATCGGCTTATATTCAATATCAAATTCTGAAACCAACAAATATCGTATTGGAAATAATGATATAAAATATATCTTTCAAATTCCCATAACAATATCTGTATAGTCACGAAATCCAACATCGAAATATTCCGAAGATAATTTCGATTCAACTCCAGTCCAATTCACGTATTGGGAATATTGATTATTTTTAAAATCACTTTCAAATTCAATTTATTTATTTCAAAAATAAATTGATTTTAATTCTAGTTCAAAACTAGTTCATTTCGATAAAAATCTAGTTTTACCCTTTCAAATGTGGAATTTTTCATCCTAGTTCTTTCCAATTCACATATTATGATTTTACACAAATTATTAATATTTTTAATAATTTTATCAAGGCCCGTACAGTCGATTTCCATCAACGGCCATCGAACTGCACTTACAGCGACCTTTTCCAAATTTGATTTGGACATAATTCCAAATCCAACCATTTGATTTCAAATTTCTAATATTCATTGGAAAGATCTTTTCGATACGAACCCAACGGTTCCGGTTTTAGGAGAATCCAATGGTTGGATCTCCCGCAACATCAATTCGAAGTCAATGGTCGAAATTCACGAACTGCTGCGGCGCAGCGCGTTCTATTCAGGCCATTATATATATATATAATATATATAATATATATTTCATCGATTTCCTTTTTAAAACGTATTTTATAAATCGTTTTAAATTCGTTTTCAAAACCATTTCAACTCTATATTCAATTTCTACTCTAAATTGAATATTTCATATCATTACTATATAAATGATAATATTTTCAAAACGTTATATTTTGAAATCACTACCTTTTCTATATTCATTATAAAAACGAATATAATCGATATAAATATCGTTCACGTCAAAATAGCGCAACTCTAATCAACACGGCTTTATATATTTCAATAAATTCGTTATTCTATTCAACAAATGAATATTTATTATATTCAACACGTGAATCTATATTTCTTTCAACACCTGACTAATCTCAACACATGAGTACTGTCAACACACGACCATTTTTGTTATGTAAAATATTTTATAAAACTATGGTATCTATCGTTTGATTTTTAATTAGACTCCTACTGGGAAGTAGTTCTAATTTTAAATAAGATAAAGATGTAAATTTTATTATTTAAAATATTTTACTCAACACATGAATCATTTCAACACATGAACATCGTCAACACATGACTATTTTTATATTCAACACATGAATTTTCTTTTATAATATTCATTATTTTCCCGATTGGAATGAGGCCCAATCAATTACCATACAACGTTAATTATATGGATTCCATACAACACATGTATATAATAACAACGATAAACAATCAACCATTATCCAAAGTGCACCACACAACTGCATAAGCATCAAATATAAATAATTAACGCTTGCACAGCCTGTCGACCAATCGATCGACATACAATTAAATAATTGCGATTAGTGTACGCCAAATATCATCCCAACACCCGTGTGGGGTTTCAAATCAACAAACACTGAATATTATTTGTGCAGTTGGGCGATGTGTAAAATTTATCAACCCAATCAATATCAGTCAAATCGGTGTATATAAACAAATCGGCCGATTTGTTTACAAATATTTATTTATTCACATTCACGTTAAAAATTATATTTTTAACGATAATTAATTTATTTCAACCATCTACCTTTTATTATCGATTTCACATCAACAACACAAACAAATTTCACAACACATCAATTAAACAAACAAGCCATCCATGGTCTGTGGATGACGGGTGTCGGGTGCTTCTAAGCACCGTCTGCATCCTAGTATATATATATAACTAGAAAAAGGAATTTAGAGTGAGAAGTTCTCACTAATAGCTAATCCAATACCATGACTCTTCTTATGTAGAAAATCTTGTCGTTCTCTCCTTTTGTCTCTTTCGTCGCCCGTAGCCACTACATATATAAAAATCATATTTTTTATATTGTTGCTATGTATATAAAAATCATATTTTTATAATTACTCCATATGGATAAAAATTCTATTTTTACACCGCTACTATATAGATAAAAATTCTATTTTTACATCGATGCTATATATATAAAAATTCTATTTTTATATCGTTACTATATAGATAAAAAATCTATTTTTATATCGTTACTATATAGATAAAAATTCTGCCTTTTCAATTATAAAGATTTCGCCTTTTAAAAAAAATAAATATTTCGCCCTTTCAAAAATAAATATTTTGCCTTTTCAAAAATAAATATTTCGCCTTTTCATTTACATCACTATAAAGATGATATTTTTACTATCTAACCTATATAAAAATTATATTTTTATACTTCTACAATATAAAAGATTATATTTTTATACTTCACATATGCTAAAAATCATATATTTATTCTTTTTATAATATAAAAATTATATCTTTAACCTTTCTATATAATAAAAATTTCATCTTTAATATTCCTACTATAAAAATAATAATTTCTAAAGCGATGGAAAATAAAAACTCACCCTGCTTTGGGAAAGAAATCGATTTTGAATGACGGAGGGTGCTTGGGGTGGCTGTCTCGCGGGTTAGGGGGGTTTAGGGCGTCGGCACGGAGGAGAGGGAGGTTGGAGGGGTGGAGATTCGGTGGTCGGACCAAAGGCGGCGGCGGCGGTTGCGTTCCTGGCGCAGGAGGTGGCTGGGGGTCGCGTCCGTCGATGAGAAGAGGAGGAGAAGGAGGAAGAAGAGGAGGGGCGCGAGGTAGAGAAGGGGGAGGGGGCTCCGCCCTAATGGCGGCACGCGGTGGCGCTGCTGGGAGGAGCGGCGGCTCCTCCTGCTGCTTCGTCTTCTTTTTCCTTTTTTTTTCGATTCTGAATTGATAATGAGGGGGGGGGGGGGGCAACGGGTTTTAAGGGGAAGGGGATATATATATATTTTAATTAATTTATTTTCAAAAAGTTGACTTTTTCAAACGACCTCTAAACGAGGCCCACCGCCTGTCGTCCCTAGCGTTTTACCCCTATTCCGAACACAATGGGATATGTACCGCAGGCTGATTCGATCGTTTCGATCAGTTTCCGTTAAAATCAACATATAACTCTATATATTGAATTTGAACGCGCATTTCAATTTACCGGAGTCACATACGAACTCTATAAATCCCAGAAAAATATTTTCTAGCTTTGTATTGACGATACGGTCCTAACAAAACTAATTTCGTCGAATTCTGAGACCGTTAGAAAAATGGCCATTTTCCAGTCGATTAAAATCAACTGAAACCGGTCAAACGCGTTTTCCTTTGCCACGCTCACATATTGAATTGAAAAATTATGAGATTTAAAGCCTAGCAATAATTTGACATCACGGATCCAACAAAAGTGGTTTTGTCGAAATCCGAGGTCGTTTGCAAAATTTCCATTTTTAAGGGCCTGAATTCCGTAGCGACTATTCAGAATTTTCAACTGGGCATAACTTTTGATTCCCGCTATGAAATCTCGATTTTTCGGATTCATTGGAAAGATATTCCCAAATAGATCCTATTATTTTTGGTTTCACTAAAATCCGGTTTATTTTGTACCCGGTATGTTCAATTGAAGTTTGAAATCGAATTATCGAACTACTGCGCCATTTTCAATACTATTTATAATTATATATAATTATTTATATTCTAACGACGACGTATATAATATGTACGTTCGATTTCTATTCAAAATAAATTTCTCGACGATATTATTTAAAATAATTCATTTAAAATGTTCAAAATTCACTAAAATTGCCAAAATAAAAATTTTAAACTGGCCCAGATTTTCGGTTTGTTACAAACGCCAGGTTTTGAAATTTCAGAACTCAAAAACCAATTAGAAAAGATTACTTCAAATTTAACAAAGGCAAACAAAACTTGGAAAATTTAATAAAAAATTCCAAGCCTTCCAGAAATCGAAATGGAATAGGTTTTAAAAAGAATTCAAAACCTAAAAATCATAGTTTTCTTCATGAAAATAAAATTAAAAAGAAGACTATCAATATAAAGGGTTTGAAACCTAAAGAAGAAGAAAAATATTGATTCCTAAATTTAATAACAAATTATTAGACAAACACATATTGATAACTTCTTAAAAAATATAGTTTATAACACAAATTATACTTTTAAAGGCCCTAAACCCACTTGGGTATGGCTGCCTTCCCTGCCTAACATTTAGGATCCTCACAGAGGAAGTGGATACCAATAAAATGGTTTTATCTTGTAGGTACCCGAAATAAAACGCAAGAAGAGATAGGTACTTGATAGCGGTTGCTCCAAACATATGATTGGAAATGCAGAAATATTATCAAATATAACATATTTCGATGGAGGCACGGTAACCTTTGAAGACAATTCAATAGGATATTTCATCGGCATTAGAGAAGTCATCAATTCTAGTATATCTAACTCTCCTGTCATTACAAATGTTTTGTTAGAAAAAAAATTGAAACGTAATCTTCCTAGTAGTAGTCAATTAGCCATAAAGGATTTCAAATAAGATTTGAAAAAGATAAATGCAATATTATTGACAAAAATATCAACCTAATATCTGAAGGATTTAGAAATAAAAATATCTGTCTTTAATATGGATGTGAAACAAAAAACAGATTTATGTTGAACGGCCAAACATGATGGTCAATGGTTATTACATAAGGCGATTTTGCCTTATAAATTTCAAATATATTAATAAGCAACAAAATATGAGTTATTAAGAGGATTACCTAAAATAAATTATAAAGTAGAAAATTTATGTGATGTTTTCAAATTGGTAAATTAAAAAGAAGTACGTTTAAAGCCAAAAATGATATTTCAACAAAACAACCTTTAGAACTTCTACATTTACATTTATTTGGTCCAACTCAAGTACAACCTATAAATCATAGCAAATGTGTTTTTGTTGTAGTAAATGATTTTTCAAGGTACACTTGGATTTTTTTCATAAAACATAAAATTGACACCTTTGATATGTTTAAAATTTCGCTAAGAAAATCAAATGGATTAAAAATAAAAAGTATTCGAAGTGATCGTGGCGAAGAATTTGAAAACGAACTTTTTACCAATTTTTGTAATAAAAAGGGAATCAATCATAATTTTTATTTTCCTCCTACACCACAACAAAATGGTGTAGTAGAAAGAAACAATCACACGCTATAAGAAAGTGCATGAACATTACTAAATAGCAGTAATCTACCAAAACATTTTTGGGCTAAGGATATTGCTACCGCTTGCTATGTTTTAAATAGAGTAACGCTACATCCTAAAAAAACATACTTGTTACGAGTTTTTTTAGAAAGAAACCTAAAGTATCATATTTTAAGCATTTGGTTCAAAATGTTTATATTTAATACAAACGATAATCTTGAAAAAATTGACCCCAAAGCTGACGGAGGAATCTTTGTTGGATATTCAAATCGAAATAAGGCATATAGAATTTTCAATGAACAAACCAATGTAATCGAAGAAAGTCTACATGTCTCGTTTGATGAAAATTTTCTTAACAAACAAACTATTTATAATGAAGAAATTATAACAGAAAACTACTCAAACGCTTCTAACAGTGAAACAAATGAACAAAATAATAATTTAACTTCATCACTAGCTTTAACTTCATCACCAAGAAATCTAAGAAATCACCCTAAGATTATATTATTGGAGATCTTAATACAAGAGTAACAAAAAACCAACTCAATCAAATAAGTCCTATTGTATTCGTATCAAATTTCGAACCCAAAAACTATAAAGAAGCAGCTAATGATGATTTTTGGATTTTAGAAATGCAAAAGAATTAAATCAATTCAAACTTAATAATGTATGGGAATTAGTTTCAAGACCAGATAATCAATCTATTATTGGAACAAAGTGGGTATATGAAAACTAATCAGATGAAACTGGTAGCGTGGTTAGAAATAAAGCATGGTTAGTAGCTCAGGGTTATAAACAAGAAGAAGGAATCGATTATGATGAAACTTTTACCCCTATCGCTAGATTAAAAAACTATATGAACTTTATTAGCCTTCGCTCGTCATCATGATTTTAAATTATACTAAATGGATGTCAAAAGTGCTTTTTTAAATGGATATAATAAAGAAAATGTATACGTAGAACAACCACCGCTTTTTATCCATGAAAAATATCCCGATCATTTATTTAAATTAAATAAAACCTTATTTGGTTTAAAAAAACACCTAGAGCTTGGTATGAGCGACTTAGAAATCATTTAATTCCCTCTGGTTTTCAAATAGGAAACATAAATACTACTCTTTTTATTAAACTATAAAACAATGATGTTGTAATAGTACAAATCTACGTCGATGACATTATTTTTGGAGCAAACTTCGAAAAATTATGTGTTGAATTTTCAAACATTGTGAAAAATGAATTTGAAATGTCACACATGGAAGAATTTTTTTTTTTTTGATTTCCAAATAAAACAACTTAAAAATGGAATTTTTATACATTAAGAAAATATTGTATCAATCTATTACTATGTTTCTCCATGGATAAAACATCAAGCAAAGCAACACCAATGAGTACTAGTGCTCATTTAGAAAAACACAATAATATAAAAGATTTTGGTGAAAAATTATATCGAAATATGATAGGTTCATTACTGTATTTAACCGCTAGTAGACCCGACATTATGATGAGTGTATGCCTACGTGCTAGATTTCAAGCAAAACCAAAAGAATCTCATCAATTAACCATTAAAAGAATTTTACGATATTTATCAAATACAAAAGAATATGGTTTATTCTATCGTAAGGGATCATCATTCAAATTAGTTTCTTATAGCGATGTTGATTTTGGCGGATGCAAAACAGATCGTAAAAGTACTAGTAGAATGTGTCATATCATCGGACAATCATTAATATCATGATTTAGTAAAAAATAAAATTGTGTATCTTTGTCAGCATGCGAAGCTAAATATATATAAGTAGCCCTAGCATGTGCACAAGTCATATACATGCAACAGACACTTAAGGATTTTGGAAAAGTTATTGAAAAATCTTCAATTTATTACGATAGTACAAGTGCTATAGATTTAATGTGGTTCTAAGGGCGCCCCAATATGTTCTTCCCAATACTGCAACTAAAAAATACCACGCACTTATAAAAATAGGGGCTACCACACTGTTTTAGCTTATTTCTATTTCTCTCGATATTCGTTCATCCTAATTTCTAAAACCGATCAATGAGCTAAACCCTAGATCTATGACCAATCATCGAATTCGACGCCGCAATGCCGAGGAATATACAATAGCCGCGAATAAGGTTTGAATTAAGCAAACTAGAAGAGAAAGTGAGAGATTAGGGTTTTCAGATCACCAAACAATTGAGAGATTACCATACGAATTTGAATTTTCTAGCAAGCGATGCGAAGAACACAACAATCACGAGAGATTAGGGTTTATGGATTAGCTTAGTACATAATTAGTTCGGCAAATAACGATTGAGTTAAATATTAAAATGAAAATGCAATGTGGTATTAGGAAGCATACAAAATTTAATGAGTTTTATTTTTTTAATTATGGTATTAGGAAGAACATATTGGGGTGCTCTTAGCACCACTCTAAATTTATCTAAGAATTCAGTTAACCATTCTAGCACCAAACACATAGATATACGACACCAAGTTTTATGTGGAAATGTAGAAAAAGGTGTCATTATGTTATACTTTGCGAATACTGAAAATCAAATAGCAGACATAGGGGATATGTTCCTTCTCTGAATTAACATAACAAATCTTAAATTTATTACCTGAAAATAAACATCAATTTTAATCTGCGAGTAAATAGAATTTATTAACCATAGAATTCTCCGGGAATTCCTACTCCACAAGTTATTAATAAACTTAAATTCTATAAATAGTGATACAAAACAAAAACAGAAATTATAATCCTTTTACACGTCATAGTATGTATTCTAAGAAAATCATCCGCCCAACTCAAGTCCAATTAGAACTCCCTCTCCTCCACAATTTCTTTCATCGCCAGATCTTCCAAAACAAAAATGGGGGTTGTCTCCGCTACTAAAATGACTCAAAAGAAACAATCGATGATAAGTTAGATGAAATATTTCATTATCAATGCGAGATGATGAATGTGCAAAGAGGGATGTACCACAAGCAAAAAGGCACCATTCAACATCTAAATTTTCTTGAAAAACTCTCTATGCAATGTGTAGACATTCTCCAACAAAACAACATCTACATAAAAAATCTGCTCGTCTCTTAGAAACTCCAGAGAAAGGACATACATTCAAGCAAATGCGCGATGAAGGACTATCATCTCCTTCTCCTTAACGACCTCCATGGCCGCTAGCCAATTAAAACTCAATATATGCAAGTTATAATAATCGAGTAAAATATACGCGTAATGAATTTGAATTAATCTTCTACTGAGTATTAATAAAATATAATTTTCTATAAATAAACATAAAAAACCTCAAATCATGATCATCCATTCAAGAATATGCAAAAACTGAAATTTTCAAACTTCTGCCACACATTTCAAACGTCTGAAAGGAACTTTAGTTTTAACATTTATTCAAAACTAACGTCAAAAATAAAATACCAGACATCTAAAAATATTCTCAGCTAATATATATCAGACATAAACTATATCATACGCTTGTCCCAAATATTCAAACGTCTCAAATAAGTCTCGGTATGAAAAAAATCAAAGATCAATTATTTCAAATGTCTGGCCAATATTTTCAGACATATGAAATAACTCTCGAATATTCAGTTAGACCCAAAACATCAGTATAGACGTTTGAAAATTAACCATATACGTTTGAAAATTAACCACAAACATTTGAAAAATGATTTGGCTTTCACTATGATCATATTCCAAACGTTTGAAAACAAATTTAGATGTCTAAAATTCAAAATGACAGTTTTTAATATATTTATAATGGATCATTTTCACCCTCATTCATTCTTTCTCGTTCAAATCAAAATTCCCTAACCTTAATTCCTTCAAAACTCAAAATTTCTATCCCTATTTTCCACAAAACTCCAAAATTCAAGGCTTTTAAAGGGAAAAGTGCATCAAAAAGGGAAACGAGAGGAAGGTTGAACATCAAATCCTCAAGAAACTCAAGAACAAATTCCACAAGTTTTCTATCAAACTCAAATGGATAAGTGGATGAATAATGCTCCGTTCTCTATTGATAGATATAAAGAAATTCAAAAGAAGAAGCTTCACACGGGTCCTTTCTATTCCTTATAGGGTTTTACTCTGTATGAATTGAATGGGTTGTGTCAAGATGCAGGCCTTGACACACTCATCTCATTTTCTAATAATAATGTTCTGACTGATCAACCCTCTATATTCTTGTTCTGTGCTAACTTAGATAGTTCGACCGTTTGGAACCCTAAAAATGAAAATGAGTGGATTTGGTTGAGCATAGATGGAAATATTGTAAGGCACACCCCTGAACGAATATGACATATTTTACAATGCTATAACACATACAAAACCTCTACGATATTCCCGACATGCGATTCAAACCAAGAGAAAATATTATACATCAAATTTGGGAAGATCGTATGCCACAATTTACTTCGACGTTTTTACGACCAAAGGCTAGAATCCTTATTAGAATGCTTATAAATACGGTTATTCCTTGTATATGAATTCATGAGCAAATCCATGATCTTGAGCACAAAGCATTGTATGCTATATTTAGTTGGACACGAATCAATTAGGCATAATTTATTTTTGACGAATTAAAGAATTTCTGGAACCGATCACGTAAATCTATCATTTATGCTCCATATATAATGCGTTTGCTACAATCCGATAAAGTTCCTTCTTATTTATAAACATTTAAAGAGGTTCCAATTAAAGAAGCACCAAAAAAATTCTTCCAACTTATGTACCACCAAACGAACCTCCTACATTTATCACCCTAGAAGAATGAAAGGAAAATTACCAAGGTTAGCAAGAGCTACAACATGTAGGATCTAAATTAACCCTAGAGGGGGGGTGAATAGGGTTTATCACAGATTTTCACAGAGTAATTAAATAATCACAGCACAGATTAAAAACAGAATAAGTGCAGAAAATAAATAACACACAGATATACCCAGCTTCGGCAAAACCCTGCCTACTGCTGCATTCCCCAAGGTTTCTACTAGGAGTTAAAACAATCTCTACGCTTACAATCTCCTGTAAACTCGCGACACTCGCTCCCAACTGTTCTTAACCCTACGCTCAAAACCCTGCACTGGTTTTTATCCCAAAACCAGATTTCCCCGAATTACAAACCCTGTAATTCGTCTCCCTAGTTTTAGAGACAAATTAGAAAACTCCAGACTTGATAACAAATTAAAGACGAACAAAAAACAATAAAAAAAATCCCTTAAAACTTTGAAAACCCTAGTAATTAAATAAGGGTTATCGCCTTAAGTTAAAGACTTGGCCGGCCCCCTTTAGTTATTGCTTCAATACTTTATTTTGTTCGATCTCTTTCCTTAATGGCGGCGGCTCTTGAGAGATTCCTAGGGTTTCTTTAAATCCCTAAATCGCGAGTGTATGATCCATTCTATGATGCTCGAGTCTGTTTAGCTTTGATCTCTGGAGGCTGGCGCTTTATCTAGGGTTTGTGCTTCTCAACTTCGACGGCTCTAGGGTTTCGATTCTCTTTCAACCTGGAGGCCGCCGCTCTGTCGTGTGAGTCTCTGATTATTCGGTGACTATCCTCTTCTTCGATTGAATGTTGATGAGCGTTGATTTGGATCCAAGTAATCTCCTTTTTCTCTGGTATGAATTTAATTCGGATTTTAGCTTTTTGCTTGTTCGAACTTGGATTATGATAGCCGATGATGATTGGTGTTTATATAAGATTGTAAATCCGAGATATATGCTCTTATTTCGTGTATTACTTGGTCGAGATATATTCATGAATTTTTGGACCTTGAACTCTTCGTAGCTTTGAATAGTTCTTGAACTCCTGGAGATTTCTTCGATTTGAATTTTGTGTTAACTTCTGAAACTTTTTGGATTAAGTATTACTAAAAATAATCTCGAAAAAAAATCCATGAATTCCTTTTGAGCTAATTTTCTAGGGCTTTGATTAATATCATTTTGGGCTGATATTATCTTGAATAAACTGCTTCAAAAGAACTGATATGAACCTGTACTGTACTTCATTCTTCGAATTTGACAATTTCTGGATTTACACTTTCTTCTTATGAACAGATATTAAACATGATTTTCCAAAACACACTTGACTTTGAAATCGGTTTCTTTGATTTCTGGTTTGCTAAAACTGTCAATTCATTTGAATGGATGCTTTTCTGATGATTTAAAAACCAGAACAGAAATTTCTCTTGATTTAGTTGAGAGCAGTCTCGTTGATTATGTTTTTAACTGATACCGTACTTGATATTTTCCTTTTAACAAAACTTGATCATTTAATTTGATTTAATACTTGTCTGATCTTGCCTTGAACTTGAACAGATTTAGTATTCTGATTTTTGAACTGGAACTTCATTTATTCTTTGACTTCCTTCTTGAGTACACTCCACTTAGAACTAATGCTGAGTTCTGATTTGAACTGATAAGAACAGATCCTATGTTTTGCCAAACAATTGAACTGGTGCTATATTGTTTATGCACTTGAATTTCATGCTTGTGATTTGAACTAGTAAGAACTGTTGCATTTAACACTGTTTTACTGTGTGGACTTGTATCACTTGATTTTGAACTGATGCCATTCTTATTAGCCGTGACTTGATGAACAAACACTCAACTTGATCTGCCATATATTTGAACAGATATTACTCTTGATACTTTTGTCATTCTTGCACCATCCAAGTGATTTCACAACTACACTTAATACTTCACTTTGTAATCTTCTGTTTATTTGAACTGATAAGAACAGGAGCTTTACTTGACCTTGTGAATGGATATTTTACTTAAGTAACTTTCCTTTTGCTACACCATGTTAACTTTTTACTGATCAAAATGGGTACTGCACTTGTATGACTGTTACTACATGCCTCGACCTTGATTTGCTGCCTTGGTCTTCCTTTGAACAATACAGTTATCATGCTTTTGCTTTGAATTGTGTAGTTTCCTGTGTGCCACTGTTTGTATCTTGAAATGCCTTTGGCTTGTGTATATTATTGTTGCTCTACACTATGCCACTTTGCTATCTTATTGACTTGTGCTCGACCATTTGCCCATGCTGCCTGTGTCATTTGTACTATGCTATTTTGATTTCATGTAGACTGAACTTGAATGAAATCCTATATGCTGATGTTTAGCATTGTGCTTACATATCCAATTGCTTTGACCATCTTTGAATTTTGGGTTGCACCATTTACATACTTGAACTAATAGCACGAAACACCACCTGCATTAGTATGTTAATCACTTTCATTTGCATGCTTGCTTTGTTCTTGACCATTTGTAGTTGTGTTCATCCATCTTGTTACTTCCTGTAGTTTTACTGCCGCACTATGTTGTTTGTACTTGTGCTTCACTTTAAAACTGGGTTGTAATGGTGTCCTTCCTTTTTGTTTGTGCACCATATGGCCTTAAAACTGAGTTGTTTTTCTTTGCATGATTTTTGAAATTCTTGATTTAAGCCTGCCTTGAGTTGCTCTAAAAAAAAATGATTTTCTTTTTGATTCTTTATTGCTGATCATGTTTTTACTTTGTACTCGCATTTTTCATTATGCTCGACCACTTGTTTTTGCTGTTTTGATTTAGCACTCTCGACCATATGCGCTGAGTTGAGATGGTCCTTGTGGCTACTCCTCAGATGCATATTGATTGGCGTGGCAGTGCACACGTGTACACGTGTGTACATGCAGCCATCAGACGAGATTTTTCTGTCCCTGCATATCAAACAAAGTCTAGAAAAATGATGAGAAACACACCGCAAATCTGAGGCAAATAAAAATTAAAAAATAAATATTTTTATTTGCTTTTATTTATTTTTTATTTTTGTGGCAGTCTACTGTGTGTGTTCTTCTGTATGTGACAGGTATGAAGATAACTGGATTGACTGTGGAATGCTGTGAAGTCAAGAAGACTGAAGATGATGATATTCATATGTGTCAGTATATACGAGTGAACTGTATAGAAATGTAGTGTGTATGAAATTGTAAGTGTTGTAAAGAGGAGCTGAGTACGAAATTGAAAATTTTGAAATGTATATTAATGATGTATATACAAATAGTGAAGTTGTAAATCTGTACTGTTTAAATATTGAAATAAAATATTCTTATTCAAATAAAATACTGTGTGAATATTTAAATTTTTGTATAGTTGTATTTTATTCAAATAGAAATATTATATTGCTATCTGTTGTGTAGTATACCAGTACAGTTACAAACACATTCAATAATAAAATAAATTTGGTTGTTATCATCAAACAAAAATCATATATTCGTGTATACAACACTGTTATATACAACAATCTCCCCCTTTTGATGATGACAAACAAATAAAAGATTTTGAATGTGTTCGAATGTGAAATATATTACTCCCCCTATTTGTATGCTCCCCCTACAACTGAACTCCCTCTATATATGTGGAAAAATATGATGAAATCCAATTGACCATTCTCCCTCTAGATATTTAATTTCCAATCTTAAAATATTTTTGAATTGTATACCCATCAATCAAAATCTTGACCATTCTCCCCCTTTTGTTATCATCAAAAGGAAAATAGAAATCGAAATAGTGATGAATATAGACTAAAAATATAAATTCATATTCAGATAGAGAATATATACCGTAAAACCCATTTAATCAAACAAAAATCATAATAATCTTTAAATCAGAGGCAAATTTCACTTTCAGAGTGAATGGATTTACGATGGTTTTTATAGAATGAGGAGAGTTCAATAAAAATTGAATATTTGAATATGAATATTAAAGATTTTAAATATGCTAAAAAAATGTTAAGCACTTTCTAACCACGCATAGCCCAAAGGTCTTTTAAATGGGGTTAGTAGTAACTTAACTTTATCCTCTCTAATGAGTTCCATCCATGCACAGCCCGAAGGTCTTTTAAGTGAGAATGGAAGCACATAGAAATTAAGGTAATTCACCCACGCATAACCGCGAGGATTTTTAAATGGGAGTGAATACCAAGGATAACTTATTTATTTATTTATATTTTTATATTTTTATTTTTTTAATTCCAAGAATAATTAGAACTCCCCAAATTAAATAAAACCATAATGAATGACAGAACCATGGTAGATATAGAAGATGGTCGTGAAATAAGCTCTAATTCAAAGATATTATAAAATTTGTCCAATCATCATGTGATTTAAAATAATATCTCCTCTAGTTAAGAATTATACCATAGTCACAACTCATCACAATTTCATAAATCTATTAACGATTTTGATGAGTCTCAAAATGGTTCAAATTAATCAATAATTTCAATTTTTGAATAAATAATCAAAAATAATTTTAAAATTGAAATTATTAATTTCAAGAGGAGTTTTTGGAAAAAAAATGCAAGTTGAAAATCAGCTTAAAAAAAATCAATCAGTTAAAAAAATGAAATTTTCTAATATTTTTGACATTGATTACTCCTAGACAATTTTTAAAACCATTTTAATTCAAATTGCCTGTGAATTTTAACTAAATCCAGTCACTGATTTTCCAACTTATCATTTAATCAAATCAATTTCCTTATCAGAGCAGCACAAGATTATTTTCAGAGAATTTTTGGACAAACTCAAGAAACAGTCAACTTATCAAATCTGAAGATAATTATTTGAAATCACCAAAAAAAAACAATTTTTTATAATCCAAGAATTTCAACAATCCATAACGAATGATTTCAAAAACAGCCAAGTAAAAATAAACTAAAAGGAATAAAAATACGAGTTTAGAGATCATACCTGACTTACCATAATCAACGTGATGCAATGAATCTCCAACTCTGAATCTATGGCTAAGGAACTCCAAATAATTTGATATGTGAATCAACATGAATTTTATCTTATTTAAGCGCAGTTGTTCCTTAGCCTCCTACGATACCTAAATGTTTATATGATCGAGTGGTCTAACAAAAGTTGTTTTACCACTCTTATCTTTGTTTACACGTTTTGGTACCCAGACCCGTTTATATAACAATCCATTACTATTCACTAGCATACCCTTTGGAACCCAAATTTGTTTAGATTTGCTTAAATTTATTTTGTTAATTTTTGGAATCCAAACAGATTTAAATGAATTGTTTTTAAACGAGTTATCAATTTGTTTATGATTTAAAAACCCTTTGAAATTATTAAATTTCAAAAATTCAATTTGATCGTTTTCAAAGCCAATTAAAGGTTTTTTAAAATCATTAAAATTTTGTTTTTTAACTTGATCAGATTCAAATCCAAGTCCCTTTTTATTCTGAACAAAAAATTGATTTTTTAACAACATATTCAACGATTTCTCTCCTTTAGAAAATTTAGTCAAAGCTGACTCAAGTCGTTGAATTTTAAAATTGAGATCGCTATTTTCTTTCATTAAATTTGAACAACGATTAATAGCGATTTTCCTTTTTTCAGCATCAGTTTGTTTTAAAATCAAATTTTCGTTTTCAAGTGCTTTGATTCTAGCATTGGACTTGGAAATTTCAGTTTCAAATTGTACTCGCTTTTCAAAATCAAGTTTTTCAGATTCTCTAAACTTTTCAATCACCCTTTCAAAATCAAGATTTTTATTTTTCAAATTCATGTTTTCACTTTTAAGTAACTCAAGATCAGTTTTTAATTTCAAAAAATCGTTACTCAAAAGTTGACATTTTTCACATTCTGAAAGCGGTGACTTCTTAACTTTTTCAAGTTTTGTTTCTAAACTGTTATTTTCTTGAACTAGTTTTGATCTATCAGATTTTAATTTCTTAACTTTTAGTTCAAGAGAATCAACGGTTTTTGTGAGATCGTGACACATTAGAATTAAATCTTTATAAGTAAAATTCGATACCTTACTTGAATCCTCTTCACTACTTTCTGAAACAGAATGAGCCATAAGACACAAATTAGCTTCCTCTTCTTCACTTTCAGAAACTTCTTCTCCTTCCTCGTCATCCCATGTAGCAGCAAAAGCTTTCTTCTTTCTTCTGAACTTTTTCTTCTTTTCATTTTTGAGCTGTGGACAATTTGGTTTGATATGTCCGGGTTTCTTGCAGTTGTAGCAAAATACTTCATCGTTTGAACTTTCAGAACTTTCGGATTTGACAGTTTTCTTCTTTTGTGGCTTGTATTTTCCTTTGGCCCACTTTCTCAAAACCATGGCTAACTCTTCAGCGGGATCATCATCATTACTTTCAACAGAATTATTTAGAGCGATTGTCTTTTTCTTTGATTCAGAATCCTTTCGTTCTTCTCTTGCTTTTAATTCCATCTCGTAAGTAATCAGATTTCCGATCAACTCTTCCATGCTTACTTTATTCAGATCTTTTGATTCTTGAATCGCTGTCACCTTTGCTTCAAAATTCATCGGTAGCACTCTCAGTATTTTTCTGATCAATTCCACTTCGGTATAGGTTTTGCCAAGAGCTTTTGCATTGTAGACCAGTGATGAGAAGCTTCCATACATCTCTTTTATATCTTCGTCTTTTTGCAAAGAGAAATTTTCATATTCGTTGCTGAGAAGAGCGAGACGAGATTCCTTCACTTGAGATGTACCTTCGTGTGTGACCTCCAACATATGTCATATTTCCTGCGCAGTCTCACAGTGAGAGATTCGATTAAATTCAGTTTTATCAAGAGCACAGATTAAAGCATTCATTGCTTTGGCATTAGTTGAAAATAATTTTTTATCATTAGCATCCCACCTATCTTTTGATTTAGGAATTTCAACACCACTAACAATAACAGTGGGAGATCTATAACCCGTTTCAATAATATCCCACACATCATAATCGACTGAACTCAAATAAATTTTCATCCTAGCTTTCCAATATGCATAATCAGTTCCATTAAACATTGGTGGCCTAGCTATGGACTGACCCTCAGAAAAAGCGTTATTAGACAAATTCATGATTCTAGAGTTAAAAATACCTGCTCTGATACCACTTGTAGGATCTAAATTAACCCTAGAGGGGGGGGGGGGGGTGAATAGGGTTTATCACAGATTTTCACAGAGTAATTAAATAATCACAGCACAGATTAAAAACAGAATAAGTGCAGAAAATAAATAACACACAGATATACCCAGCTTCGGCAAAACCCTGCCTACTGCTGCATTCCCCAAGGTTTCTACTAGGAGTTAAAACAATCTCTACGCTTACAATCTCCTGTAAACTCGCGACACTCGCTCCCAACTATTCTTAACCCTACGCTCAAAACCCTGCACTGGTTTTTATCCCAAAACCAGATTTCCCCGAATTACAAACCCTGTAATTCGTCTCCCTAGTTTTAGAGACAAATTAGAAAACTCCAGACTTGATAACAAATTAAAGACGAACAAAAAACAATAAAAAAAATCCCTTAAAACTTTGAAAACCCTAGTAATTAAATAAGGGTTATCCCCTTAAGTTAAAGACTTGGCCGGCCCCCTTTTGTTATTGCTTCAATACTTTATTTTGCTCGATCTCTTTCCTTAATGGCGGCGGCTCTTGAGAGATTCCTAGGG
Organism: Allium sativum; assembly: GCA_030737875.1. Classification (NCBI taxonomy): domain Eukaryota; kingdom Viridiplantae; phylum Streptophyta; class Magnoliopsida; order Asparagales; family Amaryllidaceae; genus Allium; species Allium sativum. Next base: position 1,040,924,260 of record CM060910.1, on the reverse strand, counting down.
TTTCTTTAAATCCCTAAATCGCGAGTGTATGATCCATTCTATGATGCTCGAGTCTGTTTAGCTTTGATCTCTGGAGGCTGGCGCTTTATCTAGGGTTTGTGCTTCTCAACTTCGACGGCTCTAGGGTTTCGATTCTCTTTCAACCTGGAGGCCGCCGCTCTGTCGTGTGAGTCTCTGATTATTCGGTGACTATCCTCTTCTTCGATTGAATGTTGATGAGCGTTGATTTGGATCCAAGTAATCTCCTTTTTCTCTGGTATAAATTTAATTCGGATTTTAGCTTTATGCTTGTTCGAACTTGGATTATAATAGCCGATGATGATTGGTGTTTATATAAGATTGTAAATCCGAGATATATGCTCTTATTTCGTGTATTACTTGGTCGAGATATATTCATGAATTTTTGGACCTTGAACTCTTCGTAGCTTTGAATAGTTCTTGAACTCCTGGAGATTTCTTCGATTTGAATTTTGTGTTAACTTCTGAAACTTTTTGGATTAAGTATTACTAAAAATAATCTCGAAAAAAAATCCATGAATTCCTTTTGAGCTAATTTTCTAGGGCTTTGATTAATATCATTTTGGGCTGATATTATCTTGAATAAACTGCTTCAAAAGAACTGATATGAACCTGTACTGTACTTCATTCTTCGAATTTGACAATTTCTGGATTTACACTTTCTTCTTATGAACAGATATTAAACCTGATTTTCCAAAACACACTTGACTTTGAAATCGGTTTCTTTGATTTCTGGTTTGCTAAAACTGTCAATTCATTTGAATGGATGCTTTTCTGATGATTTAAAAACTAGAACAGAAATTTCTCTTGATTTAGTTGAGAGCAGTCTCGTTGATTATGTTTTTAACTGATACCGTACTTGATATTTTCCTTTTAACAAAACTTGATCATTTAATTTGATTTAATACTTGTCTGATCTTGCCTTGAACTTGAACAGATTTAGTATTCTGATTTTTGAACTGGAACTTCATTTATTCTTTGACTTCCTTCTTGAGTACACTCCACTTAGAACTAATGCTGAGTTCTGATTTGAACTGATAAGAACAGATCCTATGTTTTGCCAAACAATTGAACTGGTGCTATATTGTTTATGCACTTGAATTTCATGCTAGTGATTTGAACTGGTAAGAACTGTTGCATTTAACACTGTTTTACTGTGTGGACTTGTATCACTTGATTTTGAACTGATGCCATTCTTATTAGCCGTGACTTGATGAACAAACACTCAACTTGATCTGCCATATATTTGAACAGATATTACTCTTGATACTTTTGTCATTCTTGCACCATCCAAGTGATTTCACAACTACACTTAATACTTCACTTTGTAATCTTCTGTTTATTTGAACTGATAAGAACAGGAGCTTTACTTGACCTTGTGAATGGATATTTTACTTAAGTAACTTTCCTTTTGCTACACCATGTTAACTTTTTACTGATCAAAATGGGTACTGCACTTGTATGACTGTTACTACATGCCTCGACCTTGATTTGCTGCCTTGGTCTTCCTTTGAACAATACAGTTATCATGCTTTTGCTTTGAATTGTGTAGTTTCCTGTGTGCCACTGTTTGTATCTTGAAATGCCTTTGGCTTGTGTATATTATTGTTTCTCTACACTATGCCACTTTGCTATCTTATTGACTTGTGCTCGACCATTTGCCCATGCTGCCTGTGTCATTTGTACTATGCTATTTTGATTTCATGTAGACTGAACTTGAATGAAATCCTATATGCTGATGTTTAGCATTGTGCTTACATATCCAATTGCTTTGACCATCTTTGAATTTTGGGTTGCACCATTTACATACTTGAACTAATAGCACGAAACACCACCTGCATTAGTATGTTAATCACTTTCATTTGCATGCTTGCTTTGTTCTTGACCATTTGTAGTTGTGTTCATCCATCTTGTTACTTCCTGTAGTTTTACTGCCACACTATGTTGTTTGTACTTGTGCTTCACTTTAAAACTGGGTTGTAATGGTGTCCTTCCTTTTTGTTTGTGCACCATATGGCCTTAAAACTGAGTTGTTTTTCTTTGCATGATTTTTGAAATTCTTGATTTAAGCCTGCCTTGAGTTGCTCTAAAAAAAATGATTTTCTTTTTGATTCTTTATTGCTGATCATGTTTTTACTTTGTACTCGCATTTTTCATTATGCTCGACCACTTGTTTTTGCTGTTTTGATTTAGCACTCTCGACCATATGCGCTGAGTTGAGATGGTCCTTGTGGCTACTCCTCAGATGCATATTGATTGGCGTGGCAGTGCACACGTGTACACGTGTGTACATGCAACCATCAGACGAGATTTTTCTGTCCCTGCATATCAAACAAAGTCTAGAAAAATGACGAGAAACACACCGCAAATCTGAGGCAAATAAAAATTAAAAAATAAATATTTTTATTTGCTTTTATTTAATTTTTATTTTTGTGGCAGTCTACTGTGTGTGTTCTTCTGTATGTGACAGGTATGAAGATAACTGGATTGACTGTGGAATGCTGTGAAGTCAAGAAGACTGAAGATGATGATATTCATATGTGTCAGTATATACGAGTGAACTGTATAGAAATGTAGTGTGTATGAAATTGTAAGTGTTGTAAAGAGGAGCTGAGTACGAAATTGAAAATTTTGAAATGTATATTAATGATGTATATACAAATAGTGAAGTTGTAAATCTGTACTGTTTAAATATTGAAATAAAATATTCTTATTCAAATAAAATACTGTGTGAATATTTAAATTTTTGTATAGTTGTATTTTATTCAAATAGAAATATTATATTGCTATCTGTTGTGTAGTATACCAGTACAGTTACAAACACATTCAATAATAAAATAAATTTGGTTGTTATCATCAAACAAAAATCATATATTCGTGTATACAACACTGTTATATACAACACAACATGAACCTCCTCCTCCTCGTTCTTTCGAATGCCAAGCCAAAGAAAATTTATTTCCACCCAAAAGTCATATTCTCCTTAATGAGTCTATACATGAAGTAATGCCCAAAATCAGCATGTTTTATATCAAAATCAAATGGCCTTAGGGAATCAAATTGCGAATATGAAACCAAACTTTGCCTCACGACTCGCAATGGTGGAAAAGAGTCTAGGTATTGTGGTACTTCCTCTTAAAGAACTCCTGTGACGCACATGACCACCTACTTTATCTCCACCTTCTCCTTTCTCCTCACCAGAAAAAAGACACATAAAAGAGAATCATCAAAGACCGGTGATAAAGACAAGGAGGAGAAAGACAAGACTCATGACGACGTTGCGTAAATTACATTTTAAAACTTGATCTTTTAGTAACTTTGTAAATATTATTTCATAATTTAAGCTTATGTCTATATTGACGATATGTAAACATGTTATGATACTTTACAACTGTGATATTTTGTTGGATTTGCTATCATACTCTATGATATTTTGTTTGGGTATGTTGTGAAAATATGTGATATTCTGTAACGACCAAGAAAATCTGAACCAATTTGAATTTTTTTAAATTGGCTAAAATAATGGAGTTTGAATATTTAAAATAAATATTTTAAATAATAGCGATGAAAAGTAAGAGTGAATCGACATTTGAAAACGAATATAATTAATTATAATTATAAACAAGGCCTGAAAGGGCGCTGTAGTTTCAAAAATTGAATTCAAACTTTGTCGGACTGTACAGGGTGCAAAACAAAACGGATTTGAGTGAAATCAAAAATATTTAAATCTGTTAGTGAATACCTTTCTAACGAATCTGAAAAATCGAATTTTCAAAACGGAAAGCAAAAGTTATGGCCAAATGAATTTTCAGAAAGGTCGCTATGGAATTTATATGGCCCATGAAATTGGCCATTTTGCATACGACCTCGGAATTCGACGAAACCACTTTTGTTGGATCCGGGATGTGAAGTTATTGCTAGGTTTCAAATTTCATAATTTTTGAAGCTAGTATGTGAGTGTGGCAAAGGAAAACGTGTTTTGGTCAATTACAGTTAAATTGGATCGACCAGGAATGGGCCTTTTTGCAAACGGTCTCAGAATTCGACGAAACTAGTTTTGTTGGGACCGTATCGTCAAAACATAGCTAGATTTATTTTTCTGGAATTTTTCGAATCAGTTTGGGGCCCTGGCAAATTGAAATGTACGTTCAAATTAAATATTGAATGTTTTATATTTTAATTTGAAGGGAAACTGACTGAAACATTCGAATGGGCCTTCGAAACATATCCCATTGTGTTCGGAATGGGGGTAAAACGCTAGGGGTGACAGTCGTTGGGTTTGATTTCGAATTCGTTTAAGAAAACCCCAATTTTTGAATAAATATATATATCGACCAATAGGAAAATTCTTTCATAAATAAAATAAAAATAAAAATCAGAACCCCCTTCCCCCCGTAATCGCGATATACGGCGGAAATTAGTCGTCGCTTCCTGGCCATTTTCCGGCCACACCACGTCGAACTACCCCCAGCCCCAGTTGAACTTTTTGAAGATCACCTCTCCCTCTTCAAATCAGAACAAGTCTCGCCCCATCTCGTTTTGTATTTCTCGAGATTCGCCGCTCTGAAGTGCCGCCGTTCATCGCCCGATTCCTCCCTCCAGCCGCGTTCGAGTTCGTCGGGGTGGGGGCCACCTGTTGCGCCTCTCGTAGCTCTCCGTCGTGGTATAACCTGATCGGCCTCTCGTGCAGTGTATCGGGAGAAGAATCAAAACCTAGTTTTGAACAGGTTTGAAATCATACGGCTTTGTTTATTTTTCGCTGTTTTAATACCTTTAAACCGTTGCAAACTTGTAAAAATCATATCTTTTTGCTGTGTTAACGAAATTCGATGAAACAGGAAACATCGTGACCATGTGGACGTCTTCTACATTTTAGAAGAGATCGCATATTTTTCTGAGCCTTCTGCTATTTTTGGTGGAGTGGAACCCAAAGTGAGATTTCTAATTTATAAACGATATAGAAAACGACGATGTATAAATTATATATTCGATGTATGAGTTATATAAGCGTTGTACACCTCATGTATAAGCGTTGTATAAGTTATACGTTCGATGTATAAATTGTATATGCGTTGTAAAAATTATATATGTGTTGAAATAGAAGTGAATTGATATATATATATATATATATATATATATATATATATATATATATATATATATACGCCCCTCGTCCACAAACCATGGACGATATTTATTGATTCTGATTGGTGTGAAAATTGATTGATAGCGAATGGTTGTTTGGGATTGTTTGTGGTTGATATTGATTGATTGTGGTTGAAAAATACCCATTTGTGGTTGAGAAATATTTGGTTGAAACCACATAGGATTAGTTTGTGGAAATGAAATAAATATATACATGCCGCCTGCGTGCGAACTAGATGCATGATCCCCATTGTCAAAAACCGCGAGGTTTTAAGGTAGAGCGAGGAGCCATACTAGGGACGGTCCCGGTTTTAACTACCCTGCCGTTATGCTGCCGAAATTTTGAATAATATTCCTGTGTTTGAATTATTTTCATTTGCTGAAACTATATTTATTCATTGTATAGAAAACCTTCATGTGTTGAATCGATATTCATTCGTTGATTAGAAATTCATGTGTTGAATTGTCTTCGTGTTTTAAATATAAAAATCACATTTTTATCTATATATAAAAACTATAGAAAACCTTCATGTGTTGAATCGGTATTCATTCGTTGATTAGAAATTCATGTGTTGGATGGTATTCATATTTTGAAATAAATTGTTTTAGAATAAAAACCACCTTTTTATCCTCTATATGAACTATGTAAAATGACCTTATTTTGAAATAAATTGTTTTACAATAAAAATCCTATTTTTATCACCTATATAAACTATATAAAATAATAGTGTTTGGAAATGAATTGTTTTACAATAAAAATCACATTTTTACTATATACATGAATCGTTGAAATGTGAAGTGTTAAAAATAGCAACTCGTTCAAATAAATATGCATGAGTCGAAATATTCATTAATTAGCTAATGATATGATTTTTTTTTCCTATGCATGCAACATTAGAATGAATGGTGTTTTTAAAACAAATGGAATCAAATATGAAGTTGAATGGAAAATGATAAGTGATAAGAACTGTATATATCAATATATGTACATGCATATTTATTGAACGGGTTATAGCAAAGGGGCTAGAGAAGAGGAATAAAATTTTGTGCCCGACAAATAGGTACACATTTACTGTTTTGTTTGGGTGATGATTTTATGAGCCTGTTAGCTAGCCGCTTGGCTTTTTCTTTTTCTTTTCGACATGAGATGCCCGTGTGGCTATTTGGGAATTTTTCCAGCCCCTCCTGTACAAAGGAGGTTATGGCGAAATTTTCCAAAATTTAAAGGCGTTAGTGAAATATTTGAAGTGAAAACGATATTGAAATTGTTGAATGAACTATATTTATATAAATATATAAATATATATAAAATTAAAACGAAACATGGCCATGCAGTTCGTGTTTTGAAACTATGATTTCAAACAACTAGAGCGGGAAATCCGACCATTGGATTTTCCCGAAACCGCAACCGTTGGGTTCGCCTTGGAAATATCTTTCCAACGGCACCAACTATGTAAAAATCCAACGGTTGGATTGTCTGGAATGTTTAATTCAAATCTGAAGAAAAACAGCGCCAGAAACGATTATATATATATATAATTATATTTAATCGAATAACGACGCTGCAGTTCGTATTTTGAAACCGAAACTTCAAACGATTGTACCGGGAGATCCGACCGTCGGATTTTCTCGAAACTGGAACCGTTGGATTCGTTTTGAAAAGACCTTTTAATGATGTAAATTTTGTGAAGATCCAACGGTTAGATTTTTAGATATGTGTAAATCAAATCTGAAGAAAAGCAGCGCCACGGCCGCGTTATGGCCCGAAGCGTCGTTTTGAATAACTTGGCTATTTTAAAATAAATAAAAATAGCGATAAATCGTTATAAAATACCATAAACAATATGGAATGGAAATAAACTGAATTTGCTCGATTTATGTGGTATTTGATGGTTGAATGTGTTTGGTGTGAGAATTACCTTAAAGAACAAAATTGGTGTTGTCGGATAATTTAACCATTGAAGTAAATTGATTTGAAATTCTAAATATACGTGAATTATTTGAAAAGGCCGAGTTAATTCTCATTTCAAATAATTGACCGACGATTGAAAGTCGAAGATGAAGACGGTGGTCGAAGACCGGAGATCTTCACCTCGTTTGGATGGTAACCGAGGTCCTGATTGGGAGGCATCCCGAAATATGGATAATGAGTGGTGATCGTCCAAACGTACGTGGTGATCGATGGGTTTGCGAGGTATTTAGTGCCTCCGGTTTCGTTCAGACCCCGAACGGACTTGTAAATGGACTGTGTGTCTGACATTGGATTTTATTTTGTGTTGATTGATCTCTATTAAATATGCATCTGTTTGGCGGCGGAGAATTTATTCTTTTGCTTAACGCCCTTCTCTAAAATGCGCGAGCTCAGAGGTTGTATATCGATGGACATCAGTCGCATGGCATGAATTTCCTGTGTGGCATGCTAAGATGCAGTGATCAGGGCTTCTGTTGAAAAGCAAAGTCTTGTGGTGATGATCAAAGCACCGCCTGTGTGGCGTAGCTTTGTGTATAACGTAAAATCGCGAGCCTCACACCCCGGTATGAACCAGAAACGGGAGAGGACATCAGGGAGGGCCTGCGTTTCTTTCTAGCTAGGGTGGTGTCAGTGACCTACCAGCCCTGACATTTATATACTTTTCACCTGTGTGGTTGTTGCTGTTGCGAGGCGCCTTGGTTAGATCGGACGATCCGGGTCCGATGGAGCCATTCGTTGGCTCATTTACACCCCAAAGGGTGGGGAAACGCAGTGTTCAGGAATTTTAATCCACATCGGTGGACCGGCCCTGACGATCCAAGGGTCACTCGAGCTCTGATCCTGTGGCTCGGGCTAGAGAGTCACGAATTCGGTAAGGACTATCTTTTGCCTTGGTTCATGACGGAAATCCAATTTCCAAATACGTGACTGTGCGGTTTTGATTGTATATATATATGGCGACATGATATATGGTACTCATGCCGTCTATGATTGATAGTTATGATTTGAAATTGGTTTCAAAACATATAAACACTAGCAATAATATCAAATGCCTTTGTTTTATTCGTATCAAGCATATTTTGGCCGTTATAAGGTAAAACTCTATCCTCCGGTTTGCGTTGCATTATGTGATGGGAATTGAGTCTTATAATGGCTTCATTTTTATAAAAAGCATAGCGATGTTTAAAAGAATGATTTGTTTTAAAGCACTGGCAATCCAATGGAGTAAACCCGTTCCACGAAAGAGGCGTGGTCCTGTGATTAGCCATATTATAAATGTGTTGAGTAGATTTCTCATACCAGTCCCATGACTGACTCGTAGTTTGTTTCAGTTTCAAACTCGGGTGCCCCTTTTTCTACACGGGCAGCCTTGTATTCAGGTTTAGCTGGTTCTTTCTAGATAGCTGGAGCTGAAGATGGATTCTATTATTTATCTCTTTTTATGCTGTTCAGCTCCTATTGTACATATTTTGTTTATTTCCGCTGTAGACATTTATGTATAGCTGAACTGTATTTGTACTAAGTAAGATCCTGTATACTGTGTAACTCTGATGATTACGTTTATCTAGTATATTCTATTGTTCATTATCTGGTGTAATTAATTATTCTGTTCTGCTATTTTCTGTTTCTGTGTTATATTCCAAAGATAACCCTTGTCTCCGTCGGTACGGGATTTGGGGTCGTCACATATTCTTTCAATATGCTATGATCTTTATTGGGTATGGCCGGTTATATTCTTTTATTATGGTGTGTACATGATATCTAAAGTACACATCTAGTTATCATATCATTATACAAATGGATATATATATATATATATATATCCTTTTTCGATAATGACAGAGTGAGAGAAATTTATTCAGGGGGATTTCATATATCCAGAGGGAATTACATAAATATTTTCTAAGTACATTGTATAGTTGTCATAATTAAAAGGGGGATGTTAGGAAATTTATTCTACGGTTTCGATGACACAACTATACAATGGAAATTTACACACACACACAGATATATATACATACATACATACATACATACATACATATTATCTATAAGATTTACTCGAGATAAGGCACGATAACAAAGGTCAACAACAAGTAAGTAAAAGACAGAGAGATTAAACGAAGAATATGCACAATGGACAAGAAACAACTGATATACAATAGCAGACATCTAAAACTATCTTAAGATATCCATCAGAGAACGTGGGAAAATGTTTAAAGCAAAGATCATACGTCTAATTTTTTTTCAGACGTCTGTTAAAGAATTTAGGAAAATTCTGAACTATGGTTCAGTCATCTGAAATTATTTTCAAACATTTGACTTGGAGGTTGGCCTTTCGGTTTGAAAGTTATGTCTGTTTCCGTGAACGCATGCAGAAATATGGAAAAACATGGATTTTGGCATTTTTGAAGACCGGTTCGTGAGCACCCCCTGGGGGCGGTTCGTGACCACCCCCTAGGGGCGGTTCGTGAGCACCCCCTGGGGGTGGTTCATGATCACCCCCTGGGGGCGGCTCGTGACCACCCTCTGGGGTCGGTTCGTGACCACCCCCTGAGGGCGGTTCGTGATCATGACCCGGCCTGACCATCACCATCATGACCATTACCAGCTCACCACCCCGGCTGACGAACCGCGACCACGAACAGGACCCGCTACTACGCATGTAGATTTTGACCTATTCTCGAGGCTATGATCGCTCCTACTTACCCGGATCAGGTGCCACGTGTCCTACCATGATCTGATCACCATATGGGCTCTCCTACAGCTATAAATACACCTCTAGAGGGCATTTTCATGGGACTTTTGGCATCTCCTTGTCCATGGCTTCCATGGACAACACTTCTCCGTGAATAACCACCATCTTCCTCAATAAAATCAATGAATTCAGAGAGAATTATTCATTAGATTCAAGTGATTGAGAGACAATATTTATTGTAATTGTAATCTGCGATTGAAATGAGAAAATATGAAGTGGATATAGGCTCATTAACGCCGAACCACTATAAAAATCCTGTTGTCTTGCTTTTTCTCTAATTTTTCAGTTATTTATTCATATCCTATGCTTGAAATACGATGATTTGGGTATTTGATTATTTGTTAAGTAAAGATAATGTTGCAAGTGTATTAAATTTTCCATCGAATGCACTTATATATCAAATATGGAAGTTAGGTTATTGCTTAACATATTAAAGTAAGCACATGCAATCATCTTCAATAAAAATCCCAATTTTCGGTAATCTGTATGCCATTTTCTATTTCAAAGTTGATGTGAAAATTTCCACATTGTCACTTCTTCACTTAATTTACTGCAAATAAGACTGTTATAAAGTATAATGTCTACATAAGTAATATGAAAACTACATGGATATAGGAAAAGGTATTTGTTCATTAAAACTAGAATGAAATGGTTGACAATCTAAAATGAATTGTAGTCACTTTCCTGAAAGGGGAGTATATGATTGCAACGATAATGGTCATTGTGACGAGGATCTTGAATCATGCCACTTGGTAAAAACCCCTTGGATAGATGTTCTGCTGAATCCTGAAAATGTAGTTTTGGAAGTTGGTGGATGTACGCTGATGGTTATTTTTTAGTTAGTGTACATATTATTATTTTTTGGTAAGGAACGAATAATTAATATTGTGCATCTATTCAAATGTTTATTGCACTGCAGGAATGAAGAATATTCAAAAAAGTGGAAGTCATGAAGTTATGCTGGGAACCTCATGATCTTATATTTATTTTCTCTGAAAACTACTATTGATTAATGTGTTTTTCTATTGTGGATGTTTATTTTTATGTTGTAATTTGAAATTTCAGTTAGAATGCCGCCTATACATATAAAAATATATTTAAAACTTAATAACAAAGCATACATTGCATTATATCATATTTATATATATAATGACATCATATACACATTTCAGCTTCATCAAAAAAAGTTAACATACTGTAGTTTGCATATAATTTATATAATATTACTTGAATTGTATCATTTATATAATTTTAACGATTATTTGTTCAATTTTTCACATTTAAAGATCATAAAATAAGTTTAAATTGTAATGAATTAAGAACATGTTTTCAAAATAAAATCACAAATAATCATCTTTTTTATATTTATGTCAAAAAATAACCATTCATAACAAAAAAATTAGATGGATAACAGAATAATTAATCAAATAATCATCCAGGACAAAATTATTGTTGGATGAACAACATGATAATTAATTATTGTTACTGCATAAATTATTAGATGGATAACAGAACAATTAATCAAAATAATCATCCATGATAAAATTATTTTTGGATGAACAACAGAACAATTTATTATTGTTGCCGCATAAATTATAATATTTAAAAATATATATGTAATTATTTAATATTAATTACGTTACTTTAGTTTTCTTTTATTTTTGATATTTAATCATTACAGTATTTTTTTTAATAAAATAAATTTTAGAGGATTTTCTTTCAAAGGACAAATTTTGGAATTTTTTTGGTGAAAAGTATGGTAAGTTTCAAAATTGGGGAGAAGGACACATTTACACTAAAGGTGGAATTCAGGGTGCCCACTAACATTTTCCCATTTACACTATCATTTGGCCTTCTCACTAAATTCTAAACTTTCCATGCATTTCAGCAAATTTTTTGTTAAGTTTGTCCTTCTCCCTATTTTCCACTAAATTTTAATGCCCTGCAAAGCGGGCAAAAAATACCAGTTAAAATAATATATCGACAATCGTTGGTTAAAATTATATTTGTCTACTTAAGTTCATTTATAAGTTGTTAATTATAAACTATCATTAATAATCATTGGTTAAAACTGTTAATAAACAGAGGTGGATTAAATGTTTTACTACTTTTTAAAATTGTGGTTGAAAAGGTATTATGACAACGACATTGATTAAAAAGTTGTACAAGTGTAAATTATTACAACATTCGTAGAGGAAATGTTGTAAAACTTTCGCTTGTTACGACATCGTCGACTGTGAGGCGACAAAGAGGTTAGCGATTTCAAGGTGGAGCTACGTTATGAGAAGGAGATTCGGTGTAGAAGTGTGGACGAGGTTCGGATTGGTGATGTTGATTATGTTTCTTCTAAGCTTTAAGGAATGCAACGAGGCTGCCTTAGTGATAATTTAGTGATGACCAAAATTTTAGCAATGCCACGACGTCCTCGTGTCACAATGGGGTCGCTAATTGATGTTAGAAAACAGTCTTTTCTCTAGAAGTGTTCGTGTCAAACAATAATTGGTTTTATAAACTTTATGATTTATTTCAATTTTATTCAATATAATTTCAAATTTTTAAATTTTTCGAAATATAAAATATAATTATCAGCTATAATTATAAAATATAAGTATCAACTACAATTATCAATTGTAATTATTAAATATAATTATTTAAAATTAATTATTGAATACTAGATATAATAGGTATTAAATTTTATTATTAATTATTAAATAATTATTATAATAAACTAATATTTTCATTATTTAGGGGAATAGTTATGAAGGAAGAATTTAAAATTTGGGATTTAGTGTAAAATATACTGGCATACTAATTGAAATTTGTGATGAAAGTAGAGGGCTTAATTAAGAATTTAGTAATTACATTGTTTATGAGAAAATATTATTTTACTAATTATAAATAAGCAATGATTATAAGTTATTTATTATAGATCGTAAATTATTATTTTTTATTACTTATAAATCATTAATGAGAACAAATTAATTATTAATTATTGTACATGTTAATAATTATTAAAAAATAACACTAAAGTATATCTTTGAAAAATAATATAAACATCTCTTGCTGGAATTCTGCTACAAAATAGCTTCTATAAATATTTGTAGGTATTCTGCCTGGATTTGCAGCGAAAAATAGCGATAGAAATTTTCTGTTGGTAATTTGACGCAATTTGCGACTGCTTAGTGAGGGATGATAGAAGATGACAGTATTAAATAAAAAAAAAGTTAAAAAAACAAAAAAGTATCCCTCGTAGATCACTTGGAAATCTGTCGCAAATTAGCGATGGGAATTTCCGCTTCTAAATTTATGCGCTAAATCAGTGTTTTCTTGTAGTGCACTTCACATCCGATTGATTTGATGCAAACTAACTTGGAAAGCTCGAAGCAAGTTTGAATTACAAAGTTGCAAAGTGAATTTCGACACAAACAAAGCATGAATCTAGATAGGCCTGCCTAAGTTGATCCGATCTGATTCGGGTCGGCCAACATGGGTTAATTCGATCCAACCATCTTGGAGGCATGGCTACCCCACGTTCTATGCATCCACCACTATTCCCATTACCTCAGCGCACTTCCATACTGACTCATAACAACCATCCTCTATAAATAAGAACCCATGACTCATTTGTAGGGATATTTTTGGCTCTGGAACACCCATACTCTACCAAATTCGGGATTCAACTATATTTTCCTCAAATCTCTCACATCTAAACATAGTTGTGTTTGTAATTATACAACATAAATAACCGATTACATCAATTATATGTATATTAGATCGCTAAACCACTGTAATTTTTTTGTATTCCTTAATTTTATGCACTATCCATGATCTCGAATCTGTAATTGTCTGTGATTTGGAATTATTTGGGTGTTAGCAACCAAATCTGAAGCTAATAAGTTCCATTCAGGAATGCAAGAGTAATTCCAATCCAAAAAATATAAGAAAAGAGAAAATAAGAATAAGGAAATCTTCATGGGATTATGATTTTGGATATGAATCTTAAATCAGAGCTAGAGATTGCAGATGTGGTTGGTTAAAATTTGTTGGAGAACTGAATAATCATATGAAATGAGGCTTCAAAAAAAACTCATAGGGGAGGAAAGAGAAGATGATGTCATCGCATAGATAAATTAAACCATAACATTTCTATCAAGATCATAACATGCTATGGTTCCATGTTGTAATTATTGAATAAAGAAAATAAGTAAAAAAAAAGAGAGGACAATGTGGGGTAAGGGAGAAAGCAGTAACCATTAAAGGACTACATCAATCGATTTTGATTAAGTGCATTGTTACTCAATACAATTAAGAATATCAAGTCCGTTTCTTTTTATTAACTTCATCACAGCCATCCCTATCCTACCATTAAAAGTTCATCGGTTAAACAAATAAACACTGCTCATTGTTAGAACCTCTATTCTCGAGCTATATTCTGACTATGACAATTATATATCGACAACATCATACAATAACATTTATTATAGAGAAATATTGAAGAATATAATTCAAATACAAGAATATTCAAAGATATGATTAATTGTATATTATTGTTTTATTTAAAGCGGTATTTTATACAAATTTAATGTTAAAATCTCTCCTAATATATATATATATATATATATATATATATATATGAGGAGCGTTCCAGGACACCTCTGTTTTGCAATACCCCTATCCTACCATGAGCTACACTAATCCAAATCGAACAAGATTTTGTGGATGTTCAATCCATATGTATACTATAATCTATTCAAAATTTGAGCTTATTCCGACATTCGTAGAATAATATATTTTATGTTTAAATTTAACGGTTCGAATAAATGTCTAAACAATGAATAATTGAGCTAAGATTTTGAAAATTTTATAAATGGCGGAACGAGCTCAAATTTTGGATAGATGATAATATTTATGTGGATTGAACATCTACAAAATCGTTGGATTTAGATTAATGTAGCTCACAATAGGGTAGGGGTGGTAATGAGGTGCTGCAAAACAAACACTCATATGCATACGTGTATATATATATATATAATTTTATAAAGGATGTGCACAAAACGCTTAATAACAAAGCAAAATAGTAGGCTGAATCATAAAATCAGCCGGTTGAATGTTGAGTGTTCAAATATAAACATTTGAACATTCAACCGGATGAATGTTATGTTTTTTATGCACATGCACACATTTTTAAATACTAGCTTTTTTTAGCCAGCTAAATTTTATTTTCAGTCGGTTGAACAAAAGGATTGCAACTTTTTAAAGCGACATATATAACTCTTTTAATCAAAGAGTCATGTCCATATTTTTGATCAAACCTATTTATGAATGATTGCAACCTTTTATTTACTATAAATAAACTCCAGAATCAGTTGTTTTAGTACACAGAAATCACAGAACTTTTTTTATTATAATATTCTTTAATCATGGAAATATTTTATAAAATATTCTCTTGTGCTATCATTTTCAATACTCTGTGATTATACCACGTTCCTTCTTAATTCTTCTTATACTTATTAATATATATTCAAAAGAGAAAATTATAGGAAGTGTAACACCCTGTATTTTAATTAAAAATAATAAATTGCGGATAACGTAATTTAATATTGGGAACTAAGTAAAATGTACTGTACCATTGCGTTCGTCCCGAAATTTTGGTCCAGATAGACCCCGAGTTTGCGTAAAACAGAAACGTATAAAGAAGTTATGGACGGTAGAAGTTTGACGAAGTGAGCAGGAAGCGGGCCAGTATAACTGGCGCACTTGGCAACTGCGTCAGGTTTAATTTACACTGGCACACTTGTGAAGTGCGCCAGTGTAAGTTTCTGGCATTCGGACCCATGGGGGTCTACCCACACCCCCACGGGGTCGACCCATCGGTTGACCCCTAGAAGGGTGTGTCGACTCTAGGGTCGACCCGCACCAGATCTGGGCATGTTCTTCGACAAATCCGGACTATTTTGTGGCCATATTCGTTGCTAACTCAGCGCTGCATGTTCAAGAACACCTATAAATAGGCTAACAGAGCCTAGCCTAAATCTCATATTTTCTAAGAGGTTGCCTAAGCTTTGCCATTCTTCTCCCTCCTCAAATCTCTTTAGAAAAATAAAATAATTAGTTCAAGGAAATTCCGAATCAAGATCTGGAGGAAAAGAATGTGTATCTGCAAATGGGTGTTCAGAGTTTTAATCGTAGTGAGGTAAATTCTTGGATCTGGTCAATTTAAATTTCTCCTCTTTCTTCCCTTTTTCTTTTAGTCGAGAATTGTGGATCCACGGTCATTTAAATTCTTGATCCAGTTATGGGAGCTATGGAATGCTAGGTTTGGACCACATTCATTAATTGGAAAGCTATTAGGTGAGTGGATTTAAGTTATACCTTTTTGATAATAGTATATTTATCGTTTGATATTCCCCGTTAATATGCAATGTAAATCTCATAGGATGATTAATCTGTTGATATGTAAATATGCTAGAATGATTAATCCGTTGAAACGTTAATATGTTGAAATGTTAATATGTTGAAATATTAATAGGTTGAAATGTTAATATGTTGAGATGTAAACCTGTTAAAATATGTGGAAACAAATACTGTTGTATACATACATGTTCTAATTACATGCTAATATATGGCATATTATGTACTTGAACACTTAACTGTAAGAATTAGGATATTTACATGTTAATTTGTTAGAATGGAATAATTACATGATTTGTTAATGACATGTTATTTTAAAATAAAGTTAATTACATGTCAAGAAGAACGTGCAATATGATAATCAAGTAATGGACTTAATATGATATTAAGTATGACATGTAAAAATAGATTACAGTAAAATTTGGATAGAATGGGTATGCCTAAATTTACAGAAAATAGAAAACTATAACTGCACTTAGACACGAGGTTAAATTCTACTTGTAGTGGAAGTCTGCCCGGAACTGCCCGACAAATCTAGCATCCACAAGTTGTTAATTTAATGTGAGGGGCATAATGCATAAATATACATGTAACGGTACTAAGACGTGAGGTTAAGTCAACTTGTGGTAGAAGTCTGCCCAGAATCTCCCGACAAATCCAGCATGTACAAGTGGTAGGCTTAATGTGAGAGGTCAAATATATGTATATAAAAGGATAGAAATAAAAGGTACTAATTGTGATTAATCCAAATGAATAAAAGTTACAACATTAAAATGATTGGAATGAACGTGAAATGATAATAACCTATTATGAATAAACCTGAAAGGAAAAAAGAAAGATAATAGGTAGGGTTGTCCTAGGGACAAGTGGAAATTATAACTTAGGTTATAATAAATGATAGTGGGAATGTGATAACTTATGTAATGAAACAAGTTGCACTTAATTATAAATTAAGAAATCGGTAAATCTGGGAACCTGTAACCTATTGTTCGTAATAAGAAGAGAAAAAGAGGGAAAACTTATGAAACACAATAAATTGTACTTAACTATAAATTAAGTAATCTATAAATTTGAGAATCTAAAATCTGCTAATTAGAATAACATGTTAAAGGCTTGTCCTAGGGACAAGTGGAAATCATAACATACGTTATAATAAATGGAAACGAAAACTTATTAGTAAACCTTAGTTAATAAAACTAAGTTAATAAGTAAACAACGACAAGTTGTAGTAACAGTGTAAGATGGAATTATGATTAAATAAGAAAGTAACAAGGTGAATATATGGGATTAAATAAGTTATATTTAATCAAAAATAATAAGTGACATGTTAAACAAAAAACGTGCGAATTGAGATAAAATATACTTAATTACATATTAAGTAGAACATGTTATTGTAACTATGGAATCAGACAATGAAAAATATAAAGAGGTTGTAGATTACATATCTTTGATTACAATCTAGAGAATGACATTTTATGGGCTTATTAATAAACTTAAATGGATTAAGTTATATATCTGAAATTAATAAGCAAGAGGAACTTGGTAACTTGAATAAGAAGTCAATGTGAATGAGAATAACTAAGTTAACTAGAAACCTGATGAGGTAGAGCAAGCGCGTAATTAAATGTTTGGACATAAGGTTTAATAACACATCAACCTGAAGCTCTTGGACCAGTCCGTACGTTTGAAGGTGAATAACCCAACGAGGTAGATCATCATGGTGTCATGAGACACAAGGGGAGCGCACGTCCATCTGATTATTCTACCTGTTCTACTTGTTGTTCTGTTGATATTCTGCTGGCTCTAAAGGACTGGAAGAGGAAGCACCCGGCTTCTTGGGACGTGGAGGGTACTCCTGGTAGTCCTCTGTGCTGTGACAGCATTCAACTATGCTCACAAAGGTTAGGTCTGCGCTTTACTACCAGGTGAGTATACCTTGACTGCCATTAGGAGTAGCAGAAGGCTGTAGGGTGACATAGGTGATTCGACGATCCATGGTTGCCTTGTGATTAGGCTGGGTTACGACCATTTTTATCGAGTTATTGGCGGGTCTAACCATCTGTTGATAGCAAGACGTCAGATACCAACCATCGATAGTCAGTGTGATACATAATACATGATGCGGAAAGATGGAGAGCTAAACCAAAAGACCACAAACCCTTTGCTATCAAGGCTATGGGTGAGGGACACGCCAATTAGGATTTGTTGTTTTCTCTAGGGGCAGGTCACTAGTTCTCAGTTATGTTGGTCTTTCACTCGTTGGGGGAGGGGTCGGGTGGGACCACAGCCACTAAAAATGCAAACCTTAGCATCTGTGTATACAGATGTCTGAAAAGCTCTTGACTGAGTTCCTTGTTTCTTGTACAACCCTTCCACAGGACTCAGTGCACACTAAAGGATATGTGCAGTTAAGGCATCGTGTACGATTGACGATACATACATGGTAAAGTCTAGATACATGCGTGTTTGCTCTGGGTTATGTATCGTAGACTCTAGGGCATTACTTTGTGATGGAATCCGATTCGATCAAATAGTTCGAAGATGGCAGTCCATACGCTTACGTAGCATGGCGATAGTGGTTCTATGTTGAACGTAGCATTGTTATATAGAGATCTGTATGTCTCTCCAGCGTAGGATGAGGGACTGCGTATATTTCTGTGGTGTTACGGCGGAGACCGTGCGAGTGGGATACCATGGTGTGTACCTTAATATTGGGGGTAGTTACATATATATAATGTGTTAGGTTAATCCACTAGGAAGTACATGTGTATGACGTGTGTGTAAGCCTTGAGTGTTGTTAACCCAAGTAACCTAATAAACAAGAAAATGTAACTGAACAGTATATGTAGGGTTATCCAAAATGTGTAGTTTAAATCCAGTCACCCGAACTTGTGTTCTGACCCCTTCCTCATAACATACTCGCAGGTTAGATTTGTGGCAGAGATATGATAGCTTTAGATACTGGTTAGGCAGTATTATTATTTGGGTAAGGCTATATTTTGATTATATTACATTTTATCCATTCTGCTGTGAGATGTTTTTTGGGCTCTAATATATTTTATATCTTTGTATTTTCTGCAGGATACCAGACAAACCAACACGAGTTTCGATGGATTGGAATTTTGAAAAAAATTCGGTCTGTTGGAATTCGGGTTGTTAAATCTGGTATCAGAGCTTAGGTTTAGGATTCTTGTATAAATGGTGAGTTAATGAATTTGTATTTTTAAAAATATAAATATCTATTATATATATACCTAGTTCCATAGAGGAACCCACTAAATAGAAAGATCATAATACGGTGAGAATTGGGATATATGTTTTGTACACAAAAGGAACGAATATGGAAATCTGAGACTCTTAGGTAATTTGCATGGGAAGTGTACAATATACTTGGTATGGTAAAAATGTGCATCCCATGTGTTAAAATTTCGGGTTAGTTGATTTGGCGGTAAAACCTTACAAATTGGAAAAGGTTAAAAAGAGAATAATGGATTAGGAATATATATAGTTGCGAGAATTGACTTTGTGGGAGTGTTTAGGAAAGCCTAGGAAAATTGGAAACCCGCTTTGAGTCTAACTGCATTGTTAACTTTTATGAACTTGAAACTGTAGAAGTTTTTGGAAAATGGTTTATGGTGTTTTCAAGTTTTAATCTTAAAACTTACAGTTTTAAAAATATGTAAAGACATATTAGAAAAGTACATATTGAATTTTGATCTAAAATGGGGTATATTTTGAAAACAGTGATTTCTTGTGAAATTTTTTCAAAAACAAAATCCTCTCAGTAAAAGATGCACATTATAGAGCATGTATAACTTGCTAGTTTTCTTGTTATACTACATGAAAGGATTAATTTTTTTTATAGAAAATATTGCATTTTGTTGAAAGCTGGAATTTTAGTAAAGAAAGTTTTCAAATCTCTATTCTTTTGTCAATCATTTTTGATGAATTGTTTTAAAAGAGAAATTTTGTTGGGTGGACAAGATAAGTTGTAGAAATTAAGAATAGAATAGATGTTTCCACCTTGTAGTAAAACACAAAACTGACCTTATAAGCAAGAGCAGTGGTAAACATAATTGAGAAATAGTTGTCATTGTCTACTCCAGTTTTTGTGATTTGAAAAAAAAAATGATTTACATTTTTTAAATGACATGTTTTTATGGTTTGACAAAAGTAAGTTTTTATGAGGAAAAATAAAGTTCTGATACTTTTAACTTTTGCAAGAAAAGTGAAATGAAAAGGCCAAACCGTGTTTTAAAAAGTATGGAGTAGGTAAGGATTAGTGCTCAGGGAAGAGGGAAAGGTTTTGAGCCAAATAGCAAGAATTATCTTGGAATAATGGTAAGTTCTCGTAGAGTGCGTAAGCATTGAAAAGCCGAGGGTGTTGCTTGGAAATGATTGTTGGTACACAGCTAGGACCAGTGGTGACTACTAGATAGTGAAGGGCAAGTACGTGTTTCAATCCTGTTGCAAATTTTCTTGTTAGGGGTAAAACCCGTTATTACAATTCTGTTGGGATCGTTCTGTTATTTTGTCCCTGTCCTAAACCTGTCATAGATCTTGTGGTTTGAACTTTTCTGTCTGAGGGGGACATAGACCTGAGATTCTTGGCCCTTAGTAATATGTGACGGCCCGCCCCGTACTAGCCACATTTCCCCGAAATGCGCTGCCAATGCCCGACTAGCACGGGACGGTCATAAAAAAGGAAAGGGTTGAAATGATGAGTCACCAAGAACCTGTAGTATATCTCACAGGACATGGAATAAAGTATAATAATAACATAACTTGACATAAAACATGCGTGATAGTGCATAAGCTGAAAACTAAACCATCATACTAGCGAAATCCAAAATACAGCTTATGATCCAGACCATCATTATTACAACTTCAAAATACTGTCTCTAAAGAAAAATAGAAAAGGTAAACTAGTAATGCCCAAAGCATTGACCAGCAACAACATGGGGAAAAATATATAAATAGTACGTGGTAGCCTCCTACTCGTCCCCGGACAGCTACTCGTGCATAACCACCTAACCTGTCTCTAGTCTGCTCGTTTAGGAGCACCCAGAGTAATAAGAAGAGACATAAAACTCTGAGTCAAACAAAAGTCTGGTATGAGAGATAGCAGCAAAACAAAAAAATAACAGGTATAAATCATCATATCTGAACTTGGACCTGCAACCAAAGAGTTAGCACAACAAGATGTACAGTACTCTAAGGTAACACTAACATAAAGTGTAAAATGGGAGAGTGCATGTCATGGTGATAACAAACATCAAACATAACAATCATCCTCACATCACTCACTCAGTGCATAAAGTATACGATATCCATCGCTTTGATCACCAAATCCATTGGGGCCATGACGGCAACTCCGTCGACTATTGCTCATACTTCCCTGGTCTATAGTCAATAACCCTACCCAGTCCACACATCCCTGGCTCTAGGTTAATAGGCCAACTAGTCCACACTTCCCTGGCTCTGGTTCGTCTACATGCCCCCTCTCTTCAACGTTGAACCAAAGTTATATATATCGATAACCCTTTTGCACACGTCCCGCAACAAAGTCCAACTCTAGAAGTTAACTCATTGGTTCCCATCTGGATCCTGAGTTATAACTTCCCACTTGGACTTCCTTTGCATCTCGAATTTTGGTCGAATTGGAGTTGGTCTTCTGAAGAGTCATCACGTTTAAGTAGTGGAAGCTCAATTCGGTTCGGTTCGACCTTCTTCCCTCAGTTCGGTTCAAATACATTGTCCCTAGGCTTTCCTGTTTGGTTCAGTGCTCCACTTCAAGTCGGTTCGATTCAGTGCCCATGCTTCGATTTGGTCTGGTGCCCATGCTTCGGTTTGGTTTGGTGCCCACGCTTTGGTTCGGTTCGGTCTCGTACTCCAACTTCAACTCCATGCAAGTGGCCTTCCTTTTTTCCATGTTCCAATCCGGTTCGGTCCGGCTTATCCAATTAGATCCTTTAGCCGATTCGATCTCCCTAGCTGATCCGATCCGGATCCCTGCAGAATTTCCAACAAGCTTGTATTGTCCATTCTCGCCATACGACGACATTTTCAACCATTCTGACTTTACTAAATAATCATGAAACATTCCAAACAACAGTAACAACATATAGGTTCAATTAAAAAGATCAGAACATCAAGCACATAGGTCATTTTAGATCAAACACACCCAAAAAGCATGATTTCCCCTTAGTCCCCTTAACCATGTTTAACTATAGGATTAGCAAACTTAATTCAAATTAACCCAATTTTTTATCAGAGGCATAAAATAATATTTTAGAATTTTTACAAAAATTTCCATATTTTTATGATGCGTAATTTCGCTAATAATCACTAACCACCCCTAATTAGCCGTAATTAGTGAATAAAAGTGCAAATCACTCACCTTAGCCACAAGTGAATCTTAGATTTGAAACTATGACTGATATGGCACAAATTACAATGTATAGCAGCAACTATATCTCTGATTTGATGCTAATTTCTCTTGATTTGATGTAGTTTTGCTTAATTAGTGATTAGAAAGCAATTATGGTGAGATTTAGAAGATGGAGGCCATTACTAGGGTTCAAAGAATGTAACTGGCGGCTGGAAAACTGAAATGAAATGTTTTCCTAAACTCTTCCAGCCCTCCCATAACCCTAATCCCGAAATGGGTTACGGGCCTAACCACTAATCACCTAATTAAGCCCGGTTAAGCTGTTTTTTCATCTTCCAAACCTTATTTCAGCCATATCTCCCAAACGGTAAGTCCGTTTGATTAATGTGACCACTTACAAAAAGGTAAACCATCATCCGAATCCAATGGAAGTGGCCTCAGGCCAAAACTCCTTATCAATCAAAAGTTATAGGCGAAACAAGATTCACTAGGGGCAAAACGGTCATTTAAATTTCGATAAAAATCGTGAACATGGGAAATGACTCCAATAGTCGTTTCCCAAAGTTACATGACCATATGACTTCGTATGAAAATAACATAAATATTCTATGATCCTCCGATACGTAGAATGTGGGTCGTTACACTCTCCTCCCCTTAAGAAATTTCGCCCCCGAAATTCCTTAACCATAACATACAATGGTGGCCCGCATGCCTATCAACCATTTATAAACTATCAAACATACATAATAACATCACAAGCCTATCCTAGCATGTGGTTTACTAACAAGGGAATAACTATATCATGATTAAAATCTTACCAGGCAAAGAGTTTTAGATATGACTTCCTTATGCTCTCCTCAATTTCCCATGTACAGTCATTCTCGTTATCGCCCCACTGGATCTTGACTAGTTCCACCGTCTTCCTTCGAAGTTGTTTCGTATCGTGTCCAACAATACGAATCATCCTGCGGCTCCCAACTGCCTCAGATTCCACTTCGATATCATCCAACTAATCTGGTGAAATAGTCGTATCCGAATCGTGAACGAACTTCCTTAACTGGGAAACATCAAATACGTTGTGAACTCCCGCCATCTTGTCAGGTAATCCAACCTTATATGCGAAATTCCCAACTTGCTCAAGGACTGGAAACGGGCCAACAAGCCTTGGTGCTAATTTACCTCTACTACCAAATCGAATCACGCTCTTTAACGGAGAAATTTTAACGAATACCAAGTCCCTAACAAAGAATTTCAAATCTCTTCATCTTTTATCAGCATAACTCTTCTGCCTGTTTTGGGCAACCTTCATTCACTGTTGAATAACCTTGATATTATGTGAAGTTTCTCTTATTACATCCGGCCCAAGCACAAATTTCTCATCACTTCCCAACCAACATGATGGTGAGTTACACGATCTTCCGTACAAAGCTTCAAATGGAGCCATACCAATACTGGACTGATAACTATTATTATATGCGAACTCAACTAAATGCAAATGGTCATCCCATGATCCCCTAAAATCCAATATACAAGCTCTCAAGAGATCCTATAATACACGATTCACTCTCTCTGTTCGACCGTCGGTTTGCGGATGGTACACAAACCTGAGATGTAATTCTGACCTTAAAGCCCCTTGTAAGCTCTTCCAAAACCAACTAGTAAATAATGGATCTTGGTCACTCACAATACCTTTAGGTACTCCATGAAATCTCACTACCCACTTCATATACAGTTCTGCTAACTTAGTTGTCGTTCTATTCGACTTGACTGGTATAAACCTTGCACTTTTGGTCAATCGATCTACAATCGCCTAAATACTATCATGACCCGCTCTAGTCCTTGGTAAACCATCAATGAAATCCATTGAGATTTGTTCCCATTTCTATTTGGGAATTTCCAGCGGTTGTAACAAACCACTAGGCTTCTTTTTCTCGGCTTTAACTAACTGGCAATTCATGTACTTGGATAAAAACTTCCCAACGTCTCTCTTCATCCCTTCCGAGTAGTAGGTCTGTTTCATGTCTCGATACGTCTTGTTACCACCAGGATGTATAGTCAGTTTTGAGTGATGACATTCTTTAAGCGCTTCATCTCTCAATCCATTGACATTAGGTACAACCAATCTCCCGTTCTTTCTAAGCCATCACTCTGGATCAAGACCATTTTTGTTCATTCTCTCGTCGTCGATACCCATCTCTACCTTGGAGATGATTTCCAATAGATTAGGATCGTCCCCCTGACTGGAATCAATCCGCTCAATCAAAGTTGGTTTGATCGTCAAACTTGCTAACATCTCTGGATCCAATTCGCACTTAGGTCTGAAATCATATCTCGCGATATACTCCTGTTGCTTCCATTCCAGAAACATAGCCCCCAAACTGGCATGTCTTCTACTCAATGCATCAGCTACCGCATTGCTCTTCTCGGGTGTGTATGCGATATTGAAATCATATGAAGCCAAGAACTCTAACCATCTCTGTTGACGAAGATATAAATCCTTCTGAGAGAGAAGATACTTCAATGACTTATGATTAGTAAACAATCCGAATCTTTCTCCCAAGAGATAGTGTCTCCACATCTTTAACGCGAACATAATCACTGCCAATTCCAAATCATGGGTAAGATATCTTTTCTCATGCAGTTTCAGTTGCCGACTAGCACAGGCTACAACCCGACCTCCTTGCATCATTACATCACCTAGTTCGGTACCACAAGCATCCGTGTATACCGTCATCTCTTCATTCCCCTTAGGAATGACTAACACTGGTGCGCACGTCAACTTTTCCTTTAGACTGTTAAATGCATTCTCACACCTTTCGTCCCAGACAAAATCTTGATTCTTCTTGGTTAACTAAGTTAACGGCGTCGCTATCTTAGAGAAGTCTTGGATAAACTTACGATAATATCCAGCTAACCCCAAGAAGCTTCTTACATCTGCTGCATTCTTGGGCATAGACCAATACTGCATCGTAGCCATCTTTGCAGGATCCACGACAATACCATTCTTTGAAACAACATGGCCCAAGAATCTCACTTCCCTCCTCCAAAAGCGACACTTAGAAAATTTTGCTTTCAATTGGTGTTTCTTCAACACCTCCATCACTGTCCTCAAATGTTCCTTGTGTTCTTCCTCTGTCCTCGAGTAAACTAAGATATCATCCATGAATACAAGAACAAACTTATTTAATTGATCCCTGAATACCTATTCATGATATTCGCACAATATGCTAGTGCATTGGTCAACCTGAATGGCATGACCAACCACTCATAAAATCCAGACGGCGTTCAAAATGCCATTTTAGATATACTCTCAACTTCTACTCGGAGCTGATGGAAACTTGCCGTGAGATCCAACTGGGAAAACACTCTTGCTCCATTCAGTTGATCAAACAAATCATCTATCCGTGGAAGAGGATACTTATTCTTCCTAGTCACCTTGTTCATCTCACGGTAATCTACACATAAACGAAGGGAACCATCGGCCTTAGTGGTAAATACAACTGGTGCTCCCCACTCAAAAACACTTCTTCGGATAAATCCCTTCTTCAAAAGATCGCTCACTTGCATCTTGAGCTCTCGCTGCTCCCTTGGCGCCATACGATGAAGTAGCATCGCTATAGGTCTGCCATCTTTCACTAAATCAATCCGAAATTCAATCTCTTAATGTGGTGGAAGTGCGGCCACTTCCTCGAAGATGTCCGAATACTCTCCAGCAATAGGCACATCTAATAACTCACCTTGCGGGATGTCGAGGTAATGTAGAAAACTAGCCATCACCTCATCACTAGGTAGGCAACCCAATACCACCCTCCGCCCATTGTCCGCTCTAATGGTCACCGAAGACCCCTCACAGTCTACCACTACCCTATATATTTGGAGCCAATCGACTCCCAAAATAATGCCAAACTCAGTAAAGCCTAAAACAAAGCAATCACAAGTAAGCATACATCCATGACTCGATAAGACCAAATTACGATAAATCATACTAAGGCTAGTCGAACCACCGATCGGGTTCATCACGACTAAAGGTTATCGACTATCTCGGGTTCCAATTCCAACCTATCTACCAGGTCACTAGATATGAAGGAATGGGAGGACCCGATATCAAACAATACTCGAACATGAACATCATAAATAGAAAGCATACTGTGAATAACGACACCCTTTCCCTTCTGCACCGTAGTTGGGGCATTCGAACGAAGAAGGAACAACGTTGATAGCATATTCTCTCACAATCTGCTTCTCCTTAGGGGGTTGTGGACATTCATTCTTAAAATGCCCCCACTTGGCCACAGTTGAAGCACTTCTTTTCCCCTGGCTTTGCTCGACACTCTTTGGCATAGTGAATCTTCTTGCCACAGCTATAGCATTCGATATCTTTCTTATTCTTCTTTTTTTGACCATCCTTGGTCTGATTCTGTTTCCTCTTATTTTGGGAATTATTCTGGCCTCCACTGCTTGCGTGCGGCTTTGGCTCCTCTACAGATGTAATAACAACCTCGGTCTTCGACTTAGGGTAAAGACTCTCTGATCTCAATGCCTTCCCTACAATAGATTCGAATGTCTCATCGATATGGTTTATGAGTCTCTCCCCCAAGTACTCATGTACGCCAATTATGAACTTCTCGTTCTTCTTCTTGATAGTATCGATAAGGGACAATCCATATTTCGATAAGGTATCGAATTCAACAATATACTCTGAGACTGCCCTACTATTCTGCTTAAATTCCAAAAACTTCCTGAACAATTCTAATTTCTGAGCAACTAGAATAAACTTGTCACTGAAACAGTCTTAAACTAATTCCAAGTAACTTGATCTTCGGGAGTAGCCGCTTTAATGGTATTCCACTAATTCATAGCCCGTCCTTGAAGCTGACGCGATGCTAACTTTCTCTTCATTGCATCATCGATCCCCATATCCTCGAAGATGCGCGCCCAACTATCAAGCCAATCTTGAACCTCCGTAGACTACTCCGTTACATGGAACGACTTCCCACCAAGACTAGTATAATCCTTGCAGTGCTTAGCGAAATCGGTTCTAGGCGCCTACACTACTGCACCACCACCATTAGCAGCATTAGGAACTGCTCCCTGAACATCCTTAAGCATCTCTCGCATAAAGGTAGTAAACATCGCCCTCATATCAGGGACATTCCTATTGTTGGCCCCTGAACCCGTACTCCTCGTATTTCAGCTCATCGTTCAATCTGTAAAGAGAAAATGATTAACCATCTCCTTAGTGGTGCTAGTGCAGTGTGACTTCATCCTTAGATATACTAATAGTATATATATAATTTTTGAAAACCAAAATATCACAAATACGCGCTCTCATATACGTATACTATCTCTCCCTGATGTCTTCCCCTAGGTTAACTACGCAACCTAGGCTCTAATACCAAGTGTGATGGCCCGCACCGTACTAGCCGACATTTCTCCGAAATGCGTTGCCAACGCCCGACTAACACGGAACGGTCGTCAAAAAGGAAAGGGTTGAAACGATGAGTCACCAAGAACCTGTAGTATATCTCACAGCATGGAACAAAATATAATAATAACATAACTTGACATAAAATAGGCGAGACAGTGCATAAGCTGAAAACTAAACCACCATACCAGCGGAATCCAAAATACAGCTTACGATCCAAACCATCATTATTACAACTTCAAAATACTGTCTCTAAAGCAAAATAGAAAAGGTACACTACTAATGCCCAAAGCAGTGACCAGCAACAACACATGGAGAAAATATGTAAATTGTATGTGGAAGCCTCCTGCTCATCCCCGGACAGCTACTTGTGCATAACCACATAACCTCTCTCTAGTTTGCTCGTTTAGGAGCACCCGGAGTAATAAGAAGAGACATAAAACTTTGGGTCAGACAAAAGTCTGGTATGAGCGATAGCAGCAAAAAAACAAAAAATAACAGGGATAAATTATCATACCTGAACCTATACCTGCAACCAAAGAGTTAGCACAACAAGATGTACAATGCTCTAAGGTAGCACTAATATAAAGTGTAAGATAGGAGTGTGCACGTCATGGTGATAGCAAATATCAAACATAGCAATCATCCTCACATCACTCACTCAGTGCGTAAAGCATACGATATCCACCGCTTTGATCACCAAATCCATTGGGGCCATGACGACAACTCTGTCGACTATTGCTATGAACATATTCCCTGGTCTATAGTCAATAATCCTACCCAGTCCACACATCCCTGGCTCTAGGTTAATGGGCCAACCAGTCCACACTTCCCTAGCTCTGGTTCGTCTACACGTCCCCCTTCAACGGTTAACCAAAGTTATAGATATCGATAACCCTTTTGCACATGTCCCACAGCAAAGTCCAACTCTAGAAGTTAACTCGTTGGTTCCCATCTGGATCTTGAGTTATAACTTCCCACTTGGACTTCCTTTGCATCTCGGGTTTTGGTTGAATTGGAGTTGGTCTTCAGAAGAGTCATCACGTACAAGTAGTGGAAGCTCAATTCGGTTCAGTTTGACCTGATTCCCTCGGTTTAGTTCGAATACATCGTCCCCAGGCTTTCCCTTTCGGTTCGATGCTCCACTTCAAGTTGGTTCGATTCAGTATCGCATGTTTTGGTTCGGTCCGGTGCCCATGCTTTGGTTTGGTTCGGTGCCCACGCTTCGGTTCGGTTCGGTCTCGTACTCCAACTCCATGCAAGTGGCCTTCCTTTTTGCCATGTTCCAATCTGGTTCGGTCCGGCTCATCCGATCCGATCCCCTAGCCGATTCGATCTCCCTAGCTGATCCGATCCGGATCCCTATAGAATTTCCAACAAGCTTGTATTATCCATTCTCGCTATACGATGGTATTTTCAACCATTCTAACTTTACTAAACAATCATTAAACATCCCAAACAACAATAACAACATATAGGTTCAATCAAAAAGATCAAAACGTCAAGCATATATGTCATTTTAGATCAAACATTCCCAAAAAACATGATTTTCCCCTTAGTCCCCTTAACCATGTTTAACTATAGGATTAGCAAATTTAATCCAAATTAACCCAAATTTTTATCAAAGACATAAAATAGTATTTTAGAATTTTAACATATTTTTCCAGATTTTTATGATGCATAATTTCGCTAATTATCACTAATCACCCCTAATTAGCCGTAATTAGTGAATAAATATGCAAATCACTCACCTTAGCCACAAACGAGTCTTATATCTGAAATTATGACTGATATGGCACAAATTACAATGTATAACAACAACTCAATCTACTATTTTATGCTAATTTCTTTTGATTTGATGTAGTTTTGCTTAATTAGTGATTAGAAAGCAATTAGGGTGAGATTTAGAAGGTGGAGGCCGTTACTAGGGTTTAAATAATGTAAGTGGCGGCTAGAAAACTGAAATGAAATGTTTTCCTAAACCCTTTCAGCCCTCCCATAACCCTAATCCCGAATGGGTTAGGGCCTAACCACTAGTCACCTAATTAAGCCCAGTTAAGCTGTTTTTTCATCTTTTAAACTTTATTTCAGCCATATCTTCCAAACGGTAAGTCCGTTTGATTAATGTGACCACTCTACGGAGAGGGAAACCATCATTCGAATTACATGGAAGTGGTTTCAGTCTAAAAATCCTTACCAATCAAAAGTTATAGGCGAAATAAGATTCGCTAGGGGTAAAACATTCATTTAACATTCGGCAAAAATCGTGAACATGAGAAATGACTCCAACAGTCGTTTCCCAAAGTTACACAACCATTTGACTTCGTATGAAAATAATATAAATATTTTACGATCCTCCGATACGTAGAATGTGAGTCGTTACATAATAGCTGTGTAGAGCGTTTGTTTTCCTGTTTTAGTTGGTGGACTAGAAGGCTTATTTAAACTAAACTTAGATCAGAGGATTAAGTTAAATAAGCTAAGAAAAGGGTAATGGCATAACTAAAAAAGAAACAACAAATTCAATAAAGCAACAAACATGACAGTTAAAGAAAGGCGAATAAGAGTAAATTTTTCCAAGCTAAGTTGAAAAAGAAAATCAGTAACAAAAGAAATTTTCTTCTGTGGGCTGTGCTTGGATAGAAAATAGGTAAACATTGTATAATAGTTTCATAAAATCCGAGTACAGTTAGAAAAAGGTACATAAAAGAAAAATGGAAGATGTGAAGTTTTCCATTTTCCACCTTTTGTAACATAAGAAATCAAATTTATAAAATTATATTTTTTAGAAATTCGAAAAATAAAGTTGCTTGATAGCATTTTGGATGCATAAATTGGATGAACTAATCTCTTGCTCAGTAAGAGGGTGGGAAAATTTGGATGAAAAAGTATTTTGATTTTCAAAATATTGCAGTAATGTAGAGTTGACAGTATATTTAGGATGTGCACATCATGTTTTAAAAGAATTTTTGAAAATTTTGCATATATATAGGAGGTACAACCTAGGCATACATGTATTACTACGCTGTATTACACTTTGCACAAATACACAATGTTTGCAAAAATTGGAAGCACACGTGATGGATGGATATTATGCAAGGGGTTATTTGATTTTTACCCTTATCAAATTTCGGGGACGAAAATTTTTAAGGGTGGGAGAAGGTAATACCCCGCATTTTTAATTAAAGATAATAAATTGGGGATAACTTAATTTAATATTGGGAACTAAGTAAAACAGACTATGTCATTGCGTTCGTCCCGGAATTCTGGTTCAGATATACCTCGAGTTTGCGTAAAACGGATAACATATGAAGAAGTTATGGATAGTAGAAGTTTGATGAAGCGAGCAGGAAACGGGCCAGTGTAACTGGTGCACTTGGCAAGTGCGCCAGGGTTAAT
This sequence comes from Allium sativum, assembly GCA_030737875.1. Taxonomy (NCBI): domain Eukaryota; kingdom Viridiplantae; phylum Streptophyta; class Magnoliopsida; order Asparagales; family Amaryllidaceae; genus Allium; species Allium sativum. Next base: position 1,040,892,741 of record CM060910.1, on the reverse strand, counting down.
TTACACTGGTGCACTTGTTAAATGTGCCAATGTAAGTTTATGGCATTCGGACCCATGGGGATCGACCCGCCCCAGATCTAGGCAGATTCTTCGACGAATCTGGACTGTTTTGTGGCCATATTCGTTGCTGACTCAGCGCTGTGTGTGTGTAAGAACACCTATAAATTGGCTAGTAGAGCCTAGCCTAAATCTCATATCTTCTGAGAGACTGTCTAAGCTCTGTCGTTCTTCCTCCTCCTCAAATATCTTCAGAAAAATAAAAGAAATTCTGAATCAAGATCTGGAGGAAAAGAATGTATATCTGCAAATGGGTGTTCAGAGTTCTAATCAAAATGAGGTAAATTCTTGGATCTGGTCAATATAAATTTCTCCTCTTTCTTTTCTTTTCCTTTTAGTTGAGAATTGTGGATCCATGGTCATTTAGGTTCTAGATCCAGTTAGGGGAGCCATGGAATGCAAGGTTTGGACCATATTCATGAATTGGAAAGCTATTAGGTGAGTGGATTTACGTTATCCCTTTTTTATAATAGTATATTTATTTTTTGACATTCCCCATTAACATATAATGTAAATCTACTAGAATGATTAATTGTTGAAATGTAAATCTACTAGAATGATTAATTTGTCGAAATGTTAATATGTTGAAACATTAATATGTTGAAACGTTAATATGTTGAAATATTAATAGGTTGAAATGTTAATATATTGAAATGTAAACCCACTGAAATGTATAAACTTGTTAAAATATGTGGAAACGATTACTGCTGTATACATACATGTTCTAATTACATGTTAATCTGTGGCATATTATGTACTTGAACCCTTAACTGCAAGAATTGGGATTACATGTTAATTTGTTAGAATGGAATAATTATATGATTTGATGATTACATGTTATTTTAAAATAAAGTTAATTACACGTTAGGAAGAACGTGCGACATGATAATCAAATAATGGACTTAATATGATATTAAGTATAACATGTAAAAATAGATTACAGTAAAATTTGGAGAGAATGGATATGCCTAAATTTACGGAAAATAGAAAACTGTAACCGCACTTAAACACGGGGTTAAATTCAACTTGTGATAGAAGTCTACGAGGATCCGCCCGCCAAATCCAGCATCCACAAGTTGTTAATTTAATGTGAGGGGTCTAATGTGTAAATATACACGTAATGGTACTAAGACACGAGGTTAAGTCAACTTGTGGTAAAAGTCTTCCCGGAACCGTCCAGCAAATCCAGCATCCACAAGTTCTAGGCTTAATGTGAGAGCTCTAGTGCATATATATATATATATGTATGTATATAAAATGATAGAAATAGAAGGCACTAATTGTGACTAATCGAAATGAATAAAAGTTACAACAGTAAAAGGATTGGAATGAACGAAGAATGATGATAACCTATTATGAATAAACCTGAAGGGGAAAAAGAAAGATAATAGGTAGGCTTGTCCTAGTGACAAGTGGAAATTATAACTTAGGTTATAATAAATGATAGAGGGAATGTGATAACTTATGTAATGAAATAAGTTGCACTTAATTACAAATTAAGCAATCACTAAATTTAGGAACCTGAAACCTGTTGTTTGTAATAAGTAGAGAAAAAAGGGGAAAACTTACAAAATACAATAAGTTGTACTTAATTATAAATAAAGTAATACGTAAACATGAGAATCTGAAATCTTCTGATTAGAATAACATGATAAAGGCTTGTCCTAGGGACAAGTGGAAATTATAACATACGTTATAATAAATGGAAATGAAACTTATTAGTAAACCTTAGTTAAGAGAACTAAGTTAATAAGTAAACAATGACAAGTTGTAGTAACAGTGTAGACAGAATTATGATTAAATATGAAAGGAGCAAGGTGAATATATGGGATGAAATAAGATACATTTAATCCTAAATAATAAGAGACATGTTAAATAGAAAAATTGTGAATTGAGATAAAATATACTTAATTACATATTAAGTAAAACATGTTATTGTAACTATGGAATCAGACAATCAATAATATAAAGAGGTTGTAGATTACAGATCTTGGATTACAATCTAGAGAATAACATGTTATGGGCTTATTAATAAACTTAAATGGATTAAGTTATATATCTGGAATTAATAAGCAAGAGGTACTTGGTAACATGAATAAGAAGTCATTGTGAATGGGAATTACCAAGTTAACTGGAAATCTGACGAGGTAGAGCAAGTGTGTAATTAAATGTTTAGACATAAGGTCTAATAATACATCAACCTGAAGCGCTTGTACCAGTCTGTACGTCTAAAGGTGAATAACCCAACGGGGTAGATCATCGTGGTGTCAAGGGACACAAGGGGAGCGCATGTCCATCTGATTATTCTGCCTATTGTTCTGCTGGATTCGAAGGACTGGAAAGGGAAGCACGCGGCTTCCTGGGACGTGGAGGGTACTCCTGGTAGTCCTCTGTGCTGTGACAACATTCGATTATGCTCACAGAGGTTAGGTCTGCGCATTACTACCTGGTGAGTATACCTTGACTGCCATCAGTAGCAGTCAGAAGGCTGTAGGGTGGCATAGGTGATTCGAAAATCCACGGTTGCCTTGTAACTAGGCTGGGATACAACCATTTTTATTGAGTTACTGGCGGGTCTAACTATCTGTTGATAGTAAGACGTCGGATACCAACCATTGACAGTCAGCGTGATACATAATGCGTGATGTGGAATGACGGAGAGCTAAACCATAAGACCGTAGACCTTTTGCTATCAAGGCTATGGGGAGGGATAAGCCAATTAGGATTTGTTGTTTTCTCTAGGGCCTTAGCATCTATGTATACAAATATCTGAAAAGCTCCCGACCGAGTTCCGTGTTTCTTGTACAGCCTTACCACGGGGCTCGGTGCATAATAAAGGATATGTGCGGTTAAAGCATCGAGTATGATTGACGATACATACGTGGAAAATTCTAGATACATGCATGTCTGTCCTGGGTGGTGTATCGTAGACTCTTGGGCATTACTCTGTGATGGAATCTGATTAGATCGAATGGTTCGAAGATGGCAGTCCGTACGCTTACGTAGCATGGCGACAGTGGTTCTATGCGGAATGTAGCATTGTTATATAGAGATCCGTACGTCACTCCCCCGTAGGATGAGGAACTGCATATATTTCCGTGGCGTTACGGCGGAGACAGTGCGAGTGGGGTACCATGGGGTGTACCTTAATATTGGGGGAAGCTACATATATATACTGTATTAGGTTAATCCACTGGGAAGTAGATGGGTATGACGTGTGTGTAAGCCTTGAGCGCTGTTAACCAAAGTAACATAATAAACAAGAAAATGTAACTGAACGGTATATGCAGGGTTATCCAAAATGTGTAGTTTAAATCTAGTCACCAGAACTTGTGTTCTGACCCCCTCCTCATAACATACTCGCAGGTTAGATTTGTGGCAGAGATATGATAGCTTTGGATACTGGTTAGGCATTATTGTTATCTGGGTAAGGCAATATTTTTATTATTTTATATTTTATCCATTCCGCTATAAGATGTTTTCTGAGTTCTGATATATTTTATATTTTTGTCTTTTCTGCAGGATACCAGACAAACCAACACGATTTTCGATGGATTAGAATCTTGTAAAAAAAATCGGTCTGTCAAAATTCGGGTTGTTACAAGAAGGGTGTAATGTAAAGTTTCATGACTCATTCTCTTAGTATTGACCCGACGTATACCCCTGTGAAGTAGAAGAGGCGGATGCTCGGCCCAGAGAGGTCTGCAGCCCTGAAAGAAGAAATTGGAAAGCTCCAGGCAAATGGGTTTATCCGAGATGCAACTTACCCCAAGTGGATATCCAACCTGGTACTCGTGAAGAAGGCTAATGGAAAGTGGAGGACTTGTATCGGCTTCTCCAATTTAAACAAATCTTGCCCTAAAGATAGCTTCCCATTGCCTAGGATTGATCAACTGGTTGACTCAACCGCAGGGCATTAACTCCTGTCATTTATGGATGCTTATTCGGGGGTACAATCAGTTTGCAATGCATGTCCCAGATCAAGAACATACTAGCTTCATTACGGATCTCGGATTATATTGTTACATAGTGATGCCTTTCGGATTGAAGAACGCTAGGGAGACTCATCAGCATTTAGTCAACCAGATGTTTCATGATCAGATATGAATAACGATGGAGGTTTACGTAGATGATATGTTGGTGAATTTGAGGCAATCATCCGATCAAGTTAGAGACTTTTCAGAGATGTTCAACATCCTCCGAAGGTATGGAGTGAAGCTCAACCCCTTGAAGTGTTCTTTTGGGGTAGCATCGGGAAAGTTCTTGGGTTTCATAGTTAGCTCTCAAGGGATCGAAATCAATCTGGATTAGATTTTGGCCATCAAGGGAATCCAAAAACCTAGAAGAATCAAAGACATGCAAAGCTTGGCAGGTAGGTCGCAGCAATTGGTCGATTCACATCTAAGGCGACCAACAAGTGCTTACCCTTCTTGGAATTGTTCAGAAGAGGGAAGTGAAATTTCGCTTGGACACCTTACTCTGTCGAAGCCTTTCAGAACTTGCTCGACCACCTGGAGAAACCTCCCATCTTGTTCAAACCGATCGATCATGAATATCTATTTGTGTATCTGGCAGTATCTGCGCATGTAATCAGCTCAGTCCTAATTCGTGAAGAGGATCAGATACAAGGACCAGTTTATTATGTGAGCAAGAAATTTACAGGAGTTGAATGCAACAATCCAAAGATTGAAGAGCTCGCCTATAGTCTGCTGATTGCATCATGGAAGTTTCGACATTACTTCTAGGCCCATCATATCAAAGTGTTCACGGACTAACCACTACGAAATGACTTGCAATGGCCTGAGGCAAGCGGGAGACTGCTCAAATGGAACATCGAGTTGAGTCAGTTCGACTTGACTTTTGTCCCATGGAAATCCATCCAGGGGGCAAGCACTAACCAATTTTATAGCTGAGTTCACCACTCCGGAGGATGACAGCCTGGAGGATAGTACCAAGCCTCCAGATATCGAGTTGAGATCAAACATCTGGAAGTTGTACACAAATGGGGCTCGTAATGATCGACGTTCCGGCGCTAGCATAGTATTGTTATCCCCCGAAGGGAGGTCGATCTATTATGCCCTGAGATTGAATTTCTTGGCTACCAACAATGACCCCGAGTACGTAGCCCTAACTGTCGTGCTCAAACTCGCGAGGGACTTAAGAATAACATCACTTAATATTTTCTGTGATTCTCAACTCATTGTGTTTCAGGTTCGGAAGGAGTACCAGACCAAAGGAGTTAGACTTGCCACCTATCTTAAGCAGGTCGAGGAATTGCTAAAAGGATTTGATCAATATAGCTTCTCCTACATTCCCAGAGAGGAAAACCAAAAGGCGGATAGATTGGCAAAACTCGCTAGTTTTGACAACCCGAGTGAAAAAGAGTTGGTTCCTATAGAGACTATGGGCATTCTGAGCATTGATTAAATGAAGGTCAATCAGATAGAAGTCAAACCTAAAAAAGAATCTAGGATGACTCCCATCAAGAATTTTCTCCTAGACGGAACTCTTCCCGAAAGAAGGAATGAAAGACGAGCCCTCGTGCGACAAGCCTCCGGTACACCCTCCAACAAGACCAACTCTATAGGAGGGGATTTTTTTCCAATGCTTCGATGTGTGGCAAATGATGATGTCAAAAGAATATTGAGAGAAGTGCATGAAGGAGAGTGCGACGCACATACAGGAGGGCAAACCTTTGCTAAGAAAGTGCTGCGATATGGATACTTCTGGCCGACTGTCAGCAAGGACGCAACCAATTATTCCATACGATGTGATAAATGCCAAAAGTTTCCCCAAATCCCATAAGCCCCGCCAATAGAGCTTACTCAAATGGTCAGGCCTTAACCATTCGTCGTTTGGCGAATATACATTATTGGAAGCCTGCCAATCTCTAAAGGAGGTCCAAAATATGCGATCGTGTAGGTAGACTATTTTACAAAATGGGCAGAAGCCAAATAGATTACCACAATCACAACAAAGCAAGTCATCAATTTTATTGTCACGAACATTATATGTCGGTGTGGTTTACCCCGGACTATCATAACTGACAATGGGACTCATGTCGACTGCTCGGAATTTAGACACTTTTATGAATGATATCACATCGAGAAGAAGTAAACCGCGGTTGCACATCCACAATCTAATGGACAAGTCGAAGCAATCAACAAAATTATTAAATCTATCTTGAAGAAGAGGTTGGAACGAGCCAAAGGCAAATGGGTCGATGAGCTTTATTTACCCCTTTGGGCATATCAAACCACACATAAGACTACCACCGGCCACACTCCTTTCGCCTTATCTTACGGATCGGAAGTTGTCATCCCCATAGATCTTGAAGTTCCTTCCCATAGAACTATATAATATGATTCGTTATCAAACAAAGCCCTTCTCTTGCAATCGTTAGACATGATTGATGAAAAAAGAGAAGAATCGAACCTCCATGCCGAAGCTCAACGGCGGAGGGTCGCCTGATATTACAACAAGATGGTCCGACACAAGACCTTCGATGTTGGTGATCTTGTCCTAAAACGGGTCTTCTTGACTCCCATACATATGGCCTACAGTGGGAAGGGCACTACGTCATCCAACATAAGCTTGATAATGGAACCTTTAGGATAGCCAATGTTGATGGCGAACTTTTTCAGAGAGCATGGAATGCAGAGCATTTACGACTTTATCTTTCTTAGAACTTTTAGTTTTCTTATTTTATCTATTTAAGCATTGTAATAAGGCATCTCTTATCACTCGTAATAGTTTATGAATAAAAGCTCCTTTCCTGCTCTGACTTATTATTGTAACGAGTGACTCGACCAACGTTAGGTCAAATGCTTACACCCCCGCCTACCGATCCATGTCATAACGAGTCGACCTCTTTCAGGAACCGGTAAGGAATACGGGAAGACTAACTATGAGCTTGATATTGATGCTCAAACCTTTGAACCCCACTTTGTTGACTAAAAGTGAGGATGACGCCGATGTAAACAACATGACTGTCTGTTTAGAACAACTTCGATTTTCTTGACTTGAGAAGGAGTAAAAAATTATGGACGAGTGTTAAAGGTGCACTCAGACTAAAGACCGCTCAATTCTTGGAACTCTAAACCTTAATGACTAGAGGGAGAGTATAAAAAGACTCACGTATTCCTAACCATGATCGTTCAACCCCCGAATTGGTTGATCCAATCATAGGGTCGATGGGAAAACTTGACGACCGAACCGATCCCCCACAATACTGGGGGCATGAGTATATATCATTTATCCAACAATGAGTTCCGCTTAATAAACTCCCCGAGTTTGGAATAAATTGGGGACACTGGTATTATTCCCCTAGGACTTTCCCGAATACTTAGACGCATTAATAATACAAGTTTTTAAAACAATGAAACATTGTTAAACATTCAGCTTCACTTACAAACTAAACATTATTCACAAGTACTTCGATCTTTGTCCATAAAATGAAGGACTTGACAAAGACAAAAACGCAAAGGCCGCATTCGCAAACAACTTCCAAAGGGCCTAAAACAAACATCGAAAGATTTTTAAGCTTGGGGAGGCTTCCTGTGACGGCCCGCCCCGCACCAGCCTGCATTTACTCCAAAAGTGCGCTGTACACATGCCCAACTAGCATGGGACGGTCGTCAGGAGAAAGGAAAGAAGAGAATGAACTAATCAAGGAACCTGTAGAATGTCTCACAGCGCATGGGATAAAATATAATAATAACATACTTGACATAAAACAGGTGAGACAGCGCATAAGCTGATAACTAATAATCATTGTCAACATCAGAGCAGCGGAAATCCAAATACAGCTTATTACAACTTTCCAAATTTACTATCTCTAACAAAAGAAAACTAAAGTAGAAGATGCACCACCAATGCCCAAGCAGTGATCTTCAATAGCACAGGGAGAATACTATATATATTACGTGGAAGCCTTCTGCTCGTCTCCGGATCATCTACCCGTGCATCACCAGCTAACCTGTCTCTAGTCTGCTCGTGTGAGCACCCAGAGTAATAAGAAGAGACATAAAACTCTGGGTCAGACATAAAGCCTGGTGTGAGCGATAAGCATCTAAACAGAATGATAACAGGTATACTAAACCATACCTGAACCTGGACCTGCAACCAAAGAGTTAGTACCACATACCGTACAATACTCCAAGGTGCCATAATGAATAGTGTAAAGAATACGGGGGTGGGGTGTGCATGTCACAATGATAGCAAACAAATCATCCATAGCAACCATCCTCACATCTCTCACTCAGTGCGTAAAGCATACGATATCTACCACCTTGGAACACTAGACAAACTGAGGCAACGACGAATCCCGACTTGTAGAAACCCTGCTATGACCAAGCTAAACATATGGAGTCATGACCAAACATTTCAATGACCCACTTCATTGGTTGTAGCCCTTGGTTCTACCGATGCCATAATGGCCCTGAATCCGCCTTCGTACCTCCTACCATAGTGGTCCAAAGCTATAGACGTCGATAACTCCTTGGCACGCGTCCCGCAGCAAAGCCCAACCATGAAGCGAACTCGTTGATTACCATCAGAATCTTAAGCTCTAACTTCTCATTTGGACTTCCTTTGCATCTCGGGTTTTGATCGAATTGGAGTGGGTCTTCAGAAGAGTTGTCGTGCAGTAGCAGCCCTAGAATACGGTTCGGTTCGGTGGTCATTACCCTCGTCGGTTCGGTTCGGTCCTCCTTCCTTATCATCTTTCCATTCGGTTCGGGTCGGGTACTCCACTTCAGGTCGGGTCGGTGTCCTCCTCCGGGTCGGGTCGGGTGTCCTTCCTTCCAGTGCTCCGATCCGCTCCCTCCTTTCTTCACGTATTCCGATCCGATCCCTCCTTGCCATCTGATCCGCGTGGCCTTCCCTCTTGCTAGTTCTCCCAAATGTTTACTTCCGATCCGAGCCCTGCGTCTCCAAGTCGATCCGATCTGGCCTCCAATTATTCTTCCGATCCGATCCCCTTGTCCACTCCAACTCTAAGTAAACGGCCTTCCTTCTCGCCAAGTCTCCTAGGTGTCAAACTCCAGTTCGGGTCGGTTTTCTTGCCCAGTTCACATATCCGATCCGAGCCTCATCCGATCCGAACCGGTTAGGAACCTGCACATTTCTGCAACTTTCCAGCGAGCTTTCTACGCCATTCGACGACGTTTTCGACCAATTTAACTATTCTAATCAATCATAAAACATACCATAGAGTCATAGCAACATGTAATAGTAACCACAAACAGCTAACAACAATTCAAATGAACCAAAATGGATCAAAAGTGGCTAAAACCTCACATTTTCCCCTAATCATTCTTAATCATGTTCAAGCATACAATTAGCAAAACACATCGAAATTAACCCAAATTTCTAACAGAGCCTTAAAACATTATTTTAGAATTTTAAGAATTTTTCCAGAATTTATTAGTGTATAAATTCGCTAATCTTCACTAATTACCCTTAATTAACTGTAATTAGTGTCAAAACGATGCTATCACTCACCTTGGCCACAAAATAAAACACCAAATCTGAAGTATCCTCTGTTTGGGTCGAATTCCTATGTATAGCAGCAGCTCCAACCTTGCTTTGTTGCTATTTGGCCTTGCTTTGATGTAGTTTAGGCTTAATCTTCACTAAAAATGTGTTTTGGGATGGTTTTAGAGGATGGAAGCCATTACTAAGGTCTCAAGAAGGTTTGTGGCGGCTCAAATCTGAAATGAAAGTGATAACCTAACCCTAATCAGTCCTCCTATACCTCCAAACCCGAAATTCCCCTCTGGGCCTAGCTGCTAATCACCTGGTTAAGCCCAATTAAGCTGTTTTTCACCATCTGAAACTTGTTTCAGCCATATCTCCCAAACAGTGAGTCCGTTTGACTAATGTGACCACTCTACGGAAAGAGAAACCATCATCCGGAGCCAATGGAAGTGGTTTCAGGTCAAAATTCCTTTCCAGTCAAAAGTTATGGCCAAAACAGTGCCAACCAAGGGCAAAATGGTCATTTAAAAATCGGGAAAAATCATGAACATGGGAAATGACCCCAATAGTCGTCCCCCAAAGTTACATGACCATACGACTTCGTATGTGAAAGAAAGAAATATTCTACGATCCTATGATGCGTAGAATGCGGGTCGTTACACTCTCCCCCCCTTAAGAAATTTCGTCCCCGAAATTCCTTAACCCAAAACATACAAAGGATCCCGCATGCCTAACAGCCACGTACAACAATCAAACATGTAAAACAAGCAAACAAGCCTATCCTAGCATGCAGAAAACAAAATCGAAGTCAAAATTTTACCAGGCAAAGAGTTCTGGGTGTGTCTTCCTAATGTCCTCCTCTGTCTCCCAAGTACAATCATTCTCGTCCTCGCCCCACTGAACCTTGACTAGCTTCACCGCCTTCCTTCGAAGTTGCTTCATGTCGTGCTCGACAATACGGGCCGGCTTGCGGTTCCCAACCGCCTCGGGTTCTACTTCGAAGTCCTCTAACTGATCAGGTGAAATAGTCATATTTGAGTCGTGAACGAACTTCCTTAGTTGGGAAACATGAAATACGTTGTGAACTCCTGCCATCTTCTCTGGTAAGTCAATTCTATATGCCAAATTCCCGACTAGTTCAAGAATAGGGAATGGGCCAACAAATCTTGGTGCCAACTTGCCTCTCCTGCCAAATCGTATTACGCTCTTCAACGGAGAAATCTTGACAAACACCAAGTCACCAATGGAGAATTTTAAGTCTCTTCTCCTCTTATCAGCATAACTTTTCTGCCTATCTTGGGCTGCCTTCATTCGTTGTTGAATGATCTTAATCTTATCTGAAGTTTCCCTCACCACATCTGGTCCAAGCATAAACTTCTCGCCAGTCTCTATCCAGCATGATGGTGAGTCACACGGTCTTCCGTATAAAGCTTCAAACGGAGCCATACCAATACTGGATTGGTAGCTATTATTATATGCAAACTCTACTAGATGCAAATGGTCATCCCATGATCCACCAAAATCCAATATACATGCTCTCAAGAGATCTTCCAAAATACGGTTCACCCTCTCCGTCTGACCGTCGGTCTGAGGATGATATGCGGTACTGAGATGTAACTCTGACCCTAGAGCCTCTTGTAAACTCTTCCAAAACCCACTAGTGAACAACGGGTCTCGGTCACTCACGATGCTTTTAGGTACTCCATGAAATCTCACTACCCACTTCATATACAATTCTGCTAACTTAGCTGCCGTTCTGGTCGATTTGACTGGTATAAACCTTGCGCTTTTAGTCAATCGATCCACAATCACCCAAATGCTATCATGTCCCGATCTAGTCCTTGGTAAACCATCGATGAAATCCATCGAGACTTGCTCCCATTTCCATTCGGGAATTTCTAATGGCTGTAACACACCACTAGGCTTCTTTTGCTCGGCTTTAACTAGCTGGCAATTCATGCATTTGGATATAAACTTCCCAACGTCTCTTTTCATTCCTTCCCAGTTGTAATTCTGTTTCATGTCTCTATACATTTTATTACCACCGGGATGTATAGTCAACTTTGAGTGATGACATTCTTTAAGCACTTCATCTCTCAATCCATTGACATTGGGTACAACAAGCTTTCCATTCTTTCTAAGCCATCCATCTCGATCAAGCCCATACTTGTTCATCTCCTCATCGATATCCATCTCCAATTTGGAGATGATTTCCAATACATTAGGATCGTCCCTCTGACTAGAGCCGATCCGCTCAATCAAAGTGGGTCTGATCGCCAAACTTGCTAACATTTCTGGATTCAATTCGCACTTTGGTCTGAAATCAAACCCCGCGATAAACTCCAGTTGCTTCCATTCAAGGAACATAGCCCCTAAGCTGGCATGTCTTCTACTCAATGCATCAGCCACCGCATTGCCCTTTCCTGGTGTGTATGCGATGTCAAAATCATAGGAAGCTAAGAACTCTAACCATCTCTGCTGACGGAGATTCAGATCTTTCTGAGAGAAGAGATACTTTAACGACTTATGATCTGTAAACAGCTCAAATCTTTCTCCCAAGAGATAGTGTCTCCACATCTTTAACGCGAACACGATTTCTGCCAATTCTAAATCATGGGTAGGGTATCTTCTCTCGTGCGGTTTCAATTGCCGACTTGCGTAAGCTACAACCCTACCGCCTTGCATCAATACAGCACCCAGTCCGGTACCACAGGCATCCGTGTATACCGTCATCTCTTCATCCCCCTTAGGAATGACTAACACTGGTGCGCTTGTCAACTTGTCCTTTAGACTTTTAAATGCATTCTCGCACCTTTCATCCCAGACAAAAGCTTGATTCTTCTTGGTCAACTGGGTCAATGGTGCTGCTATCTTGGAGAAACCTTGGATAAACTTACGATAATATCCAGCTAATCCCAAGAAACTTCTTACATCTGTTGCGTTCTTGGGCGTAGGCCAATCTTGTACCGTAGCCACCTTTGTCGGGTCCACGGCAATACCATTCTCTGATACAACATGGCCCAAGAACCTCACTTCCCTCTTCCAGAAGTGACACTTAGAAAACTTGGCTTTCAATTGGTGTTTTCTCAACACCTCCATCGCTACTCTTAGATGTTCCTTGTGTTCTTCCTCTGTCCTCGAATAGACCAAAATATCATCAACGAACACAAGGACAGACTTATTCAACTGATCTCTGAATACCCTATTCATAAGATCCACAAAATATGCTGGGGCATTGGTCAGCCCGAATGGCATGACCAACCACTCATAAAACCCAGACGGCGTCCGAAATGCCGTTTTAGCTATACTCTCATCTTCCACTCTAAGCTGATGAAAACCTGTCGCGAGATCCAACTGAGAAAATACCCTCGCGCCACTCAACTGATCGAACAAATCATCTATCCACGGTAGAGGATACTTGTTCTTCCTCGTCACTTTATTCAACTCGCGGTAGTCTATGCACAAACGAAGGGAACCATCCGCCTTGGTAGCAAACACAACTGGTGCTCCCCATTCAGAAACACTCCTTCTGATAAATCCCTTCTTCAAAAGATCGCTGACTTGCACCTCGAGCTCTCGCTGCTCTCTTGGTGCCATACGACGAAGTGGCTTCACTATAGGTCTGGCATCTTTTACCAAATCAATACGGAACTCAATCTCTCGGTGTGGTGGAAGTCCGGTCACTTCTTCGAAAACATCCGGATACTGGCCAACCACGGGCAAACCTGACAACTCACTATGCGGAATGTCGAGGGAGTTTAGAAAACTAGCAAATACCCCCTTACTGGGTAGACCACCAAACACTATCCTCCGCCCATCATCCGCTCTAGCTGTCACCAAAAAGCCCTCACAGTCTACCACCACCCATACCTTCGGAGCCAATCTACTCCTAAAATAATGCCAAACCCAGTAAAGCCCAAAACAAAGCAATCACAAACAAACATGCATCCATGACTCGATAAGACCACATTACGACAAATCATGCTAAGGCTAGTCGAACCACCAATCGGGTTCGTCACTACTAAAGGTCTATCGACAATCTCGGGCTCCAATCCCAACCTATCTACCAGGTCACTAGATATGAAAGAACTGGAAGCTCCGGTATCAAACAAAACTCTAACAGGAACATCGTAAACAGAAAGCATACCTTGAATGACAACATTCTTTGCCTTCTCCGCCGCAGTTGGGGCATTCGACGAAGAAGGAATAGCATTAAGAGCGTAGGCTTTCACCATTTGCCTTTCCTTAGGGGGCTGTGGACACTTGTCCTTGTGATGTCCCATTTGGCCACAGTTGAAGCACTTCCTATCCGCTGGCTTGGCCCGACAATTACTAGCATAATGGCCCTTCTTACCACAGCTGAAGCACTCAACATCTTGCTTATTCTTTTTCTTCTGGCCATCCTTAGCTTGGTTTTGCTTTCTCTTATTCTGGGAACCACCCTTGCCTCCACCACTTGCTTGTGGTTTTGGCTCATCTGCAGATGCAACATCAGTCTTCGACTTAGGGTAGAGACTTTCTGATCTTAATGCTTTCCCCACTATCGATTCAAACGTCTCATCGATGTGGTTAATAAGTTTTTCCCCCAAGTACTGATCCAAACCAGTTATGAATTTCTCATTCTTTTTCTCGGCAGTATCAATAAGAGATAACCCATATTTTGACAAAGTGTCAAATTCAGCAATATACTCCGAGACAGCTCTGCCATTCTGTTTGAGCTCCAAGAATTTCTTAAACAGCACTGACTTCTGAGCAGCTGGGATGAACTTCTCGCTAAAGCGAGCCTTAAACTGCTCCCAAGTAATCTGATCTTCGGGAGTAGCTGCCTTTATAGCATTCCACCAATTCATTGCCCGCCCTTGCAGCTGACGGGACGCTAGCTTTCTCTTCATCGCATCCTCGATACCCAAATCCTCAAAGATACGTTCGCAACTATCCAACCAATCTTGAACATCCGTGGCCGACTCCGTTCCGTGGAACGGCTTCCCACCAAGGCTAGTATAATCCTTATTCAGCTTGGCAAAGTCGACTCTTGGCGCCTGCACTATTGGACCACCACCATTTCCACCATTGGGAGCTGCCCTCTGCACATCTCTAAGCATCTCTCTCATGAGGTCAGTAAACATCGTCCTCATGTCAGCAGCATTCCCATTATTGGCCCCTCTACCAGCACCTCTAGTATACCGGCTCATCGTCAATCTGAAAAAGGAAACGATTAACAACTCCATAGTGGTGCTAGTGCAGTACGACTTCATCCTTATACTATTAATAGTATATATATATAGCTTTTAAAAACCAAAGTAATCACAAATACGCTCTCTCGTATACGTATATTATCTCTCCCTGATAACTTCCCTAGGTTAACTACGCAACCCAGAGCTCTGATACCAAGTGTGACGGCCCGCCCCGCACCAGCCTGCATTTACTCCAAAAGTGCGCAGTACACATGCCCAACTAGCATGGGACGGTCGTCAGGAGAAAGGAAAGAAGAGAATGAACTAATCAAGGAACCTGTAGAATGTCTCACAGCGCATGGGATAAAATATACTAATAACATACTTGACATAAAACAGGCGAGACAGCGCATAAGCTGATAACTAATAATCATTGTCAACATCAGAGCAGCGGAAATCCAAATACAGCTTATTACAACTTTCCAAATTTACTGTCTCTAACAAAAGAAAACTAAAGTAGAAGATGCACCACCAATGCCCAAGCAGTGATCTTCAACAGCACAGGGAGAATACTATATATATTACGTGGAAGCCTTCTGCTCGTCTCCGGATCATCTACCCGTGCATCACCAGCTAACCTGTCTCTAGTCTGCTCGTGTGAGCACCCAGAGTAATAAGAAGAGACATAAAACTCTGGGTCAGACATAAAGCCTGGTGTGAGCGATAAACATCTAAACAGAATGATAACAGGTATACTAAACCATACCTGAACCCGGACCTGCAACCAAAGAGTAAGTACCACATACCGTACAATACTCCAAGGTGCCATAATGAATAGTGTAAAGAATACGGGGGTGAGGTGTGCATGTCACAATGATAGCAAACAAATCATCCATAGCAACCATCCTCACATCTCTCACTCAGTGCGTAAAGCATACGATATCTACCACCTTGGAACACTAGACAAACTGAGGCAACGACGAATCCCGACTTGTAGAAACCCTGCTATGACCAAGCTAAACATATGGAGTCATGACCAAACATTTCAATGACCCACTTCATTGGTTGTAGCCCTTGGTTCTACCGATGCCATAATGGCCCTGAATCCGCCTTCGTACCTCCTACCATAGTGGTCCAAAGCTATAGACGTCGATAACTCCTTGGCACGCGTCCCGCAGCAAAGCCCAACCATGAAGCGAACTCGTTGATTCCCATCTGAATCTTAAGCTCTAGCTTCTCATTTGGACTTCCTTTGCATCTCGGGTTTTGATCGAATTGGAGTGGGTCTTCAGAAGAGTTGTCGTGCAGTAGCAGCCCTAGAATACGGTTCGGTTCGGTGGTCATTACCCTCGTCAGTTCGGTTCGGTCCTCCTTCCTTATCATCTTTCCATTCGGTTCGGGTCGGGTACTCCACTTCAGGTCGGGTCGGTGTCCTCCTCCGGGTCGGGTCGGGTGTCCTTCCTTCCAGTGCTCCGATCCGCTCCCTCCTTTCTTCACGTATTCCAATCCGATCCCTCCTTGCCATCTGATCCGCGTGGCCTTCCCTCTTGCTAGTTCTCCCAAATGTTTACTTCCGATCCGAGCCCTGCGTCTCCAAGTCGATCCGATCTGGCCTCCAATTATTCTTCCGATCCGATCCCCTTGTCCACTCCAACTCTAAGTAAACGGTCTTCCTTCTCGCCAAGTCTCCTAGGTGTCAAACTCCAGTTCGGGTCGGTTTTCTTGCCCAGTTCACATATCCGATCCGAGCCTCATCCGATCCGAACCGGTTAGGAACCTGCACATTTCTGCAACTTTCCAGCGAGCTTTCTACGCCATTCGACGACGTTTTCGACCAATTTAACTATTCTAATCAATCATAAAACATACCATAGAGTCATAGCAACATGTAATAGTAACCACAAACAGCTAACAACAATTCAAATGAACCAAAATGGATCAAAAGTGGCTGAAACCTCATATTTTCCCCTAATCATTCTTAATCATGTTCAAGCATACAATTAGCAAAACACATCGAAATTAACCCAAATTTCTAACAGAGCCTTAAAACATTATTTTAGAATTTTAAGAATTTTTCCAGAATTTATTAGTGTATAAATTCGCTAATCTTCACTAATTACCCTTAATTAACTGTAATTAGTGTCAAAACGATGCTATCACTCACCTTGGCCACAAAATAAAACACCAAATCTGAAGTATCCTCTGTTTGGGTCGAATTCCTATGTATAGCAGCAGCTCCAACCTTGCTTTGTTGCTATTTGGCCTTGCTTTGATGTAGTTTAGGCTTAATCTTCACTAAAAATGTGTTTTGGGATGGTTTTAGAGGATGGAAGCCATTACTAAGGTCTCAAGAAGGTTTGTGGCGGCTCAAAACTGAAATGAAAGTGATAACCTAACCCTAATCAGTCCTCCTATACCTCCAAACCCGAAATTCCCCTCTGGGCCTAGCTGCTAATCACCTGGTTAAGCCCAATTAAGCTGTTTTTCACCATCTGAAACTTGTTTCAGCCATATCTCCCAAACAGTGAGTCCGTTTGACTATTGTGACAACTCTACGGAAAGAGAAACCATCATCCGGAGCCAATGGAAGTGGTTTCAGGTCAAAATTCCTTTCCAGTCAAAAGTTATGGCCAAAACAGTGCCAACCAAGGGCAAAATGGTCATTTAAAAATCGGGAAAAATCATGAACATGGGAAATGACCCCAATAGTCGTCCCCCAAAGTTACATGACCATACGACTTCGTATGTGAAAGAAATAAATATTCTACGATCCTATGATGCGTAGAATGCGGGTCGTTACACTTCCCTCCAAACTTCTCCATTTCCTCCCTCTCTTTGTATCTCTTCCTAATAATCTCTTGCATTTCCTTGGTGGTTAAAACTTGCTTTGATTTCTTGAGCATGCCGTCGAAAGTAATAGAATCACTGGATGTCGCCGAGTCATGCCTCCTCTTACTCGGATTGGTCAGAGATGGAATAGGGGCCACATTGACAGATGAAAGTAAAGTCTATAGAATACTTTGGAGGGAACAAATGTTGAGAGGTTCATCGACTAGTTCAACTTTAAGGGAAGAAACTTTTTTCTTGTTCCTAGCCTTTATCTCCACGATAGATAGGAGGTCAGACTTCTTGACCTCACCCATAAACTCTATGTCACCATCGCCCGATTCGAGATGACTCGCCACTGGTTTCTTTGGAGCATCGACTGTTTCCTTGTGTCTGCTAGGGATGGTGAGGAGATTCCTCTATGATGCTTTAGTCTCCACTATAGTGACTTCTTCACTCAATGAGGCACCTATATATATAAAAGGTTATGATCAAAGGAATGAAAGATCGATGAGATTCAGAACAAAAAAGTAAGTTACCCTAGTTGTGAATTCCGCTGTTTTCTCTGAAGTATTCCTTTCAGGAGCATGGGCAGTGGAGATTTTTCTAGATAAAGGAAGAAGAGGATCGTCTGGACTATTCCTCTGCTTTTCCGAGGGATTGATTTGGAAGAGGAGGAATAGAAGACGCACTAGCCACATCCTTCGAGGAAGAGAAAGGATGAGATTCCTCCGGAACCGATTTCCCCTTTGCTTTATATCGTTTGTCATCTTCTAGTTCCTTTCGCTTTCTCTTCTCTTTAACTATCACTTCTTGCTCATAACCATGTAAATATCGAGCCATTAAAGCTTCTTCATCCACCGGCTTACCATTTGTAGCCTCGACTTCTTCTTTCATAAACACTTCCCATGCATCGGTTAACATCCGTTGATGAGTTTTTGTCCAAGGCAAATTCCTGTGTTGAAGAACGTGGGTGAAAAACCGCAGAATGTTAACTCCAAACCTCTTTCTTATTTCCTTTTTCTCAATGACGTGTTCAGCTTTGATCAGACGAACTTCAACTTCATGTTAGAGGTGAGCATTGCCAACATTTTTTATTGCAGCAGCAGTAGTCTCCTCCGCCTTTTTTCTAGCGAGCTCGGACGAATGAATACGGGCCTTGAGTTCTTGTACCTTCCGATCCAATCAACCCTTATCACTCCTTAAGATCTCAGTTTCGGCTCTCAAGGTCGCACACTCTTGACTCACCGACTCAAATCGAGCCTCTAAATTTCTCGAAGTCTCTCGGCATTTTTCTCTAACAATAACCACCTCAGACTCACATTCCATTACCCTTTTCTGGAGTAGCTCAAAAGCCTTCGTGTCAGCCTCCAACCTTCCTCCTCAAGCCTTCATTCTCTTCCTTTTTACTCCTAACCACTTCGCACACTTGTTTTGCGTATGCATACTTTGCATCATATTAGGTTAGGAAGTCAACATTCGACCTAGTTTGATCATGGAGGTTCAGTGGGAACGGCTGCAACATGGGGGCAGGGTCAATTCTAGTAAAATAAAGGCTTGGGAAGAGCTCCTCTATCTCCCTGAGTCGGTCGGTAGATACCCTCTCTTGATTTGAAGAGATTGTACCTGGTACTTTACCTTGGACGACAAGGAGGTGGGATAGAGTCATGTCCATGGGGTCCAGTCGACCGTGCCTTGGGAGAAGGGTCGGCAGAGGGTGTGGGATGGCCTGGAACAACTACATTAGAATTTTTATCACCGTCTTTAGGGGTCTTGTCCTGAGGACGGGACTGTAACAGCCCGCATTTTACGTATCGAAAGATCGTAAAATATTTTTATTTTATTCCTTAAGGGTTAGATCATTCTCATCTTTTAATAGGTTGTTTATGGGGATGTGAGACTTGTCCATAATTTTTACCGATTTTCTTTGTGACCATTTTGCCCCTGTCAGTCTTGTACAAGGCATAACTTTTGACTCAAGTCGAATCAGAGGGTGAGACCTATGCCATTGGAAAGAAATTGATGGTTGCCTTTTTAGAGAGTGGTCACATTAAAGATTTGGCTTAACAATTTGGGAGAAATCGTTGTTTTAAGGTTTTTCAGTTGGCTATCTAGATTTGGTTAGCCATAATGGGCTGAACTGGAGAGGCCCATTAGTGGGCTGATGGGAGGGTATAAATAGGGGGTGAGGGATATGAGGAATGATTTAGTTTTCATTCCCTCATTGGGTGGTCTTGTGCTCCTCCTTCCTCTAACACATTTCCACCATTAAAAATCCAAATCCAAGGAGAGAAATCATAGATCTACATCATTGGAGGCTAGATCTACATTGATTAAAGCAAGAGTCCATCAGATCAAAGTGATTGGTGCGAGGTACTTGCTGTCCGAATTCCTATTTCATTGATTTTAGCTTGTTTTGGCAAATCAGTGAGTGATATACATCTCTCACATGAATACAATGAAGTATATGAGTGTTTGTGTATGTTTCTCATCAAATTCAAGTGTTTTACCATAGATTTACACCATTATATGTCTATTTTCATATGCATCGCCATATGATCTAATTTAACAAGTTTTACCCATTAATTTCATGTCATTTCACATGTTTATGTTAGTTAGATCTCTCATTTTGATCATATGTTCAATTTAATGGTTTTAGGTGACATTTACATCATTTTTGTGGTACTCGTCGTATTCATGTTGTTAGCAATGTTATGACATATTTATGATTGTGTTTGATGACTTTGGTTGAGTCAGTTTTGCCGGATTCATCTATTGACGAAGTTTTGGACGAAATCGGAGTAGAATTGGAAATGTGCAGGAAGTGGATCGGGTCGGCTATAAGTGGGTCGGGTCGGTCTCAAATCCTGTCATGGAGAACAAGTTAGAATGGGTCAGTCAGTGGAGCTAGTCGGGTCGGGTCGGCCCATTCAAGATGAGTCGGGACGGTTCAGAAGTTGAGGTGACGTAGGGGTGACCGGATCGGGTCGGTCATGTTGAGATAGCCGGATCGGGTCGGTCATGTTCCAGAGGGGGGTGATCGGATCAGGTCGGTCGAGTTTGAAGTCAGGAAGGGACTGGGTCGGGTCGGTCTGAAGAGGCTGATCGGTCATGTTTTTAGCAGCACTGTTAAACGCTGTGGTTGATAGTGTTGATGCTATGGGTTGTTTCCAATAGGATCATTTTCTGAAAAAAGTATATTTTTCGGGTACGACTTGGATTTGAAGAAAAGAGCTTGAAAAAAATATTTTTCGGAGGCAACCCCCTAAACCTAGCAATAATGTAATTGGCTCGGTGATGATGTAACTTTGAGAAGAATTCAAGTGGGAATATTCGAAGTGTTGGAAGGTGTTCATTGATCGGTATAGAATAGCGAATGAGGTGACAACTCGTGAGTTGGTGGATAATGGTTGCTCGAGAAGGTTGCTTGAGCTATGAAAAGTCGTCAAGTTGGATGACTAGAGATGAGAAGGCCGAGAGATTATCGTTGTCGTAAGTTCTAGCAGGCTTAAAGAAAAGGTACGATTGGGGCACCCAAAAGACCAATTGTAGGTTGAATACCTTGGGTATCGTTGAAAGGCCTAGTTGTCAAGGTTGGACATACATACGTATCGTTGAAAGGCCTAGTTGTCAAGGTTGGACATACGTACGTATCGTTGAAAGGCATATTGAGTTTATGCTAGAGATGGGGTTACCATTAGCCATTGACATATGGCAAGGTTGGTCGTCATACGATCAACAATGGTTTCTAATTATATTTTCATATGCATCGACCCTCCTTCTCTTGTCCCTTCCACTTCCGAATTGTTCTTCCTTCTTTTTCTTGGTCCATTATATCAATAGGAATTAGTGATTTTAAATGTGATTAAAGGCAATTTAATTAGTTAATTTTTTTCAATTAGGATAGTTAGTTGAAATATAATTTGATAGTTAATTCATTTTATTAAATTTATATAACGTTTAATTCATAACTTGTTCATTCAATAACATCATGGAACAAACCAAACGACGTTGGGACCATATCGACAAACACAACATGTTGGAGCTGGAATATACGATGATGGAAGCAGCCGTAATTTTTAGTAAATCTATTTAGTTAGACTAAAATGAACCATTTTGACGATAAATCAAATCATGGTGAGTTCAACTCATTCAGTTTATCCCGCTTATATTTTCTATAAGCCGATTTTTTATTTGATGTGCAATATTTGCTAATGATTGATGGTTTGATGACTGTTTGCATGTATGCTGAATATTTTAAATATTCAGTGTTTAAATTAAGTGTTTGTTTAATTTAATTGAATTAGATCGTTATTTTAACGATTATATTTCCAATCGAGGTAACTTACCTTGTTGGTTACGTTTATTGTAATATAAACGTGGTTAATAAATAATTGGATGCTTGAATGGATGTTATTGATTGATTGTGGACTATTATTTGTTAAACTGTTTATTTCCGTTTATTGTGAAAATAAATATATTGTCATATTTAAATTGAGGTAAGCCATTCTGATGAAGGGAAGGACAGGTTCGAGGAGTCCAACCAGATTCCTCACTATTATTGATAGTATTCATCAGTATGATTATATATTGTCCTTGATTGTGGAATTGTCTGATATTTCACGGTTTAGTACTTTAGTAGACATTTGCTCTTTAGTACTGTTGATAAAATAAATATATTTGGAATTGATATTAAATTAACTCTGAATGTTTTCAATATTATATTTGTATACGGTTTTGAAATATAATTTTTGATTTAAAAATAAATACCAAAGTTTACTTGCATTTTAAATAGTTTAATTCTAACTAAAGTCGATTTGAAATATTTTCGAGTAATGATCAAGTGATATATGATTGGTCGTGGTAATTGGTTTAAGTATAATGGAAGTATTAAGGACATTAAAATATCGAAACAGAATTTCTAAGAGTTCAAAGAATTGAAATGTTTTAAAGAAGTCTTTAGATATGGGAATTAGTTCACTTAGATTGATGAATAAAGGTATGTTTTAAAGTTAAATATTTTGGAAGCATAAATTATAACGCCATTGTTAAAATTGATGATTTCTATAAAGGAAGGGGGGTTCTTAAGTTGAAGCAGAGAGTTACAAGAGTGAATACTATTGGTATTCGAAGTGTGAATTTTTTTCTGTTTCGAAGTTAATAATGTTATTCAGTTAAGGTCTGAGATGTAATTATACCCCAACTTGATTGACTTCTTTATCGACTAAGAAATGGCTAAAGTTCAATAGCAAGAGGTGGTTTAATAAAATATGTTAATGAGCATAAATGGTTATAAAGACCCTGTTTTAAATTGAGTAAAATAGTTTGAGAATATTCTTAGGTTATAATGAGAAGTAAAAGCTATTTTTCCAAATATTGAATGATTATAAGTTTTAATTAGCCGATGGTTAATTAAAGAGGCCAAATGATGTTGGGTATTGAATCAATGAATTCATTTTCTTTTATAAATGAATTGTTGTTTTATTTTGATAGTTAAATAACTGACTTTCAAAATATGGTCCAATACTATTATTGGTGTGGAAAGTCCGGGATCGCTGGTTGAAATCCTCTGGCTAGCTACCAGAGATTTTTAAATTGGGATTCGGTCGTGGTTGAGAATTTACGATTTGCAGGGACTTCTCGCTAATGATCCTTTGGATGCAGTAGGAGGGTGCCTTCGGTTCATCTTGTTCTTGAATGACTTGTATGGACGAATGTCTGATAGAGTATACATAATAGATTACAGGTTGATTACCTCAAATATATTTACGTTTGGTGGCAGAGAAATTCGTTTCTCTTAGCTTTATATCCGTATTATAGTTAGGGGAAATCAATTTATGATTTGGTGGGTTTGACGATGTGGCATTCAAAGATTGATGTGTTGTTCTCTAAAGATAATCATGAACTCAAGCCTCACAACATGGAAATGAAAAAAAACGGGCAGGCAACATCGTTAGGTGGGTCATTCCCAAGCGGGATGTATTACCACAGATCTAGAGAAACTCCTTATTTGTTCTTCTTTTGATCTTGTATCTCTGCGAATGGATAGTGGGCCCGTAAAACCGTCGGGTGATAATACATTCCCTACACTCAAGCTAAATGAGTGAGCGGTCATGTGTGAGCGGGTTGCAAGATGTTCTTGTTGAACGCCAATGTATCTCCTCTGGAGTACATTGATCGGAAGGTGGTCCCATACCTTGTCGTAGTTGGAATCCATTCCCCAATAAGAGACCGTGGTTTTTGATTATATATATGTATGTGGAGCGTGAGATGCAAGCGTTCTGCTATTTGGTTATTTGTTTGACATAGACACTAATATAATATCACCAGATTTTCGTATCAAAAATGGTTTGGGTGTTACAGTAAGGTAAAAACCGTCCATATTTACGTGTAGGCTGGTCTTACTATTATCCTTCTTTTTCAAAAGGATTTTCTAAAGTCAAGCAATATAGATGTTATTATTAACCCATGAAGTATGTCTCATGAATACATAGCAAGGCTAGGTCGTTCTCATTGTATAGCATTAGGTCGTCAGTCCTTAGGTCGGGAAGAGATCTGTTCAAGATGTACCATAGGATGTTAGAGGCGATAGTCAATTGAGTCCCCTGGGTCATCCGCCTTTAATAGCTCGTTAGACGTCCTAGGCTGTTCAGCATTTTAGGCCGTCCAGAACTCTTTAGATCGTCAGCTTCCTAAAGTCGACAAAAGATCTTGGAACGCCAAGCACACAAGTCCGTTGAAGCCTGGAATCCACACTGCTCCTAAGGTCGTCTAGCTTTTAGCCCGCACCGTCTTTTAGTCCACCAAGTTCTTTGGCCCGCGTCGCTTTATGTTAAGTCTGTTGGGTCATTGTAATGACACGGATTTCGCCCGGACCTAATCGTTCGCTAAACCGACCAAGACCGTTCGAATCCCGCATACGCTAACTCTGGGTATACAACACATCAGGACAAATAACAGAAGACTTCTATAAACATCATAATAATGTTACATCAGAGTACAGAAAATCAGAGTATATCGAAATATAGTCAATACAACGAAAGATGATTTTACAATAAATGTAATACAATGCACAGCGGAAATATAAACTACACAGCGAAAGACTGTAAACGCCTGAACACAGCTTAAAGCTTCAATCCAGAATCCTGCTCAATACATCTGCAAAATAAAACTACTCGACTTCCCGTGTGGAAAATAGGGGCACCCGAGTTCGCAAGGGAAAAGCAAACTACAGGTCAGTCATGGGACTGGTGTGAGAAACTCTAACAGTTATAATTAACTTATTTGATAATATGATATATCACGGGACCACGCCGCTAGTGCGGAACGGGTTTACCCCCATGAATACCAGTGTATAAACAACAATCAATATAGATATATGGATCTACTATGCATCAATCAACATGCAATATCCCAATCTACCCACTTAGATTAATCACTACACTTAGATTTTCCAAATCCAATTCAATTTACAGAAATTATTCCTTTGGATTTTATTCCCGATTTCTTATTTCAAATCATTTGAAATATATATCTAACTTTCTATATCAAAGTAGATTTCACTTCGGGATCTCAAATCAAATCGTCTGGAAATATGAATTCCGAAACATAACAATGCATACAAACAAGTATGCAACCAAATATCGTGCTCCCCATCGACAAGGCAAACGGTACGCACCTCGCAACTCGATATATAAATGTGCACCTATCCCCACATAGGAGTAGGCTACACCGACGATGCACCTCCCACACATGGAGAGCATACACCGCCCTCTCACCCATACTTTTAGTCTCAGGGTTACCCGACTCTTTAACCACATACTAAATCATTTCATATCCCGAAGTAGGGAAAATCATTTCACAACATAATAATCACAAGTACTTTCAAAATATAGTACTTCACATCAGTAATTCACACATATGATCAGTCACTATTAATCACGTAACCTTTGAGCTCGTACGTCTCAAAGAAGGGTGTTAAGCAAGAGAATAAATTCTCCGCCACCAAACAGATACATCATTAATAGTACCTAATCGAATATGTGATGAACTACAATGTAAAAATAATACATTTCCAAATCATTTCGAAATCATCGGGTTTTAGGCCTCAAAATCCTTTCTGTTTTATAAAACATTTTACAAAACACTCCCTGTCCAAAATCGGGAATACATTTCTTTTCACTTAAGAAAAATATCATTTCACAATCATTCATTAAATTTGAAATGAACACAACATCGCTAAACACCTTATCGTCAAATCGTGAAGTGTTTCACAAGGCGTTAGCACACAGATATTTTCAACCTAACCCAATGCTAAATGTAAAAGCATATTTTGCTCATAAACTGGTCGAGCACAATCCAAACAATCAATCAATCCCATTTGACATTAAATATAATGTTTTGAATAGAGAAAGTATCGACTTATATTCAACATCAAATCCTGAAACCAACAGATATCATATCGGGAATAACGATATCGATATCTTCCAAATTCCCATCATAATATCGGTATAATCACGGAATCCAATATCGAAAATATCCAAAGGTAATTTCAATTCAAATCCAATCCAATTTATTTATTTATAACCATTGGATTATTTTTCTAGTTAATAACTAGTTCATTTCGATAAAAATCTATTTTTATCTTTTCAAATGTGGAGTTTTTCAACCCAGTTCTTTCCAATTCACATATTATGATTTTACACAAATTATTACTATTTTTAATAATTTTATCAAGGCCCGTACAGTCGATTTCCAACAACGGCCATCGAACTGCACTTATAGCGACCTTTTCCAAATTTGATTTGGACATAATTCCAAATCCAACCGTTAGATTTCAAATCTCTAATATTCGTTGGAAAGCTCTTTTCGATACGAACCCAACGGTTCCGGTTTCAGGAGAATCCGACGGTCGGATCTCCCGTAATGTACGTTCGAAGTCAATGGTCGAAATTCGCGAACTGCCGCCGCGCGGCGCGTTCTATTCAGGCCATTATATTATATATATATAATATATATAATATATATTTCGTCGATTTCTATTTAAAACGAATTTTATAAATCGTTTTAAATTCGTTTCAAAAACAATTTCAACTTTCATTTCAAATTCTAATCCAAATTGAATTCTCCCCTTATAAATTCTTTTTACATTCATTCCTATTTGATTTCAATTCAAATCAATTTCAATTCTATTTCAGTTCGTTTTCAATTGAATTCAATTCAATTCGAATTCGTTTCCTATTCAATTCCATTCGAATTCGTTTTCTGTTCAATTTAATTCGAATTCGTTTTCTGTTCAATTCAATTCGAATTCGTTTTCTGTTCAATTCAATTCGATTCGAATTCATTTTCTATTCAATTAAATTCGAATTCGTTTTCTATTCAATTCAATTCGAATTCATTTTCTATTCTATTCAATTCGAATTCATTTTCAATTCTATTCAATTCGAATTCATTTTCTATTCTATTCAATTCGAATATTTCATATACATGACAATTTTATATAGTGTATATATATGTTGAAAATTATATTTTTAACAATCAAATCATTTTCACGTTTCATATATATATATATATATCGTTTTCATTTTCAATATATACGATATTTTCATTTTCAATATATACGATATTTTCATTTTCAATATATACGATATTTTCATTTTCAATATATATATTTCATACACTTCTAATATATCTAATATTTTTTCACATCAATTTTCACATAGGATACAACCAAACAAACAAGCATACAAGCCGTCCATGGTCTGTGGACGACGGGTGTCGGGTGCTGCTAAACACCGTCTGCATCCTAGTATATATATTTCAACTAGAAAAATAAATTAAAGGGGGAAATTTCTCACCAATAGCTATCCAATACCACGACTCTTCATTTATAGAAATCTTCGTCGTTCTCGCCTGTCGTCACTTTCGTTGCCCGTATTCACTACATATATAAAAATCACATTTTTATATTGCTATAATATATATAAAAACCATAATTTTGTACAACTAAAAATTATATTTTTCTTTCTTGACTAAAAATAATAATAATCATATTTTCATATCGCTATATTATATAATGAAAATCATGTTTTCATTCTCGTTCTATCAATATAAAAATCACCTTTTTCACTATAGTTATTTTATTTAAAAATAACACCTTTTTAACACTATGCCTTTTCTATTTTTAGAAACCTATGTCATTTATCCATAAAAATTCACATTTTCGTAGCAAAGTGATTTGTATAAAAAAAAATCATCTTCTATATATATTTTAAAAATAATTCTATTTTTATCATGAAAAACAATGCTGTTTTTTTATTGTTCTTTGAAAATCAGATCTTGTTTACTTTAATCTCAAATCTAAAACCATGATTATATATATTTTTTTAAAAACAATGATTACATAAATAAGATATAAAATTCAGATTTTTAATCAGATGAAACAATTAGCTAAAACAAAATAAATTCTAAAAGAAAAAAAAGAAAAAAAAAACCTTCATCTTCTTCTCTGTTGAAAGCCGCCCCTGTAGCCCATTTCCGCAATCCAGAAGCTCCACCGTCGTTCCAATTCCTGACCACCGTACACTGATCAACTCCTACCCCATTGACCGCCTGAAAGCCACTTTCCACCATCTCGAGTAGCGGCGAACTCGAACTCGCCTGGGTCTCGAAAATGGTGCCCAAATCCAACGCATGTGGACAGGAAAATCTCACCGTCGACAGCATTATATCCGATCATACCAGGACTGCTTTGAAGCTCTCACGAAGTGCTTTAATCTTTGTTTTACTTTCGTTCTGAGATGTTTCGTGGATTTAAAGAAGTTTGAGCTTGAATTTGGGGATGAAATCGTCCGTTCGTGGAAAGGAGGAAGGCGGCTCAGGAAGGGTTTGAACGTGAATGGGTTGTTGACTAGGGTTTGGCCTTTTTAGAGCATATATAATAATATTTTATTTTATTTGATTCAATCATTACTTGTTTAACACCACGAACTCCAAATCAAACCCATCGACTATCGTCCCTAACTAATTACCCCCATTCCGAAAACAATGGGATATGTATCGCAAGCTGATTAGACCGTTTCGATCAGTTTCCGTTAAAATCAACATATAACTCTATATATTGAATTTGAATGCGCATTTCAATTTACCGGGGTCATATACTAGCTCTAAAAATTTCAGAAAAATATTTTCTAGCTTCGTATTGACGATACGGTCCTAACAAAACTAGTTTCGTCGAATTCTGAGACCGTTTGAAAAATGGCCATTTTCCAGTCGATTAAAATCAACTGAAATTGGTCAAACACGTTCTCCTTTGCCAGCTCACATATTGATTCGAAAAATTATGAAATTTGGAATCTAGCAATAACTTGACATCACGGATCCAACAAAAGTGGTTTCATCGAAATCCGAGGTCGTTTGCAAAATTCCCGTTTTTAAGGGCCTAAATTCCATAACGACTATTCAGAATTTTCAACTGGACATATCTTTTGATTCCCGCTATGAAATCTCGATTTTTCGAATTCGTTGGAAAGATATTCTCAAATAGATCCTATTATTTTTGGTTTCACTAAAATCCGGTTTTTTTGCACCCGGTACATTCAATTGAAGTTTGAAATCGAATTATCGAACTGCCCGCCATTTTCAATTCCTTTTATAATTTAAAATAAATATTTATACTCTAACGACGATCTATATAATATACGTTCGAATTTTTATTCAAAATAAATTTATCGTCGTATTTAAAATAATCTATTTTAAATATTCAAAATTCGCTAAAATTGCCAAAATAAAAATTTTAAACTGGCCCAGAATTTACGGGTTGTTACAATCTCCCCCACTTAAAACTTTTCGTCCCCGAAAAGGAACAAAGTCGAAAGTGGTTTGATTAATCAACTCTACATTCGATCTGGCTTCCATTCTCTAACTTTTCAGTTTTTGAGAATTTTCAAATTCTTCAAAAATTTGGCTAACACCCTAAATTTTCGAAAAATTTCGCCATAACTTCCCTTGCACCGGGAGCCACGGGAAAATACCGAAATTGCCATATAAGCCTTCAGATCTGAAAAAGAAAAAGAAAAAGCCAAGCGGCTAGCCAATCGGCTCATAAAATCATCATCACCCAAACAAAACAGTAAATTATAGTAAACATGTATCTATTTGTCGGGCAAACAAATTTTATTCTCTGCTCTAGCCTCCTTGCTATGACCTGTCCAATGTAAGTACTTGTATATGCAAGCAAATGCAACCAATTTTCAATACAATACAATACTTGGTTCAAATTAGCTAATTCACCTTACATTCTCTTATTGGCATTATCAATTCAATATTCTGATTAGTTGAACTAATAATCACACAACACATCCAACAATCAAATAATTGATTATATTTTCAAATATATAATTTTATATATTTAAAAATCATATTTTCTAAAACCAGATTATATATTATCACAAATACGTTATTTATAAGCAAATAACTCTTGACTCATTCTGGGGAATTTCTAACCCCATCTCTAATGAGTCACTCATTCTAGAATGCTACTAATTCTATCTCTAATGAGGATTCTTTCATAGGATATTACTAATCCTACCTCTGATGAGTCTTTTATTCTGTTCTAACGAGTTGTACCCCAAAGATTTGAGTTTAACCAAAGCTCTGATACCATATGTAACGACACGGATTTCGCCCGAACCTAATCGATCGCTAAACCGACCAAGACCGTTCGAATCCCGCATACGCTAACTCTGGGTATACAACACATCATGACAAATAACAGAAGACTTCTATAAACATCATAATAATGTTACATCAGAGTACAGAAAATCAGAGTATATCGAAATATAATCAATACAGCGAAAGATGATTTTACAATAAATGTAATACAATGCACAACGGAAATATAAACTACACAGCGGAAGACTATAAATGCCTGGACACAGCTTAAAGCTTCAATCCAGAATCCTGCTCAATACATCTGCAAAATTAAACTACTCGACTGCCCGTGTGGAAAATAGGGGCACCCGAGTTCGCAAGGGAAAAGCAAACTACAGGTCAGTCATGGGACTGGTGTGAGAAACTCTAACAGTTATAATTAACTTATTTGATAATATGGTATATCACGGGACCACACCGCTAACGCGGAACGGGTTTACACCCATGAATACCAGTGTATAAACAACAATCAATATAGATATATGGATCTACCATGCATCAATCAACATGCAATATCCCAATCTACCCACTTAGATTAATCACTACACTTAGATTTTCCAAATCCAATTCAATTTACAGAAATTATTCCTTTGGATTTTATTCCCGATTTCTTATTTCAAATCATTTGAAATATATATCTAACTTTCTACATCAAAGTAGATTTCACTTCGGGATCTCAAATCAAATCGTCTGGAAATATGAATTCCAAAACATAACAATGCATACAAACAAGTATGCAACCAAATATCGTGCTCCACATCGACAAGGCAAAGGGTACGCACCTGGCAACTCAATATATAAATGTGCACCTACCCAACATAGGAGTAGGCTACACCGACGATGCACCTCCCACACATGGAGAGCATACACCGCCCTCTCACCCATACTTTTAGTCTCAGGGTTACCCGACTCTTTAACCACATACTAAATCATTTCATATCCCGAAGTAGGGAAAATCATTTCACAACATAATAATCACAAGTACTTTCAAAATATAGTACTTCACATCAGTAATTCACACATATGATCAGTCACTATTAATCACGTAACCCTTGAGCTCGTACGTCTCCAAGAAGGGTGTTAAGCAAGAGAATAAATTCTCCGCCACCAAACAGATACATAATTAATAGTAACTAATCGAATATGTGATGAACTACAATGTAAAACCATAATACATTTCCAAATCATCGGGTTTTAGGCCTCGAAATCCTTTCTGTTTTATAAAACATTTTATAAAACATTCCCTGTCCAAAATCGGGAATACATTTCTTTTCACTTAAGAAAAATATCATTTCACAATCATTCATTAAATTTGAAATGAACACAACATCGCTAAACACCTTATCGTCAAATCGTGAAGTGTTTCACGAGGCGTTAGCACACAGATATTTTCAACCCAACCCAATGCTAAATGTAAAAGCATATTTTGCTCATAAACTGGTCGAGCACAATCCAAATAATCAATCAATCCCATTTGACATTAAATATAAGGTTTTGAATAGAGATAGTATCGGCTTATATTCAACATCAAATCCTGAAACCAACAGATATCATATCGGGAATAACGATATCGATATCTTCCAAATTCCCATCACAATATCGGTATAATCACGGAATCCAATATCGAAAATATCCAAAGGTAATTTCAATTCAAATCCAATCCAATTTATTTATTTATAACCATTGGATTATTTTTCTAGTTAATAACTAGTTCGTTTCGATAAAAATCTATTTTTATCTTTTCAAATGTGGAGTTTTTCATCCCAGTTCTTTCCAATTCACATATTATGATTTTACAAAAATTATTACTATTTTTAATAATTTTATCAAGGCCCGTACAGTCGATTTCCAGCAACGGCCATCGAACTGCACTTATAGCGACCTTTTCCAAATTTGATTTGGACATAATTCCAAATCCAACCGTTAGATTTCAAATCTCTAATATTCGTTGGAAAGCTCTTTTCGGTACGAACCCAATGGTTCTGGTTTCAGGAGAATCCGACGGTCGGATCTCCCGTAATGTCCGTTCGAAGTCAATGGTCGAAATTCACGAACTGCCGCAGCGCGGCGCGTTCTATTCAGGCCATTATATTATATATATAATATATATAATATATATTTCATCGATTTCTATTTAAAACGAATTTAATAAATCGTTTTAAATTCGTTTCAAAAACAATTTCAACTTTCATTTCAAATTCTAATCCAAATTGAATTTTCCACTTATAAATTCTTTTTACATTCATTCCTATTTGATTTCAATTCAAATCGATTTCAATTCTATTTCAGTTCGTTTTCAATTGAATTCAATTCAATTCGAATTCGTTTCCTATTCAATTCCATTCGAATTCGTTTTCTGTTCAATTTAATTCGAATTCGTTTTCTGTTCAATTCAATTCGAATTCGTTTTCTATTCAATTCAATTCGATTCGAATTCATTTTCTATTCAATTAAATTTGAATTCGTTTTCTATTCAATTCAATTCGAATACATTTTCTATTCAATTCGAATTCATTTTCAATTCTATTCAATTCGAATTCATTTTCTATTCCATTCAATTCGAATATTTCATATACATGACAATTTTATATAGTGTATATATATATGTTGAAAATTATATTTTTAACAATCAAATCATTTTCACGTTTCATATATATATATATATATATATGTATATATATATATCGTTTTCATTTTCAATATATACGATATTTTCATTTTCAATATATACGATATTTTCATTTTCAATATATATATATTTCATACACTTCTAATATATCTAATATTTTTTCACATCAATTTTCACACAGGATACAACCAAACAAACAAGCATACAAGTCTTCCATGGTCTGTGGACGACGGGTGTCGGGTGCTACTAAACACCGTCTGCATCCTAGTATATATATTTCAACTAGAAAAATAAATTAAAAGGGGAAATTTCTCACCAATAGCTATCCAATACCATGACTCTTCATTTATAGAAATCTTCGTCGTTCTCGCCTTTCGTCACTTTCGTTGCCCGTATTCACTACATATATAAAAATCACATTTTTATATTGCTATAATATATATAAAAACCATAATTTTGTACAACTAAAAATTATATTTTTCTTTCTAGACTAAAAAAAAATCATATTTTCATATCGCTATATTATATAATGAAAATCATGTTTTCATTCTCGTTCTATCAATATAAAAATCACCTTTTTCACTATAGTTATTTTATTTAAAAATAACACCTTTTTAACACTATGCCTTTTCTATTTTTAGAAACCTATGTCATTTATCCATAAAAATTCACATTTTCGTAGCAAAGTGATTTGTATAAAAAAATCATCTTCTATATATATTTTAAAAATAATTCTATTTTTATCATGAAAAACAATGCTGTTTTTTTTATTGTTCTTTGAAAATCAGATCTTGTTTACTTTAATCTCAAATCTAAAACCATGATTATATTTTTTTTTTTAAAACAATGATTACATAAATAAGATATAAAATTCAGATTTTTAATCAGATGAAACAATTAGCTAAAACAAAATAAAGTGTAAAAGAAAAAAAAAGAAAAAAAACCTTCATCTTCTTCTCTGTTGAAAGCCGCCCCTGTAGCCCATTTCCGCAATCCAGAAGCTCCACCGTCGTTCCAATTCCTGACCACCGTACACTGATCAACTCCTACCCCATCGACCGCCTGAAAGCCACTTTCCACCCTCTCGAGTTGCGGCGAACTCGAACTCGCCTGGGTCTCAAAAATGGTGCCCAAATCCAACGCATTTGGACAGGAAAATCTCACCGTCGACAGCATTATATCCGATCATACCAGGACTGCTTTGAAGCTCTCACGGAGTGCTTTAATCTTTGTTTTACTTTCATTCTGAGATGTTTCGTGGATTTAAAGAAGTTTGAGCTTGAATTTGGGGATGAAATCATCCGTTCGTGGGAAGGAGGAAGGCGGCTCAGGAAGGGTTTGAACGTGAATGGGTTGTTGACTAGGGTTTGGCCCTTTTAGAGTATAAATAATAATATTTTATTTTATTTGATTCAATCATTACTTGTTCAACACCACGAACTCCAAATCAAACCCATCGACTATCGTCCCTAACTAATTACCCCCATTCCGAACACAATGGGATATGTATCGCAAGCTGATTCGACCGTTTCGATCAGTTTCCGTTAAAATCAACATATAACTCTATATATTGAATTTGAACGCGCATTTCAATTTACAGGGGTCACATACTAGCTCTAAAAATTTCAGAAAAATATTTTCTAGCTTCGTATTGATGATACGGTCCTAACAAAACTAGTTTCGTCGAATTCTGAGACCGTTTGAAAAATGGCCATTTTCCAGTCGATTAAAATCAACTGAAATTGGTCAAACACGTTCTCCTTTGCCACGCTCACATATTGATTCGAAAAATTATGAAATTTGGAATCTAGCAATAACTTGACATCACGGATCCAACAAAAGTGGTTTCGTCGAAATCCAAGGTCGTTTGCAAAATTCCCATTTTTAAGGGCCTGAATTCCATAGCGACTATTCAGAATTTTCAACTGGACATATCTTTTGATTCCCGCTATGACATCTCGATTTTTCGAATTCGTTGGAAAGATATTCTCAAATAGATCCTATTATTTTTGGTTTCACTAAAATCCGGTTTGTTTTGCACCCGGTACATTCAATTGAAGTTTGAAATCGAATTATCGAACTACCGCGCCATTTTCAATTCCTTTTATAATTTAAAATAAATATTTATACTCTAACGATGATCAATATAATATACATTCGAATTTCTATTCAAAATAAATTTATCGTCGATATTATTTAAAATAATCTATTTTAAATATTCAAAATTCGCTAAAATTGCCAAAATAAAATTTTTAAACTGGCCCAGAATTTACGGGTTGTTACAATCTCCCCCACTTAAAAATTTTCTTCCCCGAAAAGGAACAAAGTTGAAAGTGGTTTGATTAATCAACTCTACGTTCGATCTGGCTTCCATTCTCCAACTTTTCAGTTTTTGAGAATTTTCAAATTCTTCAAAAATTTGGCTAACACCCTAAATTTTCGAAAAATTTCACCATAACCTCCCCTGCACCGGGAGCCACGGGAAAATCCCGAAATTTCCATATAGGCCTTCAGATCTCAAAAAGAAAAAGAAAAAGCCAAGCGGCTAGCCAATCGGTTCATAAAATCATCATCACCATAACAAAACAGTAAATTATAGTAAACATGTACCTATTTGTCAGACAAACAAATTTTATTCTCTGCTCTAGCCTCCTTGTTATGACCTGTCCAATGTAAGTACTTGTATATGCAAGCAAATGCAACCAATTTTCAATACAATACAATATTTGGTTCAAATTGGCTAATTCACCTTACATTCTCTTATTGGCATTATCAATTCAATATTCTGGTTAGTTGAACTAATAATCACACAACACATCCAACAATCAATTAATTGATTATATTTTCAAATATATAATTTTATATATTTAAAAATCATATTTTCTAAAACCAGATTATATATAATCACAAATACGTTATTTATAAGCAAATAACTCTCGACTCATTCCGGGGCATTTCTAACCCCATCTCTAATGAGTCACTCATTCTAGAATGCTACTGATTCTATCTCTAATGAGGATTCTTTCATAGGATATTACTAATCCTACCTCTGATGAGTCTTTTATTTTGTTCTAACGAGTTGTACCCCAAAAATTTGAGTTTAACCAAAGCTCTGATACCATATGTAACGACACAGATTTCGCCCGGACCTAATCGATCGCTAAACCGACCAAGACCGTTCGAATCCCGCATACGCTAACTCTGGATATACAACACATCAGGACAAATAACAGAAGACTTCTATAAACATCATAATAATGTTACATCAGAGTACAGAAAATCAGAGTATATCGAAATATAATCAATACAGCGAAAGATGATTTTACAATAAATGTAATACAATGCACAGCGGAAATATAAACTACACAGCGGAAGACTGTAAATGCCTGGACACATCTTAAAGCTTCAATCCAGAATCCCGCTCAATACATCTGCAAAATAAAACTACTCGACTGCCCGTGTGGAAAATAGGGGCACCCGAGTTCGCAAGGGAAAAGCAAACTACAGGTCAGTCATGGGACTGGTGTGAGAAACTCTAACAGTTATAATTAACTTATTTGATAATATGGTATATCATGGGACCACGTCGCTAACGCGGAACGGGTTTACCCCCATGAATACCGGTGTGTAAACAACAATCAATATAGATATATGGATCTACTATGCATCAATCCACATGCAATATCCCAATCTACCCACTTAGATTAATCACTACACTTAGATTTTCCAAATCCAATTCAATTTACAGAAATTATTCCTTTGGATTTTATTCCCGATTTCTTATTTCAAATCATTTGAAATATATATCTAACTTTCTATATCAAAGTAGATTTCACTTCGGGATCTCAAATCAAATCGTCTGGAAATATGAATTCCAAAACATAACAATGCATACAAACAAGTATGCAACCAAATATCGTGCTCCCCATCGACAAGGCAAAGGGTACGCACCTCGCAACTCGATATATAAATTTGCACCTACCCCACATAAGAGTAGGCTACACCGACGATGCACCTCCCACACATGGAGAGCATACACCGCCCTCTCACCCATACTTTTAGTCTCAAGGTTACCTGACTCTTTAGCCACATACTAAATCATTTCATATCCCGAAGTAGGGAAAATCATTTCACAACATAATAATCACAAGTACTTTCAAAATATAGTACTTCACATCAGTAATTCACACATATGATCAGTCACTATTAATCACGTAACCTTTGAGCTCGTACGTCTCAAAGAAGGGTGTTAAGCAAGAGAATAAATTCTCCGCCACCAAACAAATACATCATTAATAGTAACTAATCGAATATGTGATGAACTACTGTAACACCCCGTATTTTCTGTAAACATAAGAGTTAAAAATCAAGGTATAATTAATTTTTAGGAGTAGAAATAAGGGAAACGGGTTGCGCCATTGTTTTCGTCTCGGAAAAATACGCGAAATAGAGTCCGAATTTGCGTAAATCGGAGTCCGTATGAAGAAGATATGGACGAACGAAGTTAGGTAGAAAAACCGAAAACAGGCCAGAATACACTGGCGCACTAGTGAAGTGCGCCAGTACAAAAATACACTGGCGCACCTGCCAAGTGCGCCCATACAAATCCAACATCGAATTCTGGAGTGTTCTGAGGTGACGTGTCTTCTTTTGAGTGGCTGGATGATGTGTATTCGAGCTGTGCGATTCTGATGACTTCTGGACTGATCTGAAGGCTCTAAATCACTCTATCCTCCTATAAATACATCCATAACCTAAACCTAGGTTTCTTACACAATTCTCTAGCCTCCATTGCTCTCTTCTTCTAATTAAAAATAAAAATGGCGTCGCTGCTCTGCTGGAATTAAAACTAGGACTGATGTAAAAGCTAAATCAAATCTCAAATCAAAGGGTAGATCTACAACAACAATTAAAAAGGATTCAGCATTTCTGCATCAACAACAGTTTATTATCCTTTCTTAAACCACGAAAGGCAAGTACAGTTATTCTCCGCTATAAACGTTAATTATAATTTTGATATGCTTTTAAATCTGAGTTTGAGGTTGTATATATATTCTCTTCTGTTAGATCTGTTTTCTGTGACTGTTCTGTATTCCTTTCTTCTTTTCTGTTTCTATAGTCAGGCTACCACGAGCCTGTGCCCAATCTCATAAAGAGATTAACGTATGAACGCAAAATTTGGGACAATTAATGAATGATGCGAAATTTGACAAGACTGAATTGAACGTATGACTATAGATCTGAAGCATAAAATATATTGGACATGTGACTTGGGATTGGATGCATAAATTTGACTATGAACATGTAATTTATATATTGCATGCATAGAGTATGTTGTAATTTAGATCTGTAACTAATTAGAGAAATGAACATATGATATTTAGATCTGTAATTAATTAGAAAAATGAGCATATGTTGTAAACTAGTTTTAGACCTATGCATATTCTGTGATAAAAGAAGAAGAGGAACCACTGTAAGATTACATATGATTTGAGACTTTGGACAAAATGCATATAAAAGTCAAGATCTGATTTTTAGAAGATATGATTTAAAGATTTAGATTGTTGGGTATAGTTTGCATAATGATTCATGACTTAAAAAGAAGAAGATATGGAAACTTAGGTGTAAAGATTTACATTAATTAGGATATCTATTATTGTGATTACACCTAAATAGGGATTTTTGGATATATGGCATGCATTGAAATTAATGGTTATATTTGGTATAATTTATATGTGAATCTGCTGTAAAATGCTAGTTTAACAAAAATTGGAACATATGTTATATGGCAAATTATGTCCACATTCTGCGCTTATGCAAACATGGAGTATATGTTGTGAATCATGACAATTATGTAGGCATATGAATTTAGGCCAATTTATGATTAGGCAAGGCATGTAAATAGAACCTTTAGAAATATTAAATTTGCTAAATCTGCTAATTTGCCAAGTTACCTAAACTGCTAGTTTTGTTATATTGCCTAGACTGCTAATTAGATTGAAGTGCCTAATCTGTTAAATTTGTCGGTTGAAATGCCTAACCTGTTATATGCCAAAAACTGCTAAGTTGCTAAATCTGTTAAATCCGTTAAGTCATATAAAATCTGTTATCTGCTAAAATTTGTTATCTGCTGTGTTGATATAATCATCCTGTTATTGATATAATTTGAATTGGCATATATATTGGGCGTGCGCATAAACGGTAAATTATTAATTAATTGGCCGCAAAGATAAACGTGACTAACTCGAGGTTAGAATGAGTTTGCGGCGTAATTCTGCCCGGAACCGCCCGGCACATCCAGTGGCCGCAAACAATAGGTTCTAATGTGAGAAGTTAGTCATAACCTGCTTAAGACACGAGGTTAGGTCTGGCTTGTGGCAGAAGTCTGCCCAGAACCGCCCGGCCCATCCAGCGACCACAAGCTAGCGACCTAATGTGAGAGGTCTGGGCATTAATAATTAATTAATGCAAATCTAAGATAAGAATGACGTCTAAAACGTATTGGGGGAAAATAGGGTTAAACCAACTGGATTAATAGGTGTAGTAAACCCGTCCATGAATCTGTAGGCCCAATACAAAGTTAGACAAATCTGAAAAATCTGTACATCTGATCTGTTAGTCTGAAAACTTGTTAACTTAATCTGTGAACTAGTAAATCTGAATTCTGTATGTCTGAACTTGTAAACAAGTTAATCTGAGATCTGTTAGTCTGGGGACACAAGGTTAGGAGGGGAATTACTTGTGTCATCTGTTGTTTGGGACCCATATTAGTCAGTAACCCTTTCTGGTATCAAAACTTTGACCCAACAGTAAGTAGGGTCCGGGCACGCTTACTGAACTAATTATAAGAGGTTCATTCTGATAATGGTGAGGGGTGTTGATGGTGCGTTCCAACCGGGTCATGTGCATGCATGGATCCCGGTCTGCCTCTGAGGATGTAAGACGCCGTGGCATCTGTAAATAGGTCTGTGCCAATTGGTTGTCACTTTAGGGAGTGATACACCCTACTGTGGGGCCGACACAGGATATTTATGTATTAGGGAGCCGATCGCTTGGGGTAGGGTTTTAGGGTACACTTAGTTCTGTCTGTTTCTGTTGGTACCATCTGTTTCTGTTGGGTGGTGACACCCGTCTGTTTCTGTGTGGTACCGTCTGTTCGGGTGGTAAAGGCCCATTACTAGTGTACACCTAATTCTACATTCTGTTTCCGTAGGGATTAATCTGTTTCTGCTTCTGTCTGTTTCTGATCGGGTAGTAAAGGCCCATTATTAGTATTCTGTTTCGGTTAAAGTATTCTGTACCCGTTCCTGCTTCAATTTAGACATTAGGGTGACACCTAATTCTGCTATACTAGTATTAGTGCAGAGAAGTGTAAAACAATAGTTTATGTCATTCTGTTTTTCTGTTATATCTGCTACACCTGTTACACTTATCTCACATCCAGTTTTATGTTCATATCATATTATTATTATCTGTTCATATGCTGAAAGTCACTGGACTTGCCAGACTTTTTGTCTGACCCTTGTTGTTTCGCCTCCTTTCTTCTGTTTCCCCCCAGGTTATCCAAGGAGGGAATACTTTAGCTTGATCAGGATTTCTCTTTGCTTGAAGTGCTTAAAGTATGGCTTGGCTATGTATAGCTTCCGTTCCATGGGGATTATGATTTTAAACCATGCATTTTTAAGGCTTTTGTACAAGACTGATATTTTGTACTTGAATTCTGAAATTTGAAAGGATGTAACCATATTAATTTCTGTTTCCGCTGTAATAAAGTTAAAATTTTTCAAGTACTGTTTTATCTGTCTTGTAAGTTTCTGTTCTGTTTACTAAAATGCTCCACCAAAGTTAAGGAATTCCCTTTGTGAGTGACCTTAACGGAGGTGGGGTGTTACACTTGGTATCAGAGCTAAAGTTTACTAGATTAGATAAAAGTTTTTGAAAACTATTTCCAAAAAGGTTTTAAAAGGAAGTATTTTCAAAAGTAGACTTTATTTTGAAAAATGTAGTCCCTAAAGCCATATATCTATCTTTTTATCCTCTGTTTGAATCTTTGTTTCCTTCTTTCCTGAGTCTCCGGGGCTCCTGGCTTTCTGGGAGGTAACCTCATCGCGGCATGGTTTCGTAGGCTTGATAAGACTACGCCACCTGTCAGAGGGCAAATAAGCGCCCAACTTCCATCTGTAGCCGCAGTAGTCTCCCCTACGGCTAATTTTCTTTCGAGCTTTGTAGGATTTTTCCGTGCGATGGAGGCAGCTTTCGAGGGCAAGGGCAGAGGACAGGACCTACTTCTGGAAGGCAGGCAAGCACTCTCAAGGCTAGTGGATAGGATAAAAATAGGAAAATTTCTGTAGAAGGTTTAATTTCCTTATCTGACCTTTGAGTAGAACTCTTTCTGATTCTGACATTCTGATTCTATAGTTAAGTCTCTACACTATAATACTAGTCTTGATTTGGTTATAGCCTCAAACCCATAGGGGTTACAACTCATCTGTTTGTGATAGATTGGGGGATATCTGTGTTAGGTGTCAAGTATGATGCATACATTTTGAGTTTTTATGGGATATGATTTTATCATGCTTAGCTTCCTAAGAATCATTAGGGAATCTGATCTGTATCAGTAGTCTGTAAATATCTGAATATTTCTGATAAGATTTCCAGTTTAGACATTGTCTAAAGAGGGTAACCCTCTGGGTGTCAATCTGATGTTGATTTCGGTCTTCGAGGTTGATACCTAGGGGAATTATTTTCTTAACCAATGTCTAATAGGAATCGAGTTTTTGTTTTATCTGTACTCGCTTCCATCACTCAACTATATCCTATCGATCGAGTCTTCGAATTTTAGGTAGAAACTAATGGGTGTAAACATGTGTTTGAGACATGTTATGTTTGATGGTTGCAAGTGTATGCAAGTGGTTGCTAGTGGTTTCTCGTGGATGCATATACACACACTAGGCACTAGATCGGCTCGAAAACACTCTCATACTGCATATGGATGGGTGAGCATTTTTCAATTCTTGTGGGTGCAAAATGGTTGATTCAGCACATGGATGTTGCGTTTGAGTGAATGATTGTGCACTCATATAGAAATAATATATATCATTAGAATTCTATTGCATACATGTTGGACTTATGGCACTGACATAATTTGCATTAAGGAGGTCAACTGAATCAGTAGACCGCCTGATCTTTGTATTAGACAAGGAACATATACACACACTTTTGCATATGTTCATACAACATTAGAAGTTTTCTAAGGACAATGGATGCTTGTGGATGATGGTTGAGTAGATGGGTGATTGGATGGTAGGACACATTCTTCTTAACTTGAAGATTTCGGGGATGAAATCCTCTAAGGAGGGGAGAATGTAACACCCCGTATTTTCTGTAAACATAAGTTAAAAATCAAGGTATAATTAATTTTTAGGAGAAGAAATAAGGGAAACGGATTGGGCCATTGTTTTCGTCTCGGAAAAATACGCGAAATAGAGTCCGAATTTGCGTAAATCGGAGTCCGTATGAAGAAGATATAGACAAACGAAGTTAGGCAGAAAAACCGAAAACAAGCCAGAATACACTGGCACACTTGTGAAGTGCGCCAGTTCAAAAATACACTGGCGCACCTGCCAAGTGCGCCCATACAAATCTAGCACCGAATTCTGGAGTGTTCTGAGGTGACGTGTCTTCTTTTGAGTGGCTGGATGATGTGTATTCGAGCTGTGCGATTCTGATGACTTCTGGACTGATCTGAAGGCTCTAAATCACCCTATCCTCCTATAAATACATCCCTAACCTAAACCTAGGTTTCTTACACATTCTCTAGCCTCCATTGCTCTCTTCTTCTAATTAAAAATAAAAATGGCGTCGCTGCCCTGCTGGAATTAAAACTAGGACTGATGTAAAAGCTAAATCAAATCTCAAATCAAAGGGTAGATCTACAACAACAATTAAAAAGGATTCAGCATTTCTGCATCAACAACAGTTTATTATCCTTTCTTAAACCACGAAAGGCAAGTACAGTTATTCTCCGCTATAAACGTTAATTATAATTTTGATATGCTTTTAAATCTGAGTTTGAGGTTGTATATATATTCTCTTCTGTTAGATCTGTTTTCTGTGACTGTTCTGTATTCCTTTCTTCTTTTCTGTTTCTATAGTCAGGCTACCACGAGCCTGTGCCCATTCTCATAAAGAGATTAACGTATGAACGCAAAATTTGGGACAATTAATGAATGATGCGAAATTTGACAAGACTGAATTGAACGTATGACTTTAGATCTGAAGCATAAAATATATTGTACATGTGACTTGGGATTGGATGCATAAATTTGACTATGAACATGTAATTTATATATTGCATGCATAGAGTATGTTGTAATTTAGATCTGTAACTAATTAGAGAAATGAACATATGATATTTAGATCTGTAATTAATTAGAAAATTGAGCATATGTTGTAAACTAGTTTTAGACCTATGCATATTCTATGATAAAAGAAGAAGAGGAACCACTATAAGATTACATATGATTTGAGACTTTGGACAAAATGCATATAAAAGTCAAGATCTGATTTTTAGAAGATATGATTTAAAGATTTAGATTGTTGGGTATAGTTTGCATAATGATTCATGACTTAAAAAGAAGAAGATATGGAAACTTAGGTGTAAAGATTTACATTAATTAGGATATCTATTATTGTGATTACACCTAAATAGGGATTTTTGGATATATGGCATGCATTGAAATTAATGGTTATATTTGGTATAATTTATATGTGAAACTGCTGTAAAATGCTAGTTTAACAAAAATTGGAACATATGTTATATGGCAAATTATGTCCACATTCTGCGCTTATGCAAACATGGAGTATATGTTGTGAATCATGACAATTATGTAGGCATATGAATTTAGGCCAATTTATGATTAGGCAAGGCATGTAAATAGAACCTTTAGAAATATTAAATTTGCTAAATCTGCTAATTTGCCAAGTTGCCTAAACTGCTAGTTTTGTTATATTGCCTAGACTGCTAATTAGATTGAAGTGCCTAATCTGTTAAATTTGTCGGTTGAAATGCCTAACCTGTTATATGCCAAAATCTGCTAAGTTGCTAAATCTGTTAAATCCGTTAAGTCATATAAAATCTGTTATCTGCTAAAATCTGTTATCTGCTGTGTTGATATAATCATCCTGTTATTGATATAATCTGAATTGGCATATATATTGGGCGTGCGCATAAACGGTAAATTATTAATTAATTGGCCGGAAAGATAAACGTGACTAACTCGAGGTTAGAATGAGTTTGCGGCGTAATTCTGCCCGGAACCGCCCGGCACATCCAGTGGCCGCAAACAATAGGTTCTAATGTGAGAAGTTAGTCATAACCTGCTTAAGACACGAGGTTAGGTCTGGCTTGTGGCAGAAGTCTGCCCAGAACCGCCCGGCCCATCCAGCGACCACAAGCTAGCGACCTAATGTGAGAGGTCTGGGCATTAATAATTAATTAATGCAAATCTAAGATAAGAATGACGTCTAAAACGTATTGGGGGAAAATAGGGTTAAACCAACTGGATTAATAGGTGTAGTAAACCCGTCCATGAATCTGTAGGCCCAATA
Organism: Allium sativum; assembly: GCA_030737875.1. Lineage (NCBI taxonomy): Eukaryota > Viridiplantae > Streptophyta > Magnoliopsida > Asparagales > Amaryllidaceae > Allium > Allium sativum. The sequence continues at coordinate 1,040,848,251 of CM060910.1, read as the reverse complement.
CAAAGTTAGACAAATCTGAAAAATCTGTACATCTGATCTGTTAGTCTGAAAACTTGTTAACTTAATCTGTGAACTAGTAAATCTGAATTCTGTATGTCTGAACTTGTAAACAAGTTAATCTGAGATCTGTTAGTCTGGGGACACAAGGTTAGGAGGGGAATTACTTGTGTCATCTGTTGTTTGGGACCCATATTAGTCAGTAACCCTTTCTGGTATCAAAACTTTGACCCAACAGTAAGTAGGGTCCGGCACGCTTACTGAACTAATTATAAGAGGTTCATTCTGATAATGGCGAGGGGTGTTGATGGTGCGTTCCAACCGGGTCATGTGCGTGCATGGATCCCGGTCTGCCTCTGAGGATGTAAGACGCCGTGACATCTGTAAATAGGTCTGTGCCAATTGGTTGTCACTTTAGGGAGTGATACACCCTACTGTGGGGCCGACACAGGATATTTATGTATTAGGGAGCCGATCGCTTGGGGTAGGGTTTTAGGGTACACTTAGTTCTGTCTGTTTCTGTTGGTACCGTCTGTTTCTGTTGGGTGGTGACACCCGTCTGTTTCTGTGTGGTACCGTCTGTTCGGGTGGTAAAGGCCCATTACTAGTGTACACCTAATTCTACATTCTCTTTCCGTAGGGATTAATCTGTTTCTGCTTCTGTCTGTTTCTGATCGGGTAGTAAAGGCCCATTATTAGTATTCTGTTTCGGTTAAAGTATTCTGTACCCGTTCCTGCTTCAATTTAGACATTAGGGTGACACCTAATTCTGCTATACTAGTATTAGTGCAGAGAAGTGTAAAACAATAGTTTATGTCATTCTGTTTTTCTATTATATCTGCTACACCTGTTACAGTTATCTCACATCCAGTTTTATGTTCATATCATATTATTATTATCTGTTCATATGCTGAAAGTCACTGGTGTTGCCAGACTTTTTGTCTGACCCTTGTTGTTTCGCCTCCTTTTTTCTGTTTCCCCCCCAGGTTATCCAAGGAGGGAATACTTTAGCTTGATCCGGATTTCTCTTTGCTTGAAGTGCTTAAAGTATGGCTTGGCTCTGTATAGCTTCCGTTCCATGGGGATTATGATTTTAAACCATGCATTTTGAAGGCTTTTGGTACAAGACTGATATTTTGTACTTGAATTCTGAAATTTGAAAGGATGTAACCATATTAATTTCTGTTTCCGCTGTAATAAAGTTAAAAAATTTCAAGTACTGTTTTATCTGTCTTGTAAGTTTCTGTCCTGTTTACTAAAATGCTCCACCAAAGTTAAGGCATTCCCTTTGTGAGTGACCTTAACGGAGGTGGGGTGTTACAACTACAATGTAAAACCATAATACATTTCCAAATCATTTCGAAATCATCGGGTTTTAGGCCTCAAAATCCTTTCTGTTTTATAAAACATTTTACAAAACATTCCCTGTCCAAAATCGGGAATACATTTCTTTTCACTTAAGAAAAATATCATTTCACAATCATTCATTAAATTTGAAATGAACACAACATCGCTAAACACCTTATCGTCAAATCGTGAAGTGTTTCACAAGGCGTTAGCACACAGATATTTTCAACCCAACCCAATGCTAAATGTAAAAGCATATTTTGCTCATAAACTAGTCGAGCACAATCCAAACAATCAATCAATCCCATTTGACATTAAATATAAGGTTTTGAATAGAGATATTATCGACTTATATTCAACATCAAATCCTGAAACCAACAGATATCATATCGGGAATAACGATATCTATATCTTCCAAATTCCCATCACAATATCGGTATAATCACGGAATCCAATATCGAAAATATCCAAAGGTAATTTCAATTCAAATCCAATCCAATTTATTTATAACCATTGGATTATTTTTCTAGTTAATAACTAGTTCGTTTCGATAAAAATCTATTTTTATCTTTTCAAATGTGGAGTTTTTCATCCCAGTTCTTTCCAATTCACATATTATGATTTTACACAAATTATTACTATTTTTAATAATTTTATCAAGGCCCGTACAGTCGATTTCCAGCAACGGCCATCGAACTGCACTTATAGCGACCTTTTCCAAATTTGATTTGGACATAATTCCAAATCCAACCGTTAGATTTCAAATCTCTAATATTCGTTGGAAAGCTCTTTTCGGTACGAACCCAACGGTTCTGGTTTCAGGAGAATCCGACGGTCGGATCTCCCGTAATGTCCGTTTGAAGTCAATGGTCGAAATTCACGAACTGCCGCAGCGCGGCGCGTTCTATTCAGGCCATTATATTATATATATAATATATATAATATATATTTCATCGATTTCTATTTAAAACGAATTTTATAAATCGTTTTAAATTCGTTTCAAAAACAATTTCAACTTTCATTTTAAATTCTAATCCAAATTGAATTTTCCCCTTATAAATTCTTTTTACATTCATTCCTATTTGATTTCAATTCAAATCGATTTCAATTCTATTTCAGTTCGTTTTCAATTGAATTCAATTCAATTCGAATTCGTTTCCTATTCAATTCCATTCGAATTCGTTTTCTGTTCAATTTAATTCGAATTCGTTTTCTGTTCAATTCAATTCGAATTCGTTTTCTATTCAATTCAATTCGATTCGAATTCATTTTCTATTCAATTAAATTCGAATTCGTTTTCTATTCAATTCAATTCGAATACATTTTCTATTCTATTCAATTCGAATTCATATTCAATTCTATTCAATTCGAATTCATTTTCTATTCCATTCAATTCGAATATTTCATATACATGACAATTTTATATAGTGTATATATATATGTTGAAAATTATATTTTTAACAATCAAATCATTTTCACGTTTCATATATATATATATATATCGTTTTCATTTTCAATATATACGATATTTTCATTTTCAATATATATTTCATACACTTCTAATATATCTAATATTTTTTCACATCAATTTTCACACAGGATACAACCAAACAAACAAGCATACAAGCCGTCCATGGTCTGTGGACGACGGGTGTCGGGTGCTACTAAACACATTCTGCATCCTAGTATATATATTTCAACTAGAAAAATAAATTAAAGGGGGAAATTTCTCACCAATAGCTATCCAATACCACGACTCTTCATTTATAGAAATCTTCGTCGTTCTCGCCTTTCGTCACTTTCGTTGCCCGTATTCACTACATATATAAAAATCACATTTTTATATTGCTATAATATATATAAAAACCATAATTTTGTACAACTAAAAATTATATTTTTCTTTCTTGACTAAAAATAATAATAATCATATTTTCATATCGCTATATTATATAATGAAAATCATGTTTTCATTCTCGTTCTATCAATATAAAAATCACCTTTTTCACTATAGTTATTTTATTTAAAAATAACACCTTTTTAACACTATGCCTTTTCTATTTTTAGAAACCTATGTCATTTATCCATAAAAATTCACATTTTCGTAACAAAGTGATTTGTATAAAAAAAATCATCTTCTATATATATTTTAAAAATAATTCTATTTTTATCATGAAAAACAATGCTATTTTTTTATTGTTCTTTGAAAATCAGATCTTATTTACTTTAATCTCAAATCTAAAACCATGATTATATTATATTTTATTTTTTAAAAAACAATGATTACATAAATAAGATATAAAATTCAGATTTTTAATCAGATGAAACAATTAGCTAAAACAAAATAAAGTGTAAAAGAAAAAAAAAGAAAAAAAACCTTCATCTTCTTCTCTGTTGAAAGCCGCCCCTGTAGCCCATTTCCGCAATCCAGAAGCTCCACCGTCGTTCCAATTCCTGACCACCATACACTGATCAACTCCTACCCCATCGACCGCCTGAAAGCCCTTTCCACCATCTTGAGTAGTGGCGAACTCGAACTCGCCTGGGTCTCGAAAATGGTGCCCAAATCCAACGCATTTGGACAGGAAAATCTCACCGTCGACAGCATTATATCCGATCATACCAGGACTGCTTTGAAGCTCTCACGGAGTGCTTTAATCTTTGTTTTACTTTCATTCTGAGATGTTTCATGGATTTAAAGAAGTTTGAGCTTGAATTTGGGGATGAAATCGTCCGTTCGTGGAAAGGAGGAAGGCGGTTCAGGAAGGGTTTGAACGTGAATGGGTTGTTGACTAGGGTTTGGCCCTTTTAGAGTATATATACTAATATTTTATTTTGTTTGATTCAATCATTACTTGTTTAACACCACGAACTCCAAATCAAACCCATCGACTATCGTCCCTAACTAATTACCCCCATTCCGAACACAATGGGATATGTATCGCTAGCTGATTCGACCGTTTCGATCAGTTTCCGTTAAAATCAACATATAACTCTATATATTGAATTTGAACACGCATTTCAATTTACCGAGGTCACATACTAGCTCTAAAAATTTCAGAAAAATATTTTCTAGCTTCGTATTGACGATACGGTCCTAACAAAACTAGTTTCGTCGAATTCTGAGACCGTTTGAAAAATGGCCATTTTCCAGTCGATTAAAATCAACTGAAATTGGTCAAACACGTTCTCCTTTGCCACGCTCACATATTGATTCAAAAAATTATGAAATTTGGAATCTAGCAATAACTTGACATCACGGATCCAACAAAAGTGGTTTCGTCGAAATCCGAGGTCGTTTGCAAAATTCCCATTTTTAAGGGCCTGAATTCCATAGCGACTATTCAGAATTTTCAACTGGACATATCTTTTGATTCCTGCTATGAAATCTCAATTTTTCGAATTCGTTGGAAAGATATTCTCAAATAGATCCTATTATTTTTGGTTTCACTAAAATCCGGTTTGTTTTGCACCCGGTACATTCAATTGAAGTTTGAAATCGAATTATCGAACTACCGCGCCATTTTCAATTCCTTTTATAATTTAAAATAAATATTTATACTCTAACGATGATCAATATAATATACGTTCGAATTTCTATTCAAAATAAATTTATCATCGATATTATTTAAAATAATCTATTTTAAATATTCAAAATTCGCTAAAATTGCCAAAATAAAAATTTTAAACTGGCCCAGAATTTACGGGTTGTTACAGTCGGCCCGCCTTTTTGATTCGTTCCTCTATAAGCTTCAAGGTTTTGGACCGCAAAAACTCTCCTCCACCTACTTTTTGCTCGCCCAACGACCTAAAGAGGATTCAGAATAATCACAACTTTGCCACTTAGTCCGAATCTCACCTATAAATACCCCTTCATTCCTTCATTGAGGGGGCGGAATTTTGAGACCCTGAAGGGCTGCCGAAATTCATCCTCAACGAATTTAAGTTATTCAATCATGATCATTCAAGGATGATTATACATTTAATCCACCAAGGAATTCATCAAAGTATCCTCGTCCTCTGAAAGCTCATAGATCTACCATTGAATTTCCATTCTCCAGAGGATTTCTATCTACTTTTCTATTAATCCATCTAATTGAACAAAGGGCGAGGTTGTGAGAATGAATGTAACTGAAATGATTGTGTGCATTGTAATCATTGTGAAAGTAATGAGAATGGATTCTAAAGTGGATGTAGATCAAGTTTGATCGAACCACTATAAAATTTGTTGTCTTTTACTTGCATTTATGTTATTTTGTGGCTCCACCTTTCTTGTTTTCAGCACTTTGTGAAGTACTTTTAGTACCTTTGGTGTTAACTCCAATTTTGGGATCAACATTTAGCACCCACCGTGGGGCCCGCTTTCGCATCTCCTTCCTTCACACTTCTCTCAAGTCTAAGTGCCTTGCATTGAAGTCCTAAACCGCTTCCCTCTAAAAAATAATGGCAAAATCTAAGAAGACCACGAGTAAAAATGTTGGAAATACCGACAACATTGCAAATGAAGAAACTCCGCTTACCAACCATTTCGAGGTGGGAGAAGACTTGGTAAACGGAGCTGGTGTGGCTAGAAATGAGTTGAATGCCGCTATTGCCAACATGAACCAACGAATGGATGCTTCTACTAAAGCTATGATGGAGAAAATTGACGTTATCTTTAATGCTCGACCAAATACAGCCCCTCCGAAAGTCCATGTTGATTTCGAAGAGAATGGCAATTCATCCGCTTCTGATCTTAACTACCACGACAACATGAAGAACGATAATGATCGAGCAAGTGAAAAGGATAAGGCTAACATTAAAAACTTGAAGCCAGAAGCTAGGAATCGTTCCGAGATTAAAGGCGAAAAGGCTACCAATTCCATCACAAGGGTACCTCCTTATCAGGAAGGTAAAAGATATGAATTCTCTAACTAGGATCGCATGCCTAGACGAACATTTATTAAAGAGCTCAGCTTCGCAGAGCGTCATAACACTGAAGAGTACATCTCGGACATGATAGAATAAATCATGAAGAAGAATCAAGCTGGCAATGGCAATGAAAGGGAATGGGACTTCTCTCCCGATAAGACTCCATTCACTGAAAGAATCCTTGAAGTAGAGTGTCTGAAGAAATTTAATCCCCCAACTTTTCCTTCATACAATGACCTTGTTGATCCAAACTATTTTCTGTTCAAATACAAATGGCATATGAGTGCATCTAAGGCGACTGATGAGATAAGATGCACATACTTTCCTATCTACTTAGAAGGTGCCGCGTTATTATGTTTCCTAAAGCTGACACCTAAATCCGTAGACCGATTCTCCAACTTGACCAAGAAATTCAAGGAGTAATTCCGCTTGTATGCTGCCAAAGCCAAGGATTCTATAACGCTTTCAGCAATGAAACAGAATACAGGGGAATATGTTAAAGCTTTTCTCAGTCGATTCATCGCCGCTTTGTCCGAAGTGAGAAATCCAGAACCTCGCATAATTCTCATGTCTTTAATCGACGTTATTGATGAAAAGAGCGAATTTGGAAGATGGATTAAAATGAAAGAACCAAACACGCTTGAGAAGTTCTATAAAAAGGCCGAGGAGTACATGAGAATCGACGCTAATCCTATGCCTCTACAGATTATTGATGCTAATCCGCTTCTTGAGGCTCCCAAAAAAGTTGCTACCTAATATAGTCAGAAGAGTACTCATGGGCAGAAGCACGCTAACAATGGGAACGACAACAAGGCTAATAAGAAGTCCCGCCTTTTCAACTCGTCAGAGCTGACTTCTTTGAATGAAACTTCTAATGTAAAGACCCACAAATTCCCACCCTTTGGATCGACCATAAACCACACAGGTCTGACCCAAAAAGTGAAAATCTACGAATACTTTAACTTTGGGCATACAACACATTAAAACAACAACAGAAGACTTTTATAACATATCATATAATGTTACATCAGAGTACAGAATATCAGAGTACATTTTTTTGCGGGTCTTTACACCTAAGAATATCTATCTTGCAACAAAGAATTCTGAAGAGTATGCTGAACCAAATCCGATAAGGATAAGCGACAAAGCAACAAACTCGGGAAAGTTCTGTAGGTTTCACAACCAGCCTGGTCATAACACTAATGAATGCCGACACTTAAAGAACCTCATCGAGGAATTGATCCGGAAAAACAGGCTGCAACAATATGTAAGGAATCCACAGGCCATGAACCCTTCCGCGACACCCCAGGGGCAAGGGGAATCAAATGATCAGTCCGGTATAAACAACAGAGCTTCTGTTCAAACCATTCTAAAACCGATTATCAACTATTCACCATTGATTGTGCTTCAATCTCAGTGGCCTAGAATAAGCGATCAACATCTCCGCCGCTTTACTTCAAGCTCTCTATTTTCCCGCTTTAGTTCATGCTTTACTTCACATTTTACTTTCTATTATATTCAAAATTTCTTGTAAACAGTCTGTAATAATCTGCAAGTGATGCATTGAACATTGGCTCTATGTCTAAGGGCATATTTGTTTGAATGAATTTCGGACTTGCAAAATTATATGTCAAATCAAAACTTTCTTAAAAGGCAATTTGATATTGCAGGCTATCTGTCAAGCGCTTGTTCCTATAACATCGTGACCCCAACAACGCTGTTCAAGACCCAAATGCTGTAAATATCGACTTACACAAATGCAAAGATAGAAAAGCACTGCCTCGAAAAGTGGATATGGAAAGTCGTAAAGATCCAGACAGTGAAAAAGTGCCACGACAAGCAAACATGAGAGCTGTAGCTTTTATCGAAGGGCACTTCCCTAGGTGAGAAGGTCACAACACCAGTTTCTAAATAGAAGTAGCCTGCCAAGTCGAAAATCTGACAAAGAAACTGATAGCTACCCCGTGAAATGATATAACAGCCACTCAGATCATTCGCATAACATCTGAGAAAGTCAAATGTGAATAATGATCAAATCTACTTGCGTAACATCTGGAATGTCCAGGTGTGAAAATTACAATTCATTCGCATAACATCTGAGAAAGTCTGATGTGAAGAATGATCAAATCTACTTGCGTAACATCTGAAAAGGTCAAATGTGAATAATGATCAAATCTACTTGCGTAACATCTGAAAAAGTTAGATGTAAAGAATGATCAAATCTACTTGAGTAACATCTGAAAAAGTCAGATGTGAAGAATGATCAAATCTACTTGCGTAACATCTGAAAAAGTCAGATGTGAATAATGATCAAATCTACCTGCGTAACATCTAAAAAATTCAGATGTGAAGAATGGTCAATCTATTTGTGCAACATTTAAAACCTCAAGCGGGAAAAGTAATGAGCACCCAATTGATCGTTAACATCAGGAAAACACCTGATCTGATAACGACAAACATTGGGGTTCTAACCAAATTTCTATCTCGGGGCATCCTTTCTCAATCTGCCGATGCTTAAGTTGGTCAGCATAATTGAGCAATGAACGTCTCTAACACACAGACTAACCAAGCCAGATTATAGACGAAGTTCATATTAAATCAATTTACTTGAAATCACAAATGTGAATCATTAATATTATAACCTAGAAACCCACATGTGGCTTCATATTGATTGGCTGCATTTAAGCGTTAATACAAATAAGAATATTGTGTTCGTGCAAATAATTTCCAATGAGTTCTAAACCATTGGATTAATGCAAACATTTTATTTTGTTCAAGTCGTTATTAATGATGAATTAATCCATTATCGATGTGGACAATTGATGGTGATGAATAAGTCCAATGTTGTGTAATTGCTTGTCTTCTTCTGTAAAACAGCCGGTGCGAAGCGTGCTAGCTTAAAGTATGAGTTCAGACAGAAAACCATCACTGGGTCTTAATGCAAAGCAAAAAGTACGACAAAGTTAAATGAAAGCTTATGGTACAACCAACAAAATGCGTTACCATCACCACATCACGAGTTCAACACAGAGGTTTCGGACGTAAAATATCATAAAGTAGTAAGCGGGGACCGGCACCTGCATATACAACCGGTCTAGAGCATAAGTGCGTAAAGGAAAATAACAAAAGTCAAGCAAGGGGGTTCCTTCTTTCCATCACTAGGACATTTCTCAGCATGAGCAGGGGTAGAAGGAGTAGTACCAGTCGGTTCCATTTTGCTCCCAAGAACTGCTAATTCTGCAATGATTTCATCCTGGGACTTGAGAGCCTAAATAAACACGGCTTTGTCCTTCTCCAGAGTGGAGATGCGTTCAATATTCTCCTTGTTTAGCCTTTGGAGATCATAAGAAAAAGTGTTCCAAGCACCCAGTTTTCATGTAGTGTATATTTCAACTTCCGCGAAGTGCTTCTCCATCCAGTTCCTAGTAGTTTCGAGTTGTGCCAATGAGTGATTCTTTAGAGTGTCTAGATCCTCGAGGACTGATCGCTTGTCGGATGGGTATATATCCAGATCGAACTGGTCGAAGCGTAACCCATCCAAACACCAACCCTGGAATCGCTCAGCAAGCTCAGATCTGCACGACTTAGAAGCATAACAAGGCTTGTCTATGATTGTTTGAAGTTCAGCCAGAGTTGGGGCAGCAAAAGTAATATGAGTATCAGATGCAGGAAGCTTCTCCAACCTACGACGTTTCCAAGTACTGTCCTCGCTCGAAGTCCCTTCAATCCTTTTAGACATCCTACACGAATAATGGTGTTAAGCAACTTGTTTAAGGCATTTAGATCGCTCCTACCAATTTTGAGTATTTGGGTCGTTCTGTATAATCAAAATCTTTAGGTCGCAACAATAATCCAGTTCCTTGGATCGTCTTCCTGTTTCAAAGCCTTTAGGTCGTGAACGACCTAAAGCTTCAAGACTAAGAAGACCCAAAGCTATGGATTGAAATAACGACCTAAGGCCTTAAGTTATTATAACGGCTTAAAGCAAGACCACGGTCTAAAGCCCAAGAAGATTGAAGCGACCTAATTTAGAGTATTTCCTATGAGCTGCTGAAGTGCAATGATTCGAAACAATTAACAAAGGCATTTCAACTTTTAAAGAAATGACAAAGCATGGGTTTGCAAATTCGGATCGTTGTTAAACAATAAAATCATGTAAAATCATCATTATGACATACTCATCATTTATCAGCAAAGGCCATGATCAAGTCACATGAATTCACGTGTGGAAGTTAAGCTAAGATCATCAAAAATGGGCAAACTCGAAGTTATGTTCATGAAAGTTAAGATTATAGACAAGAAATCACTTCAAATATCAACATCATCATCAAGCATAAGTTTGAATTATGACAAATTACAATGCCGCAAAAACCAAAGATTTCAAATCGAACCTGGTTTCTAATGATGGGAAGATTCAGATTTGACTGATCTTCGATTTGAGTTGAACCAGTTTGAGTGATTGGTTGGATTTGAATTAGTCTGATGATGCTGATGATTGGAGAACAATAGGGCTTGATTAACGCTCGAAGTGTCGGATGGATGTTTGCTTGGCTTTAGATGGCCGCCATTAATGAGTTTTCTAGCTAAGACGAAAGTTAAAAGAAAATGATAGTCTAAAGAGAAGATATAAGGGGAGATTAAGCAAATAGGTCGAGTTTGTAAGGCCCACAACGACCTAACAGCAACGTGGAGGCCAACGATCTAAGGAATTGTGCAACTTAAAAGCCCGAAGCGACCAAGAGCATCGCACAATCTAAGGCCTTACACGACCTATCATTACATATGAGTAGTAACGAACTAACACATGTTAAAGATGTCTAAATCGAAGCTCGTATCATTTTCTATAAATACAAACTTCGAGGGGCAAAATGTTAACCCATGAAGTATGGCTCATGAATACATAGCAAGATTAGGTCATTCTCATTGTATAGTGTTAAGCAATTAGTCCTTAGGTTGGGAAGAGATCTGTTCACGATGTACCATAGGATGTTAGAGGCGATAGTCAATTGAGTCCCTTGGGCTGTCCGCCTTTAATAGCTCGTTAGACTTCTTAGGCCATTCGGCATTTTAGGCCGTCCAGAACTCTTTAGATCGTTCAGCTTCTTAAAGTCCACAAAAGCTCTTGGAATGCCAAGCACATAAGTCCGTTGAAGCATGGAATCCACCCTGCTCCTAAGGTCATCCAGCTTTTAGCCTGCACCATCTTTTAGTCCACCAAGCTCTTTGGCCTGCGCTGCTTTATGTTAACGCTGTTGGGTCGCACCGCCATTTTGGTCCGTTTCGCTATAAGCTTCAAGGTTTTGGACCGTAAAAACTCTCATCCACTACTTTCTAGCTCGCCCAACGACCTAAAGAGGATTCAGAATAATTACAACTTTGCTACTTGGTCCGAATCTCACCTATAAATACCCCCCTCATTCCTTCATTGAGGGGGACGGAATTTTGAGACCCTGAAGAGCTGCCGAAATTCATCCTCAACGAATTTAATCTATTCTAACATTCAATCATGATCATCCAGGAATGATTATCCGTTCAATCCACCAAGGAATTTATCAAAGTCTCCTCGTCCTCCGAAAGCTCATAGATCTGCCATTGAATTTCCATTCTCCAAAGGATTTCTATCTATTTTTCTATTAATCCATAGAGATCTAATTGAATAAAGGGCGAGGTTGTGAGAATGAATGTAATTGAAATGATTGTATGCATTGTAATCATTGTGAAATTAATGAGAATGGATTCTAAAGTGGATGTAGATCAAGTCTGATCGAACCACTATAAAATTTGGTGTCTTTTACTTGCATTTTTGTTATTTTATGGCTCCACCTCTCTTGTTTTTAGCACTTTGTGAAGAACTTTCAGTACCTTTGGTGTTAATTCCAATTTTGGGATCAACAGTTATTTAAACTTAGTGAACTCTTCTCACACTGGTTCACCAGACTTATCCGTGGCATTTGTAATGCTCGGGTCGGACCGAGCCTTTTTAGGTTTAGTTATCAGATGTTGTGAAATCTAGGGGCGAGCTGGAGGAGTTCAGACATATTATATATATAGTATTATTCTGCCTTGTGTTATATTTGAGGACATGTTGTTATGACTGTCCAGACTGTTTTGACTGTTATACACTGATGATTGTAAGTATTATTTCAAGCTCTCAATGAAGTTACTTTTGTATTATATTTTATTCCGCTGCGATGTAAGACATTGTATGGTGTTTGTTCTCCTTCTTATTCTTCTATTCTAATTTTTCTATCTTATCTTTCTCATCCTCTGATTTCTTTCTCTTAACTTTCCAATTTTTTGTATAATTTAAGTTGACTCTTATCGGCTTAAACTATGCGGAAATTTGGGACGTTACAACGTGGTATCAGAGCTATTGGTTAGTAACAACCTTGGCTCTGTGGTATAACTCGATATAGATAGGGTTAGAAATACCTTATATTGAGTTTGAATGTATATATGAGAGCACGTATTTGTAATTGAATATAAAATTATTTTGTAAAGAGGGTAAATGAAATAATTTTGCCCAAATCATATTTTTATATGGTAAAGGAAATAATTTTCTCAAGTTATAGTAGTATTGGTTGTATTGTTTGTTTGGAATTCAGAATGAATAGTAAAATGAAATTAAATTAGTTAAAAAGTTAATTAGTTAATTAAACGAGATTAGCTTGGTTAAGCGAAATGAATTAAGAAATGGATATGGAAACTAAATCAAATAAATTCGGGGTTTGAATGAATAATAAATTGAATAAGAACCATTTATGAAATGAAACTAAATGAGTTAACCCTGTATTTGTTACTTGTATTATAAATTGAGTTAAGTACATATTCCAAAATGCCATGGGATTTTATTTGGCTGCATAGGTTGAAATACAAGTTGGAAGGAGATGGGAGATCGGTAGTTGATTTGCTTCGTAATCAGAGATCGAGTTGCCCAACAAATAGGTAAACCTTAATATATTGATTGGAGTGATTGATTTTACCCTTGAGTTGGGTAGCTGCTGGCTTTTGTTTTCTTTGGTGAAGTTGAGGCCCGGAATGGCAATTGCAGTTGTACCGATCGAACCACGTAGAGGAGGTGCTGCCGAAATTTTTCGAAAATTTTATAACTTAGAATATTATTGATGGTAAGTTTAAAATGATTATTTAAAAAAAAATTGGTTTGGGGAATTCTTCTTAATCAGTAATTTCGGGGACGAAATTCTTTTAAGGGGGAAGAATGTAACATCCTATATTTTTGAACATTAATTACGCATATTTAATTTTATTTTAAATATCAATTTATTGGATTTTTATATCTAATTTATTTAATAAAACGAAGTTGAATAAATAAATTTATAATTTAATTTAAAGGAGCTGGTAACGTCACGGTAGTTCGTAATATTGAGTTTTGAACTTTAATTAAATATACAGAATCCGTTTTAAATCAGAATTGTGTGAGACAATAAATGTTGGAATGTGTTGGATACTTTTTTAATGAAAGAGAAAAATCGAGATTTCATCGTATAGATTGTAAGATTTGTTCAAATCAAATTTTCAAATAATTGCTATGGAATCCTTTTAAATTATATCGATTTATTTATAAATATAAAGGGGTTTTATATAAATAGAGTATCGTTTAATTTGAATTTCTAAATGTTGAGTTTGTAATTGGTTTAAATTAAATCCATATGTTAATCCATTTGAATATATTTGGTAATAATAATTTATTATTACTTAAATTGAATTATTTTGGATTTAATTATATTTTTTTGATATTATATAGACCTCAGAAATGATTATTTTTCAAACAACCTCCGTTTTCGATGAAACGAGTTTTATCGGAATACGTATAGCTAGTTATTGTAGAATTTTAAGTTTGGAGCCAAACGGAGTCCATTTTTAATGAAATTAGTTTGATTGAGACCGGAACGTTTAGACATAACACTACGTCCATTTTTGTCACATTTGGAGATGGTGTTTCCCGATGCAAATTTAATGATCAACGTTAAACAGTGGTAATCGCATAAAATGAAATCTACCCTAAAATAAACACACAATGGCTACCCCATACTAATATACACAAATATTACTCACTTCACTATTAAGAACAAACAACTAAAGAGTAAAGTTTTCTATCATAAAAAAATCTTTTGTCACATCTCTTCTAACATTTGCCCATGCATGTTGCTTGAAAAATCCCTCTGCCATGTGTTGTCTGACTTTGGTTTCATGGACATCAAGCAATTGTCCCCTATAAAATAAATCAGCCCATCCCTTTCAAAGGAAGCACCCACATTCTGTTTCCCAAACCAACCTAATGTTTAAGAAACCACCCTACAGATGCAGCTACCCTACGCCTAATGAAATGACTTTGTTCTTATTGTTTTCTTTCTTCTTGTATAAACATGGAGCGTTAGTTTCATTTCTTTGTTTTCCTAGAATCTTAATTAGAACCAAATTAATACCTCCATTATTATAAAATAAAAATAAAACACCCCATTACGAACGAGCAGCAGTGGTGAATTCGATAGGTGACACATGGGTTTGTAAGCATGGAAGTTGTGTTCGAACAGTGGTAGTGGGTTGAAGGTGGCGGTGTACTTTCAGTACTAGAGCGAAGTGGAAGTGGGACGTGGGGAGAGATGGTTCACCGTGTATTCATGAAGGAGAAATGATGGGGATTTTCATTATTTGGCGCAAGTTTTTGTGCTCGGTAAGTCGCGGCTTCCGGTTTCGGGTGGCGCGAGGTGGAGACCGAGAAGTAGAGGCTGAGCTCGGGATTTGCTGAGGGTGGGTGACTGGAAGCATGTGCAGGCCGGTGAGGTATTTGAAAGGGCGTGCACATTTTGCATGAAGAGAGCTTCAGGTAGCATGTTTTTGAAGAAAGAAAAGAAAACGTGGTGGAGTAGTGGAGTTCATGGTTTTTACGGAGATGTGTTTAAACTGTTGCATGATCGGAGGTTGTTTTTTTTGTTATTGTAACGTCTCGCCTTTTTGACCTCTTCAAATTGGTAATTAAACCAACTTAAAACGTTCAAATCGGGATCGTTATTTAGCTTATAGAGCTTAAAATAGAATCAACACAGAAAACACGAAATAAATAGGGTGCGTTTTTGACAGCTCCCCATTAGCGTTTTAAATTAGGCTCAGGTCCGGTCATAAACTTATTGTAAATTTAGTCCCTATTTTTCGAAAGTACACTAAAAAAATAAAAAAAATCAAAAAAATCACATAAATTCGTAATTAATTAAAACAATTAATCGTGAAAAAATTCAGGTGAAAAAACTTCAAAAACAATGTCAAAATAAAAAATTACACAAAAACAATGAAATGCAGTAAAATGCATCAAAAGATGCATATAATTCAATTAGTTGCATACGTGTATGCATTTATTTCAATTCTGCGTCAAAACTGCAGCACAAATGCATACATGTATGCGCATATTGTAAATACATGCATCTTCCCATGCATTTATTTGAAAACATCACACGTACGTGCAACTTTCACTTTTACATATATTTTCATATATATGCACACATGTATGCAGATATACAAAAAAACTACATATATGTATGTAGTTATTCAAGAGATGCGCGAACATATGTGCATGCGTATTCAAAAAGTTGCACATACGTATGCAACTATAGGCAATAGTTGCATACATATATGCAACTATTTTTTTTATTTTCGTGGACTTCTGGGATTATTTCCATATTTTAGATTTTTTTTACTTGGAGGCGCATTTTTTTAGCAAAAATACGTAGAAGGCGTAGTGTTTGAAGTGGGAAGGCGGAAGTCCCTGGAAAGGAGGAGGCGCAAGTGAAAATAGGGGCGGGATTGAAAATGAAACATAACAGGGATGTGGTGTGTATTTCAATAAGTTTTAGGGACCTGAGCCTTATTTTCACAAATAAATAAATAACATAGTATTTGAACAGCGGAATAAACTTTTATTTATATTAATCAATTTTTTTTATTATAATATTTTTCTATATAGTGGTATTTAAAACACAATTTGAATACAAGAAAAATATTATTGGTTTATAAACTTCAGAATGTGCCGTCTTCGGAATCCCACCTTCACCAATCTTAGAATTCGAAGCTGAAATCTTTAAATCTGAAATGCTCAGGTCTGAACTAAGCGTTCCATGCAAAAACATAAAACACTCGAGTTAGGATTAATCATTTTTTCAAGTAAATTGATTTCAACAGAAACTAGATATATAACAGTTAATCCTACTAATTATTAAATTTCGAGTATATCGAGCCCATGAGAAACTACCAAAATATAACATAGCAACTTGGATTAAAACAAATCCAGACACCATGTATATTTATGTATACCCGTATGCCGATGATATGTATATACACATACGACAGTATATATATACACATATGCATCGACCACACACACACACACATATCAAAGTTATGCTTTGACTGAGCAAGGAATACACAAGGCAACTTGGAAGAAGTTTTTAATGCGGCGCAAGTAGATATAGTTCAAGTATCCAGTCAGCATATATGAATGGAAAAAGGGAATTCCAACTTCATTAAAACAGGTAGTTAACAAAGTGTTCATCCATGCGTGAGTACACGTAAGCCATAACACAATGTGGTGCACCCATACAAAGGTACTGCTATACAAATATGGTAACTTATATAACCATGCGCAGGAATATGTGTATGCATATCCAGCATGGGTCCAAATGGGTATAAGCTCGTGGAAGAGTTCGCACAACACATAACAAATACCACGGATGGTGCATGTATGAGAAAATAAAGTGATCTTTGGATTACGGCTGTCCTTAGTTAGCAAATCACAAAGCATTAAAGATGCCAAATCATATATGGTGCAGTAAAGAATAAAAGGATTTAATGTTAGTTATGTTGTTAAATGTCCCAGCAACCACATTATCAATGTTTGCACAGATTGTTTTGCCACTTAAGGAAGGATTCAAACTTCAAGCATTTTGCTTGCATCATTGCCAGAATATAGTGTTTTTAAGACTTCTAGTACAATTCAATTGATTTTTTTATGCAAACCAATTTTGTACAAAATAGAAATCCATTTATCAGATATTGCAAACCAGTTTGTAGTACAACGTAAACTATTTTAGATTACAATGGATGGTAGTTTTAGTAGTATAAACAATGGAAGCTAGGTACATAGACAATGTAAGCCAATTTACAGAAAATACAAGACATTTTTGCACCCAACGCAAACAAATTTTCACATAGAATCCAACTCGGTTTGTAGTACAATGCAGGCTAACTTATTTTCGCAAATACAAATATGTTTTTAGCACATTACAAGCTAGTTTTTAGTATAATCAAAGATGTTAGTAACAAAGTACAAATCAGAGGTATATCATCCAGCTTTACATACAAATGCAACAATAACAGGGCCAGAGAACATTCTACTCGAGTTCCATGAAATTCAGACCTAACAGACACCCAATAGTGGAAATAGTGTAGCGTGGTATGGATTATAAGAGTCTATGATAGTGCAGCCCAAAAGACTAGGCATGAATTCAACTTCTAAAATATAACGTTGCAAACATGTACAGGTAGATAACCCATTAATAGTTTAACATCTATATTTTTGTAATGCACATGAATGTGTTTCAAATTTCTAAACACGGTGTAGGTAGAGCCCTATAGTTGAAATTAGTGATCGAGCAAGATGGTGAAACACAACCAAACCAATGACGAAACCAACTATTTCATATATTTAGTTTAACTTGAAATCAATCTACTTGAATTAGAGCTAATCATGAGCTAATAACTCACCTCTAACAGTAGCAAGGAAGCGCAAGTAACAGATTGGCGTCGGGCTTGGGCAACGATGCTGGAGTCTTGAGCTGCTCTGGTGAACTTGACCGGAGGTGGAGCTCCAAATTCCAAGGCCTCGACAGCTTATACACTGGAGAGATGGGTTTGGTCGGTGTGTGTTGCGATGGTAAATGGTAGGGAGAGGGGTGATGGAAGCGGCGGTCGATTTGGGAGGAAACGTTAAATTTTAATTTTAGGGAAAGAGAAGAAATTTGGCTTCGGCTATTAAAAATTAGAAAAGGGGGAACAAAATTTTCTGAAGAAAAAGGGAATGAGGTGGGATTTTATAGAAGTTAGATCGGGGATAAGAACGACGTAAAGTCAACTAGGCATAGAGTAGTGAAATTTTCAGATGTAGGTCGGCGTAGATATTAATTCGGAAAGGTTATATTTACGTTTTAATTTAATATTAATTTTACCGATCGTGCAACGTTCTAAATTCAATACCGCTAATACAATCTCCGAATGCGACATATATTATGCGTACCTCTTTCTTTCCTTGTTCTGAATCCTATAAAATTATTTTGGTTGTAATTCAACTCCGTTCGTACACGACGTTATTTTATATTTTAAATCATTTAACGGTTCACCAATTTTATTCCGTTTATCCACCAACAACTCTGTTCGATTCCAAATTTAAAGCGTTAAGTTTCAAGTTCTTTTTATACATACGAATATACACATATCCAAGCCCGTTTCCATATATTTAAATAAATATAATCTCCAATTTATTCAACATTAATAACATTTATTTTTAAACTCAACCATTTACATTTTCAGTTGAATTTCAATCTAATTCAAATACCCAATTAATTTCCACTTAAATATTCAACCATAAATATTTGATTTTCAACTAATCATTCTGAATTAATATTGGGTTCAATTCATACTCAAAATCATATACTTGATTTTAAATTTTCATCCCTAGTAACCATATAGAATTGATTATTCATAGTTACATCTTTAATTAATTCCATATTACCGTTGTCGAAATTTCTGGGATGTTACAATCTCCCCCCTTAAAAAATTTTGTCCTCGAAAAGGAGAGATCATTAGAGTTATACCAAGGTATACTCCAAATTTTCATATTTGCATGAAATTTTTCCGCAGCTTAATTTAAATATTGACATTTAAGTCATCGATCCTCTTTGTTTATCCACCATATTCAATTGACTCGGAAAATCAAATTTCTTTTCTTATAGTTGGAGATCAATTTTTATCAAACACGATTTCCCCATTATCTTTCAAAACGGTTTTTATTTATTTTTCATGCTTTTTAAACTATATTCAATTTTCTTAGACCAATTTCTATCACAAATTATTTTGAGATATCTCCCAATTTCTCATTCTCTCTAATCTTCTAAGAGATTCAAAATCATATAATTTCTTTTCAAAATCATTCTCTTTTTATATTCCATTTTCTGCATAAATTGGGTTTATGCATCTCAAATTCTTAACAAACCTCATCAGTCAACGTTTACTTATTCATCGTTGCACTTATTGCAAGTTCAACCCAATCTCCTCTCATTCAATCCATTTAACCATTTTCAATACTCGTTGAAGAGTGTAAATAACATCTCTTCTTCAAGTTGACAATTTGTAAATTGAAAACTTGAAAATTTCCAAAATCCGAATTATTTAATACTTTTATATACAACACGAAATTTGTACAAAAACATTTGTATTATTATTCCAAAACCATGGACTCGAAAATGCTTTGATTTTTTTCTTAACTAATTAAATTAGGTATATTTTAGTTTCAAATTATTGATTTGGAAATATTTGATAACTCAAAGTTTGACAACTCTATTGTCGTTCTCACAGATGTTAGGCATACGCTGGCCAGGTGCACGACTAAATTTTCCAAGTACTAAATATCCTTGCTTTAACCCTAAGTGAAAATACTTGAAAAATTCTTTTTAAAAGAAAACAGATACGGAAAGTACCAATGTGATGATGTGTTGATTGTTCATGAATCGCAGATACACAATGGTTTCATCTGGATCCCCAGAAAAGATCCGTATCCGTAGGAAATCGGTTCCCTGCAAATTCGTCATGGACAGATCAACGAAGGATACTTACGAATCAAAAGAAAAACTGAGATCATTGAGTGTTGACTGCTCTACCTCAGGGTCACGGAAACAAATCATGGAACTACAAAGATACTTCAAGTCACGAGGACAAAACAAGCCACAAAGACAAATTAGGTCACGAAGACACAGTGCTGCATCAAACAGGTGACTCCACATCATTAAGATATCTCAAACATCGCACAACTCCATTTTACCTTTAGTAACTCTAGTTTTTACATCTCTTTCACTTGTAGATATGCCATGTGGACCGCTGGTACACAATGGTTACGCCTGGGTCCTTAGGAAACATCCATACCCATAAGCTTTCATAGCTTTGCATATTACGTCATTATCACGACTGTAGATCGCAGCAAACACAATGGTTGCGCTTGGTTCCTTCAAGAAACATTCATCCACCGTAGGCTTCTACACCCCTGCGAATTACGCTACATGGTCGTGTTCTTCCAAGAACTATGACAACTCGAGTTTTATGTACGGACAACCTACCACCACCACCAGCACATCTCAACCAAGCTCGAAATTCAAAGGAAAAGGAAGGTACTTTCCTTATTTTGCTTGAAAACATATAATACCTCATTTCATATTCCTCATAAATCATACTTATGTCAACTTACATAAGATTTTCTTTCCAAAACATATTTTTCAACATCTCATTCTTATATAATCACATTTTATAAGATTTCATCTCAAATCAATTACCGTCCAATTCACTAAATTCTTTTATATTTTTTCATATAAGTTTTGGGAACTTCTGTATTCAATACCCAAAACCGAATATTCTCAAATTCCATTCCAATTTCAAAATTTTAGTTCTAATCTCTTATCCAATTTAGATATTTAATATCTTTTCAACCTCAGAGTTATGGATCCATTGCCACAAACAAATTTTCTTTATTTCCAATTTCATTTGCAACATTTTTGCTTTCAGACATTATTCACTTCTAAAAAGTAAACATTATTCCTTTTATAGGAATCCGGACATTAACTTAGTTTTGATTTCATTGAAATATAGGTCTAAATCTCTTTAAAATCTCCGTTCACATTACATTTCATATTCCCTTTTTGTTAATTAATTAACAAGTTTATAACTGACCATCAAATTTGTATATTCATTTATACGTTATTCGTTTGAAACCAATTATAATTTATCTTGCCACTTTCTGACTAACTTAAATCAATTAGTAAAACAAATTTAACAGCGTCGAATTCCAATTATAACCCTTTCCTTTCATTAATTTACATTCTGAATATCGAAATAAAATTAATCATTTCATTTTTGACACGATTTCAAGTTTCTCCTTTTTATTTAAATTCTTATCTGAATTCTCATTTTCAGTAAATTTCAGTTATCTTTAATTGCTAAAACACACAATTAAATAAATCGATTCTTTGATTCTCTTATACTTATTTTCCCTTTGATATTATTTAATGATGGATTCGAAATTCAA
The DNA here is from genome assembly GCA_030737875.1 of Allium sativum. Lineage (NCBI taxonomy): Eukaryota > Viridiplantae > Streptophyta > Magnoliopsida > Asparagales > Amaryllidaceae > Allium > Allium sativum. The sequence continues at coordinate 1,040,826,641 of CM060910.1, read as the reverse complement.
GTCTAAGGGAACTTATCAAAAAATAGCTCTCGTAGACCAGGATTTGAAGACTGGGATTTCCGGAAAAAAAATCTCTATTTTTTTTCGTTGTATTAGTTTCAAAACACTAGTTTTCAAAATATTCCCAAAATAATTTTCCTTTCGAAAATATTTTTCCAAAACCCTTTTAATTTTCAAGATTCGCTTTTAAACCCAATAAACTAAGCTTTGAATGAACTAAAGCTCCAATACCACTTGTAACGTCCCGCCTTTTTGGCCGCTTCAAATTGGTAACTAAACAAACTTAAAACGTTCAAATCGACGGATCGTTATTTAGCTTATAGAATTTAAAAACATAATCAACATAGAAAACAAAAAATAAATAAATAACACAGTATTTGAACAGCGGAATAAACTTTTAATAATCAAAAATTTTGAATTCAATATTTTTCTATAAAATGGTATTTAGAACACAATTTGAATACAAGAAAAATATTACTGGTTTATAAACTTTAGAGTGCGCCGTCTACGGAATCCTAGCTTTGCCAATCTTTGAATCCTAAGCTAAAATCTTTAAATACGAAATGCTCGGGTCTGACCCGAGCGTTCCATGAAGAAACACAAAAATTCGAGTCAGGATTAATCATTTGTTCAAGTAAATTAATTTCAACAGAAACTAGATATATAACAGTTAATCCTACAAATTATTAAATTTCGATTATATCGAACCCGTGAGAAACTGCCAAAATATAGCATAACAACTTGGATTAAAACAAATCCAAACAGCATATATATATATTTATGTATACACGTATGCCAGCGATATGTATAGACACATACGACATTATATATGTACATAAGGCAACTTGGAAGCAATTTTTAATGTGGCGCAAGCAGATATAGTTCAAGTATCCAGTTAGCATGTATGAATGGAAAAAGGGAATTCCAGCTTCATTAAAACAGGAAGCTCACAAAGTGTACATCCAAGTGTGAGTACAAGTAAGCCATAACACAGTGGGGTGCACTCATACAAAGGTACTGATGTACAAATATGGTAATTTAAATAACCATGCGCAGGAATATGTGTATGTATATTCCAGCACGGGTCCAAATGGGTATAAGCTCATGGCAGAGTTCGTGTAGCACATAACAAAGACCAGGGATGGTGCATGTATGAGCAAATAAAGTGATATTTGGATTAAGGTTGTCCTTAGTTAGCAAATCACAAAGCATTAAAAATGACAAATCATATATGGTGCAACAAAGAATAAAAGGATTTAATGTTACGGACGTTGTTAAATGTCACAGCGACAACATTATCAATGTTTGCACAGATTATTTTGCCACTTAAGGCAGGATTCTAACTTCAAGCATTTTGCTTGCATCCTTGCAAGAATATAGTGTTTTTAAGACTTCTAGTATTGTAACGACCCATCTTTTTGCCCGATTTTTCGGCGGTAATTAAACCGACTTAAACCGTTCAGAAAGACGAATTGTTATGGGTACATACATATATTGAACAAAACAACAGAACTTTTTATTTCATTACAAAATATTACATCAGAGTTACCAGGAATACATCAGAGTATATCGATATTTACACAGCGGAAGAAAACATATAACCATACTCTCAGCGGAAGAACAAACACAGCGGAAGCTTCAACTCTATCGTGGACTCCAACTCTGGAAGCGCTATGGATCCTGCTCCAACGATCTATAACTGCAAAACTAAACTACTGGCTGCCCGTGCAAAATCATGGGCACCCAGAGTTTAGGAAGGAACAATAAACTCCGGGTCAGTCGTGGGACTGGTGTGAGAACTCAAAACAGTTGTTATTTAGGATTCATTTTTAAAGTTGGGTAATTCAACGGACCACGCCGCTAACGCGGAACGGGTTAACTCCATATGAATTCCCGTTCATAGAAATTCGCTATGACTTTTGAAAATGAAGCTATCATAAGCTCGTCCCACATCACACAATGCAAGCGCACACCAGATGGGCGAGTTTTATCTTATGACAACCAAATATGCTTTCATACGTAAAATTCTCTTCAATACCATAATATATATATAGTGTGGAAAACATTTCGCAAGTAAATGTATTAATCCTAGACAACATATACCCCATAATATATGTTGCCATATATATATATACAATCAAAATCGTATGGCTCGCATAAGAAATTTGGATTTCCAACTTGATGATTCCTGGCACGAAAGATCAATCAGGGATACAAAACGAAGTGCCTCAACGGCTTTTTCGACCATACGCGGACACCGAATACACATCGTCAGGGCAGATCAACGGTTTTCGACCAGACACGGCCCCCCGAACATACCCAACTTCCCCAAGTTCATAAGTGGTTTCCCACTGCTGCACAGCTTCATCATCAATTCATATGTAAGTATAAAACCTAACCGCCAGTTTCTCATCAATCCGGGGTGTGAGGTTTGTCGATGTCACGTCATACGCAAAGCGATGCTTCGATAAGCCATTCTTTGATCATCACTAGCTCGACTCATAACTTGGGTATGCCGCATTGACAATTCACGACATATCACTGATTTAAATCAATGCATACCCTCTAAGTTCATATGACTTAGAGACAAGGATAATATATTGCCACAAATCCAATATACATTAACGGAAATCAGTGCTATGCGGTCAATTTCAATGTCAGGCACACCATCCATGCAAGTCTGTTCTGGGTCTGAACGGAACAACAACCAAAATATTTGAATATGTTCAGGTCTCATGCAACCCATACCTCGTATTGGGTGGCCTACCCAACCAAGAAATAAATCAACAATCAATCTAAACACTTCAAATATTTCCGGTCTTCATTTGTCGTCACCAAGTCTTGAATAACGTCGTATTACTACTTAGAATGGTTTTCGAACATATACTCGATCCCGGTCTTTCCAAGTAATAAGCGTACTTTAAAAATAGTAGCTATGGTTTACATAGGCCTTTCAATTCAAATCTCCTTCTAAATAGTTATCAATTCATTTACGACTCAAGATTTGAATTACTATAAATTCCATACATCTCGTTATCATCTTATCTCTCCTTTGAAATCAAAGATTTTAACTTCGCTTCAATTCCTTACTTTTAATTTTTTTTCGAATCAAAGATTTGGTTAAATCCCCAATTACGACATGAATTTCCACCATTCAATCTCATCGGTTTCAAGAATGATATTATTGAAGATACGATTCATGAAAAAACCCAAGTCAAATTGATTTTTGAATCATAAATTACACAGAAATTTATCCACTTATATTCGATATAAATTCTCATAATCAACGAATACTATAAGTAGAATAACGATATAATAATATCTTTCAAATTCCCCAGATAGTATACATTTACATCATGAGGTTCATACCAAATATCGAAGATTATTTCTATCTAGCTTATTTAAATCAAGGTGAGAACCCGTATCTTAATTGAAAGGTTTATTCAATTCTTTGACATTAGATCTGGATAGAGATACCATCAACTTATCTTCAATATTAATTTTCGTATCCAACTCATATTATAAGCGGAATAACGGTGAAATACCCTTTTAAATTCCTCAGATAATAAGAGTTTTCATTTACCGAACTAATATCAAACATCCGAAGATTTATCTCCAACCATATCCAATTATTTAGTATTAAAAACCCGTATTAGTATAAATCTAAATTCCATATAAATATTTCTAATACTCTTAAACCTTTGAAAACATTCCACAAATCATTACTTATAGTTCGGAACATCGTTTACGGGTTAAAACTTCAAAATAGATTGTTTTCGAAGAAAGCGTTACAATAGCGTTCCAAAAGTGTTACAAAAGTGTTACAAAACAGTTATCCTAACTATTTTGATCAAAATATCGTTTATCTTAGCCAAAACTTAAACTTTACAATTGAAAACACCTTTTCATAATTTGTAATGATTTTACAAATTTTTTCCATATTTTTAAATAATTTAAAAATAGCTGTTTATAGTTATGGGCAACAATTGTTCTTACATCGATCTTTTCCAAAACGGTTTCAAACATAACTTGAAAACTATAACCCGAAATAAAAATCTGCTTTCACTCATTTGAAAGCTCTCGTAAATAGGAATCAAACGTTTTTCGTTTCGTGGAAATCCGATTTAAATTGGAAAAGTTATAAGCATTTACATATTGCCATAATGCGACAAGCTCTAATTTTGACCAAAATAATCATTATTCTTAAATACTTCAAATTACCTTAAAAATCATTATAAACTTATATAAATCATTTAAATTGACTTTTCAAATTATTTGGATTTAAAACACAACTTTTTTTCTTCTAATTAAATCACCATTCAAATAATTTCAAATTAGATTTTTACTTAACCATCCCATCCGTCGGATCAGTTAGGGATAGCCAGGGAGAGCAGGAAACTGATTTTCCAAACCCAAGCCTAGACACTATCCTCTCTGTCATCCTAGAACGTTCTGGTGTATATTATATTATTATTATATAAAAACCATATTCAAATTAAAAATCTCATTTCGAATTTAAATTGAAAATATTTTTTTTTCCAAAACCAGTTTTGCATTGATATAAAGATCGTTATACAAAATCAATACATAATTTAAATTATTTTCCAACTCCTAATTCAATATTTAAAAGTTGATATTAAATTCAAAACCAAATTTTTTAAATCTTATTTAATAATTAAATAAAATCATATATATGAAGGAGAATCTAAATCGATCACCCATATATTCCACAACCACGGTGTGTTTGTGTGTGTGTGATCATACAATGCAATCATATCTATCCAAATGAACTATACGATCAAATGGATATGAATTCATTCATCACAACAATATTAAACTGTGCACAAGCGTTACAGACAATAACGCTTACTCGTGTTCAGTGTATTATCTAATTCATGAACAACCATTCAAACATCCACATCCATCACACAATCGTCATCAACAAATTATAATTAATCTCAGCTAATTAAAATTAACTAATTTAAATAAAATTTAAATTAGAAGTTCTCACCTAACAGCTTTCCAAATCTTCACGGTAGGTGAGCCTAGTTGAGTGAATCGTCGGACAGTATTTCGGCGCAACGTCTTCTTCACAAAAATATATATAATATAATATACACTAATCTCTCTTTATATTATAAGAGGAGGGGGAGAATGACGAACTTTGGCAAGGTGGTGGTGGAAAAGAGGAAGACTTATGCCATGGAAACCATGGCCATAAGCTTTAAGAAGAAGAGAAAGAAAAGAAATGAGAATGAATGAAAAAGTGGAAGGAAAGGGTGGTATTTATAGGAAAGGAGGAGTAAGGAGAGAGTGACACATCATAGGACAAGTGGCAATCATGCATGAAAGGGAGCATGCATAAAGACATGTGTCTTAACACTTGTCTTAAGAAGAGAAGGTGAACTTTTGGTAGCATTTCCCTTAAATGCTATGAAAACTAAAGGCAACACTTAATTCTAACGCTACTAATTCATGTTATAGTTTGACAAATCCGATCGAACGACAAATAGTATCAACAAATCCAAACTTATTAATAATCATTCTCATTTATAATTCAAGTAAAACTTATCATATAACTTATCAAAATAAATAAAATAATAATTATTATTCTTGTAAAATCATAAAATAAATTATCCTTTACCAAATTCATATTTTACAAATCAATATTATCAAAATCAGAAAATATCATTACTTAAACATAAATCTAATAATTATAATTTTCAAAATAAGTTTTCTTATAAAAATCATAATAAATAAAACAAAATACTTATACAAAGTTAAAATTTATATTTAAACCTAATAAAATCAATTTATATTCAGAAAATCCAAAATTATAAATAAAAATCCATATCAAACATAGTTAAAATTCTGGGATGTTACATTCACCCCCCCTTAGAAACTTTTCGTCCTCGAAAAGGAAGTCGAATAAATTTAAACTCCTTCACAAATTTTAAATTCGAATTTCTCCCTCAACATATCAGAAATGAAATGGTCAGAACAAAGGATCATATCATTCTCAGGGAACTCTATCTAATTCTCACTAATGGTAGAGTCTAAGGAAACTTTTATAATCTAGTGATTACTAGGGTCGTCACCGGTCTTGCTTAAAATCGAATTCTCTGAGTTAGACTCAGAGCTGCTATCCTACCACTAAGGAGAAACTAGGATAGATATTGTCTAGTACTTAGAGGTCTACGACTCTAAGAAAATTTTAAAGTCTAACTCGCTCTTACGAACCCATGATTTCCTTATCAATTATAGGACTAAGTGCTTAACTTAGAAATTTAAATCCAAATTCTCAAATAATCCTTTCCATAATCATTTAATTATCCTGCAAAATACCATCTTGGTTAACTTCAGTATTAGAAATTCTATTGTTCTCAATACAAATCAAGTTCAATTTAGAGATAATTCAAAATACTGGTTTCAATCCAAGTTAATTCACTTGTCCATGATAGAGTATCCATGATATCAGTTTCAAAATACTGGTTTCAACCCATGATAGAGTCATGGACAAAAGGAAGAATTCAAAGATAAAGTTGAACAGTAAAACGACAATTCAGGGTGATATTCCAAAGATGAAAATGGGTCGAGCAAAACCCAGCGACAAGGGAAGAGATGGAATTATATTTTCGAAATACTCATTCTATTTCAAATTTTTATTTCAATCGTTTCAAATCTCATTTTAACCCATTTATAACTTATACTCATTTAATATTCATATTTTAGTTTCGCATTCACCTAATCGAATAACACTTTTCTAAATCCACTTTAACATTCAAAATATATATAATCTCTTTCATTCTTGTTTAAATATCAAATCGTGTTTAGAAAATTTTTCTTACTCAACTAGCCGGAAAATCTCTTAAATAGTTTTATTTAAAATACTATCATGCTTCCTCTGCGCACTCTGATTATGCGTACACATGTTTAAGCTAGGGTTGTTCCCAAATATTGATCTTAACATTTCGAAACTCACATCGTTCAACTTAATACCTCAAAGATCCAAAATTTTCTACTTCGATGTTTGCTATGATTTAAATTAACCTTATAAATTCATTTTCTAACTTAAGTCAAACTCATCACTTTAAACAAATTCTTAACTTAAGTCTAAAGCATCTTCAGATTCCTTAAGGGGTTCTAATAGCTAAGATATTCTTGGATATTCTCATTTACAATTCATGTTAAGGTTTTATCCAAATCTATTGCTAAATTAACATATTAACATTCTTTAGAGAAATATAATATCTTTTCTGATCACAACTTATTAGATCATATTCTAACATTTGTTATGACTTGTTTAATCTTGAAGTATGGGTGCTATTTTTAATATAACTTCTTAATGAATTTTCACACTTACGTGTCCTTTCAAATTCTTAAGTATAGTTTACTTCTACAATATCCCCTTTTGTTATTATCAAAATAATTGCTTTTGCATCTATAACATATTGGCTTACATTATATTCCTAACATATCGAAATGGTTCAAGTATTCCTCGACGTGTTAATTGAAACCATGCGGTCATCCCACTTTCGAAACTCGAAAATAATTACCGATGGTGCCATGGTCATCAGTAAAATCATCCTCGAGTGACTAGAGTGTGACCCTACATCTACCTAGTATATATTGGACTTCGTATATACGTTGATCAGACGTATATTAAAAATCCTTACATACTCGATAGTCAAATTGTGACGTCGAATAAACACTCGAAATTCTTATTTCCAATTATATTTCAAAATATATCTCAAATAATCATCATTTTCAAAATGATTTACCCGTTCAAAAATACCTTATATAGGTTTCAAAAATACGCTCTCTCGTCATAATATTCCAAAATCTCATTCTAGGGCATTCCTAACCCTATCTCTAATGAGATAATATAACTCTGAGGAGTCCTATTCCTTTGTCCAAATATGTACGTACCCGATAGCTTTGTATAACCAAAGCTCTGATACCAACTGTAACGACCCATCTTTTTGCCCGATTTTTCGGCGGTAATTAAACCGACTTAAACCGTTCAGAAAGACGAATTGTTATGGGTACATACATATATTGAACAAAACAACAGAACTTTTTATTTCATTACAAAATATTACATCAGAGTTACCAGGAATACATCAGAGTATATCGATATTTACACAGCGGAAGAAAACATATAACCATACTCTCAGCGGAAGAACAAACACAGCGGAAGCTTCAACTCTATCGTGGACTCCAACTCTGGAAGCGCTATGGATCCTGCTCCAACGATCTATAACTGCAAAACTAAACTACTGGCTGCCCGTGCAAAATCATGGGCACCCAGAGTTTAGGAAGGAACAATAAACTCCGGGTCAGTCGTGGGACTGGTGTGAGAACTCAAAACAGTTGTTATTTAGGATTCATTTTTAAAGTTGGGTAATTCAACGGACCACGCCGCTAACGCGGAACGGGTTAACTCCATATGAATTCCCGTTCATAGAAATTCGCTATGACTTTTGAAAATGAAGCTATCATAAGCTCGTCCCACATCACACAATGCAAGCGCACACCAGATGGGCGAGTTTTATCTTATGACAACCAAATATGCTTTCATACGTAAAATTCTCTTCAATACCATAATATATATATAGTGTGGAAAACATTTCGCAAGTAAATGTATTAATCCTAGACAACATATACCCCATAATATATGTTGCCATATATATATATACAATCAAAATCGTATGGCTCGCATAAGAAATTTGGATTTCCAACTTGATGATTCCTGGCACGAAAGATCAATCAGGGATACAAAACGAAGTGCCTCAACGGCTTTTTCGACCATACGCGGACACCGAATACACATCGTCAGGGCAGATCAACGGTTTTCGACCAGACACGGCCCCCCGAACATACCCAACTTCCCCAAGTTCATAAGTGGTTTCCCACTGCTGCACAGCTTCATCATCAATTCATATGTAAGTATAAAACCTAACCGCCAGTTTCTCATCAATCCGGGGTGTGAGGTTTGTCGATGTCACGTCATACGCAAAGCGATGCTTCGATAAGCCATTCTTTGATCATCACTAGCTCGACTCATAACTTGGGTATGCCGCATTGACAATTCACGACATATCACTGATTTAAATCAATGCATACCCTCTAAGTTCATATGACTTAGAGACAAGGATAATATATTGCCACAAATCCAATATACATTAACGGAAATCAGTGCTATGCGGTCAATTTCAATGTCAGGCACACCATCCATGCAAGTCTGTTCTGGGTCTGAACGGAACAACAACCAAAATATTTGAATATGTTCAGGTCTCATGCAACCCATACCTCGTATTGGGTGGCCTACCCAACCAAGAAATAAATCAACAATCAATCTAAACACTTCAAATATTTCCGGTCTTCATTTGTCGTCACCAAGTCTTGAATAACGTCGTATTACTACTTAGAATGGTTTTCGAACATATACTCGATCCCGGTCTTTCCAAGTAATAAGCGTACTTTAAAAATAGTAGCTATGGTTTACATAGGCCTTTCAATTCAAATCTCCTTCTAAATAGTTATCAATTCATTTACGACTCAAGATTTGAATTACTATAAATTCCATACATCTCGTTATCATCTTATCTCTCCTTTGAAATCAAAGATTTTAACTTCGCTTCAATTCCTTACTTTTAATTTTTTTTCGAATCAAAGATTTGGTTAAATCCCCAATTACGACATGAATTTCCACCATTCAATCTCATCGGTTTCAAGAATGATATTATTGAAGATACGATTCATGAAAAAACCCAAGTCAAATTGATTTTTGAATCATAAATTACACAGAAATTTATCCACTTATATTCGATATAAATTCTCATAATCAACGAATACTATAAGTAGAATAACGATATAATAATATCTTTCAAATTCCCCAGATAGTATACATTTACATCATGAGGTTCATACCAAATATCGAAGATTATTTCTATCTAGCTTATTTAAATCAAGGTGAGAACCCGTATCTTAATTGAAAGGTTTATTCAATTCTTTGACATTAGATCTGGATAGAGATACCATCAACTTATCTTCAATATTAATTTTCGTATCCAACTCATATTATAAGCGGAATAACGGTGAAATACCCTTTTAAATTCCTCAGATAATAAGAGTTTTCATTTACCGAACTAATATCAAACATCCGAAGATTTATCTCCAACCATATCCAATTATTTAGTATTAAAAACCCGTATTAGTATAAATCTAAATTCCATATAAATATTTCTAATACTCTTAAACCTTTGAAAACATTCCACAAATCATTACTTATAGTTCGGAACATCGTTTACGGGTTAAAACTTCAAAATAGATTGTTTTCGAAGAAAGCGTTACAATAGCGTTCCAAAAGTGTTACAAAAGTGTTACAAAACAGTTATCCTAACTATTTTGATCAAAATATCGTTTATCTTAGCCAAAACTTAAACTTTACAATTGAAAACACCTTTTCATAATTTGTAATGATTTTACAATTTTTTTCCATATTTTTAAATAATTTAAAAATAGCTGTTTATAGTTATGGGCAACAATTGTTCTTACATCGATCTTTTCCAAAACGGTTTCAAACATAACTTGAAAACTATAACCCGAAATAAAAATCTGCTTTCACTCATTTGAAAGCTCTCGTAAATAGGAATCAAACGTTTTTCGTTTCGTGGAAATCCGATTTAAATTGGAAAAGTTATAAGCATTTACATATTGCCATAATGCGACAAGCTCTAATTTTGACCAAAATAATCATTATTCTTAAATACTTCAAATTACCTTAAAAATCATTATAAACTTATATAAATCATTTAAATTGACTTTTCAAATTATTTGGATTTAAAACACAACTTTTTTTCTTCTAATTAAATCACCATTCAAATAATTTCAAATTAGATTTTTACTTAACCATCCCATCCGTCGGATCAGTTAGGGATAGCCAGGGAGAGCAGGAAACTGATTTTCCAAACCCAAGCCTAGACACTATCCTCTCTGTCATCCTAGAACGTTCTGGTGTATATTATATTATTATTATATAAAAACCATATTCAAATTAAAAATCTCATTTCGAATTTAAATTGAAAATATTTTTTTTCCAAAACCAGTTTTGCATTGATATAAAGATCGTTATACAAAATCAATACATAATTTAAATTATTTTCCAACTCCTAATTCAATATTTAAAAGTTGATATTAAATTCAAAACCAAATTTTTTAAATCTTATTTAATAATTAAATAAAATCATATATATGAAGGAGAATCTAAATCGATCACCCATATATTCCACAACCACGGTGTGTTTGTGTGTGTGTGATCATACAATGCAATCATATCTATCCAAATGAACTATACGATCAAATGGATATGAATTCATTCATCACAACAATATTAAACTGTGCACAAGCGTTACAGACAATAACGCTTACTCGTGTTCAGTGTATTATCTAATTCATGAACAACCATTCAAACATCCACATCCATCACACAATCGTCATCAACAAATTATAATTAATCTCAGCTAATTAAAATTAACTAATTTAAATAAAATTTAAATTAGAAGTTCTCACCTAACAGCTTTCCAAATCTTCACGGTAGGTGAGCCTAGTTGAGTGAATCGTCGGACAGTATTTCGGCGCAACGTCTTCTTCACAAAAATATATATAATATAATATACACTAATCTCTCTTTATATTATAAGAGGAGGGGGAGAATGACGAACTTTGGCAAGGTGGTGGTGGAAAAGAGGAAGACTTATGCCATGGAAACCATGGCCATAAGCTTTAAGAAGAAGAGAAAGAAAAGAAATGAGAATGAATGAAAAAGTGGAAGGAAAGGGTGGTATTTATAGGAAAGGAGGAGTAAGGAGAGAGTGACACATCGTAGGACAAGTGGCAATCATGCATGAAAGGGAGCATGCATAAAGACATGTGTCTTAACACTTGTCTTAAGAAGAGAAGGTGAACTTTTGGTAGCATTTCCCTTAAATGCTATGAAAACTAAAGGCAACACTTAATTCTAACGCTACTAATTCATGTTATAGTTTGACAAATCCGATCGAACGACAAATAGTATCAACAAATCCAAACTTATTAATAATCATTCTCATTTATAATTCAAGTAAAACTTATCATATAACTTATCAAAATAAATAAAATAATAATTATTATTCTTGTAAAATCATAAAATAAATTATCCTTTACCAAATTCATATTTTACAAATCAATATTATCAAAATCAGAAAATATCATTACTTAAACATAAATCTAATAATTATAATTTTCAAAATAAGTTTTCTTATAAAAATCATAATAAATAAACAAAATACTTATACAAAGTTAAAATTTATATTTAAACCTAATAAAATCAATTTATATTCAGAAAATCCAAAATTATAAATAAAAATCCATATCAAACATAGTTAAAATTCTGGGATGTTACAAGTATAATTCAATTGACTTTTTTTGTTTATGCAAACTATTTTTATATACAATAGAAATCCATTTATCAGATATTGCAAACTAGTTTGTAGTACAACGTAAACCATTTTAGATTATAATGATGTTAGTTTTTAGTAGTATAATAGAAGTTGATATAGCACATAATGGAAGCTAGATACATAGACAACGTAAGCCAATTTACAGAAAATCCAATTCATTTTTGCACACAACGCAAACAATTGTTCACACAAAATCCAACTCAGTTTGTAGTACAATGCATGCCAACTTATTTCCGCAAATACAAATATGTGTTTAGCACATTACAAGCCAGTTTTTAGTATAATCAAAGATGCTAGCACATACTAGAAATCAGAGGTATATCACACAGGTTCACATACAAATGCAACAACAACAGGGCCGGAGAACATGCTACTTGAGTTTCATGAAATTCAGGCCTAACAGGCACCCGACAGTTGAAATAGTGTAGCATGGTATGGATTATAAGAGTCTATGATGGTGCAGCCCAAAAGACTACGCATGATTTCAACTTCTAAAATATAACATTGCAAACATGTATAGGTAAAAACCCATTAATATAGTTTAACATCTATATTTTTGTAATGCACATGAATGTGTTCCAGATTTTTAAACATGGTGTAGGTAGTGCCTTACAGTAGAAATCAGTGATCGTGCAAGATGGTGAAGCACAACCAAACCAATGACGAAACCAACTATTTCATATATTTAGTTTAACTTGAAATCAATCTACTTGAATAAAAGATAATCATGAGCTAATAACTCACCTTTAACAATAGCAAGGAAGCGCAGGTAACAGATTGGGGTTGGGGTTAGGTGACGATGCTGGAGTCTAGAGCTACTCTGGTGAACTTGAAATCCAAATTCGATGTACGTGTTGTCTTTATTGTCAAAATCCACAGAACATATTAGTATAAGTTCAAACCAAAATTATATAAACTAAGATGGTATCATAGTTAAAGAGGCAACCCATATTCTATAAACTAATAAGCTTCAAGAAAGAATTCGGTCCATTATATCAATATGAATTAGTGATTTTAAATGTGATTAAAGATGATTTAATTAGTTAAAATATAATTTGATAGTTTATTCATTTTATTAAATTTATATAATGTGTAATTCATAACTTGTTCATTCAATAACAGAATGGAACAAACCAAACGATGTTGGGACCATATCGATGAACACAACATGTTGGAGCTGGAATATACGAAGGTGGAAGCAACCGTAATTTTTAGACAAACTAAATGTCTGTTTAATTTAACTAAAATGAACCATTTTGACGATAAATCAAATCGACGTGGGTTCAACTCACGCAGTTTATCCTGCTTATATTTTCTATAAGCCGGATTTTTATTTTATGTGCAATGGTTGCTAATGATTGATGGTTTGATGACAGTTTGCACGGATGCTGGATATTGTAAATATTCATTGATTAAATTAAATGTTTGTTTAATTTAACCGAATTATATCGTTATTTTAACGATTATATTTCCGATCGAGGTAACTTACCTTGTTGGTTACGTTTATTATAATCTAAACGCGGTTAATAAATAACTGAATGCTTGAATGGATGTTATTGATTGATTGTTGACTGTTATTTGTTAAACTGTTTATTTCCGTTTATTGCGATAATAAATATATTGTCATATTTAAATTGTGGTAACCCATTGTGATGCAGAGAAGGACTGGTTGGAGGAATCCAACTGGATTCTTCACCATTATTGACAATATTTATCAATAGGATTATATGTTGATCTTGAATGTGGAATTGTCTGATATTTCACGCTTTAGTACATCAGTAGACCTTTCCCTCTTTAGTACTGTTGATAAAATAAATATTTTTGGAATCGATATTAAATTGATCCTGAACGGTTTCAAAGTTATATTCATATGCAGTTTTGAAATACGGTTGTTGATTTAAAAATAAATACCAAAGATTATTTACGTTTTAAAAAGTTTAATTCTAACTAAAGTTGATTTGAAATATTATCGAATAATGTTCGAGCGATATATGATTGGTCGTGGTAATGGGGTTTAAGTATAATGGAAGTATTACGAACATTAAGAATTTCTAAGAGTTCAAAGAATTGAAATGTTTTAAAGAAGTCTTAAGATATGGGAATTGGTTCACTTAGATTGATAAATAAAGGTATGTTTTAATGTTAAATATTTTGGAAGCATAAATTATAACATCATTGTTAAAATCGGTGATTTCTGTAAAGGAAAGGGGTTCTTAAGTTGAAGCCGAGAGTTACAAGAGTGAATATTATTGGTATTTGAAGTGTGAAATTTTTCTGTTTTGAAGTTAATAATGTTGTTCAGTTAAGGTCTGAGAGGTAATTATACCCCAACTTGATTGACTTCATTGTTGACTAAGAAATGGCTAAAGTTAGATAGCAAGAGGTGGTTTAATGAAATACGTTAATGAGCATAAATGGTTTTAAAGACCCTGTTTTAAATTGAGTGAAATAGTTTTAGAATATTCTTATGTTATAATGAGAAATAAAAGCTAATTTTATAAATATTGAAATCTCAGAAGTTTTAATTAACCGATGGTTAATTAAAGAGGCAAATGATGCTGGATAGTGAATCAGTGAATTCATTTTCTTTTATGAACGAATGGTTGTTTTGTTTTGATAGTTAAATAACTGACTGTTAAAATCTTCTCCAATACGATTATTCTGGAAAGACCGGGATCAAATTTATATTCAAAAACCATTCCGACCAGCAAATACGAACGTGAAAGATGCAGATCAAGATGGAGAAATTGAAGATTGTGTATCTTCATAAGCGAAAGGATCGCTGGTTGAATTCATCTGGCTAGCTACCAGAGATTGTTAAACTGTGATTCAGTCGTGGTTGAGAAATTACATATTTGCAAGGATTTCTCGCTATTAAACCTTTGGATACGATAAGAGGGTGCCTTTGGTTCATCCTGTTCCTGGATGACTTATATGGACGAATGTCTGACAGAGTATACCTAATAGATTACGGTTTGATTACCTGAAATATATTTACGTTGGTGGCGGAGAAATTCGTTTCTCTTAGCTTTATTCCTATATTATATTTAAGGGAAATCAAATTTTGATTTGGCTGGTTTGACGATGTGGCCGGGTTGCAAGATGTTCTTGTTGAACCCCAGTGTATCCCCTCTATAGTACATTGATTGGAAGATGGTCCCATACCTTGTCATAGTCAGAATCCATTCTCCAATAAGACCCCATAGTTTTTGATTATATATATGTATGTGCAGTGTGAGATGCAAGCATTCTGCTATTTGGTTATTTATTTGATATAGACACTATTATAATATTACCAGATTTTTGTATAAAAAATGGTTTGGGTTATAGTAAGGTAAAAACCGTCCATGTTTATGTGTGGGATGGTCTTACTATTATCCTTTTCTTTCAAATGGATTTTTTAAAGTTAAGTAACATGGATGTTATGTAAACTTAGTGAGTTTTTCTCATGCTGGTTCGCCAAACTGTTTCGTGGTGTTTGTAATGCTCAGGTCAGACCGAATCTTTTCAGGTTCAGTTATCAGACGTTGTGAAACCCAAAGGCGAGATGGTGGAGTTCTATGACACCCCACACCGTTAATGTCAATCTTTATCAGAATGCATCAAGTTCCGTGAAGTGTTAAAGGTAAACATGAACATAATCTCACAAGACAGTTATATAAAATAGCAACGTAAATTTTAAAACTTTATTTTTTCAATATAAAACATCGTATTCTTAAATCCAATCACAACACCAAACTAAAATACTGGAAAAAAAAGTACATCAAATAAAAATATCTGTCATGCGCTAAAAACCATTAGAGTACATAATGAAAAATAATAATCCCCATAAGTAGCCATAACAAAGTAGACAAATAGTCGAAGTAATACATCGAAGCAGATCCAAATCCAAGCAGAAATATAAGAGAGAGAAAATCCTATTCACGCCTGAGCGTTCCCACCCTGAGAACTTTGGGGGAGGGGGAGGAAAGAGAGAAAAGGAAACAAAACGGATCAGACATATAGTCTGGGGAGTCCAGTGACTTTTAGCATATAAAAAAGTAAAGGTATCAAGATAGTAAAATAATCTGGATGAGAGATAACTGTAACATATAACATGTATAAACAGGATGGACAAGATAAACAGAATAAACTATGATTCTCAATTACTTTCTCTGCACCAATACTAGTATACTGAGTTTGGTGTTTTCCAATTACTTTACAGAAACAGAATGATCCCAACAGAAATATAATGGAAGATTTAGGTGTACTTCTATTAACGGGTTTTACCCCAAACAGAAATAACATGTACCACAATAGAAATAACAGGTGTTACTCCAAATAGAAATAACAGTACCTAAATAGGCAGGACTAAATGTACCCTAATTACTGCCCCAAGAGATCGGCTCCTTAACACGTAAATACCCTGTGTCGACCCCACAGTAGGGTGTATTGCTTCCTAAAGTGGAAACCTACAGAAAGACACATACTTATTTACAAGTGTTACAACGGCTTATTTTCCTAGGTAGGCTGGACCCATGCATGTACATGACCCCGTTGGAACGCACCATCAAACACCCCTTCCCAGATGAATCTCTTACAATTAGCTCACATTACAACAGAAATAGTCTTTTATAACAGCATATAGCTGCTATTAAACAATACTATAGCGGTCTGAAAAGCGCTGTACATTGACATGTTATAAAAAACAGTTGAATAATTATAACGCAAAAAACAACCGCTATAAAAGGGCATAGTTTTGTAGCGCAAATTTGCCGCTGTGTTTCTTAAAGACAATAACTCGTTCTCACCGCTATAATACATATAATTCTCAATGAAAGTGAGAATCTTTATAACACAACATTACCGTTATAATATGTTTATTCTATAATGGCTATATGACGCTATTAAATTAACATGTTATAGTATTGGTAAATCCATTTACAGCTCATCTAAAATATATTTTAATTATAGCAACCAAAATGGATCTACATAACAATTTAAAAGCAACGTATAAACGAATAAAATATAATAATCAACAAATGTAATGCATATTCATGATACCAAAATAAAGCATCAACTAACAAAAAATAAGTTCAATACATGAGTTACCAAATTAAATACATATGTTTTCAATTCCCTATTTGATGTCAACTTGAGTTAACAAAAGACAAAACATAGTTCATATTTAAAACTACAAGTACCAAATACATCGTTAAAAACTTCAACTTCTCAAAGCCTTTCTTTATGCATGTCTTTGGTGATTGGTAGAACTTTCTGAAAATTTAAACCAATGGAAATAAATTAAAATTAGTGCAAAAATTCAAACCAATTGGTAATTTACACGAATTTTACCTTGATTTTTAGTAAAATGACATACATGCAACTATTGGATGAAAGGGTCCTCTATCACGAAATCCAAGAAGAAATATATTGCAAGTAAGGATTGGTCAATAAACTCACTAAATAAAAATAAGAGTATACAATGTATGAACATACCTAAATGATGATATCACATTGAATACATTTAAGAGTTGCATTTCTATGTTGTTCAAAAGATGGAATGCACCAGCTTCTTTGACCTCAAAACTATTGTTTTTCTGAGTTTCGAAGAACCGATCTAGATTCAACATGTTCATGTCTCGGATGCAAAACATATTATTCATGAAATTGTCACGATCCGTGACTATTTCAATTTGATGTGCAAACAAATTTATATTAATTACCATTTTATTTTACAATAATTAGTTAGGTGTCTTGGATGAAGGCTAGCCAGTATTCAGGTTTCTCAGTGATTCTTGAAAGTATTTTGTTCATCTTCACCTTATGGTACATCATTTCTTTTATTTGCAGTCCTATATCTGTTGTCTGCAATAAAATCAAGAAAAATGATATATCTGCATATATTAATTAATAACTTCATGATAATTAGGTTCCCTTCCACTTTGTTTACCCAAATAATAATGATTAATTAATAACAAGGGGAAAAATGAAGACAGAAGGGAACACGTCTTCGCTTCTGGTAAAATAGAATACAAAAGGATGATACTCCCTACAAACCTTTAATCAGTTCTTGAACAAATATAGATAAAATAATTGCAAATATAGTATAAAAGGAAGTCTCTTCTAAATGACCATCAGGTTTTTATCAATGATCTAGTGCTTATATGGTAAAATTTGAGAGTAAAGGATAAAGTGGCTCACATTGCCTCCGGTTGTTCCTAGTAGCTGATGAATCATAACTCTCACATTTGGCATTGAGTATCTCTTTCCTTTTGAACCAGCAACAAGCAAAAAGGCAACCATTGATGCCACGAGATCAAAGCAAACAGTTGATACATCAGCCTTACATAACTTCATTGCATCATATATTCCCATTCATCATATATTCTCATTCATGCATACAGTTACCAAGCAATAATTATACAAATATCCATATTTAATCAAATAATACAATTTAATACTTCCCTTCACGTGATAAAAAAAGGCGCATGTGGACATAAATTTATTAAGCATACGACGTCCGAGGCATAGGAGAAAATAACATGAACTCCAACCATTATTTTGTCAAATTAAATGATGGATATTAGGATGCCAAAAAAGAAGGGGCTATTTGTATCAAACTTTAATAGCTAACCCGTTTCGAATAATTTGTTCTAGTTCTGTTTTTAGATTTTGGTAACTTTTCTATGATGATTATTGTATGGAAGAAGATGGGCTGGTAAGTATGTGACAATTGTAAATCTGATCAAGGAAATAAATGGCAATGATGCCTATTCTCTTGTTTTAGTCTAAAATTAAATATAACGTTACAGATTCTTCAAATAATGGCCTAATATTATTTTTATTACATATCATTGTCAATGGAACTTTGCAAATAATGAAGACACTATTGGTTTTCCTACATCAGCTGACATAGAAATTTCGGAGGATAGAGATGCTAAATTGCATTCGCCAACTACACTGAAACAAGTTTGCGGCTCTAATATTCGGTCTGATACTATGCACACTGTTGATTTTGAAGCTAATGAAAATTTGTCTTTGTTGCAAAAGAAAGATGCATATGACACTAAGAGGTTACAGCAAACAAGGTGAGATCCAAGAATTTTAAAAGTCAGGTCAACTCACCCAATTTTGGCTGCTCAAGGCTTTGAATAACTCAACATATTAAGAGAGATAAGACTACGTTCACGTTTCAGGCGGCGTAGTCTGAAGCTGGTGTTCTAGACAATCCTGCATGGATGAAAACATAGATGCAGTAACCGAAACATGGTGTGTGCCAAATAACATCAGCCTATATAATAGAGGTTATTCATTATCCAGTGTCATGCGTATGCTATCAACAAGTGAATACAACTATACTAAGCAGATATATAGATGGATAGCAGAAAATGTGAACTCTGTATGCATCCATACCCTGAAAACTGATAAATATCTAATATTTGAAAAATGGGTACGGATGTAGATACAAAAATATCTACATCCAAAAATTATCCTTCTAAATTCTTTCAAGATAATAGTATACGCTGTGTGTTTTAGTACAATGAATAATATCTATTGTTTTATCAAGATAACAATTTATATTATATGCTTTTAAAATGACTGCACATAATTGAACATCTCATCTAAAACTTGAGCTTTTTCTAGTAGCCTAATCAAAATCAATGCGAGGTAAGAATGCATGGTTTGTATACATAAATTTCTTAAATTTAAGAAAACTTGCATTTTCACATAAATCTTAGCATAGTAATGCAAAACCCCACATCGGTTTTTGTTGTAAATCAAATTGATAAATTATTACAGTGCAGATTAGTCAAGAGAATAATACCAAGTATTTGAAGCCAAGCCAAGATACAACTTTTCCATCTATTAAGACTGCATCAAACCATATTACTCAGACTGCACAAGTAGTTTTCCTGTTGCCATTAAATACTTATTGGCAGATGACAAGTTCCTGAATATCATGATAAATTAAAATATATAAGAGTAAGGCTAACCAAATTATTATTATAAAAGAATAGACAATTATAGTACTTTACTTTTAGTTCAAGGGAAGAAAGGGAAGTTTTTTCTCCAGAATTGAGCATGGATCAATTTAGCTCAAAAATCTAAACCAAGCATCTCTATTTTGATTAAAAAGTGAGACTTGCTCAAATTTGATTCATATGAGCAAATGCCCAGTTTGAAAAAAACAAAACCGAATGCTCAATTTTGACACAAAACAGCTTAAATTTGATTCAAAATCACTTTTATGTGTCACTTGAATGTGTCATTATCCTTCTTCAAATTAACTTCATGTTAGCATAGCTGCGAATGCATAATTATTATTTGTTCCTAACTTGAGATTAGAGCTTCTTAGCATCCAAAAGAAATGCATAAAAATTAGAATTAAAACATAAAAGATCGTTGATTTGGAGTTATGTTTTGTGATGAAATAAAAGATGCAACTGATATGTAAAAGAATCCAACAAATATAAATTGAGCTAAATAAAGAACAAAGGTTAGATTTTTAGTTTCAACATGGAACATCAGGGTAAAAGTTGAATTTTGGTTCTTTAGGATGAGAATATTTGATCTATTTTGACGGTCCACAATAATGATCAATAGATCGCTTGCTTAACCAAAACATATTGGTTTTGACATTCTACTGCACTTTCATATACAGTGATAATTGACTGGAAACAAGAACAAAATTGTGAGACTATATCAAACAATATTATAAAATATTTAAAGTTTTGTGGTTACTAGCAGATGATTTCAATGTTGTTCCTTCTTGCAAATACAAAATTAACAATGTCAATTGAATCCCCAATCCAAACAATGATTTTGTTGAATGTATTTAAGCAACAAGTCCTTTAAAACCACCTAACATAAACATTAATATACTTGACAAATAAGGAGTTCCTAGACAAATTCTCTAGTTTATTGGACAACTTTGGAAATTATTCTACCAGCGACCATACACCTATCATTATTTTTATTTGGCTACCCCTGACATATTATGACAAAGGTATCCTCTTATGACATAACAACCCATGGCATTTGAAAGTAGAATATCATGGCCTAGTCGGTCTAGAATACGAAAGTGTGTACCATGGGAATCCCATTGTTTAACTAATGTCAAAACTAAAGAACGCAAAAAAGAGACTTCGCTTATGAAGAAAAGAACTTGATAATAAGACAGAATGTACTAGAGTGCTTAGGATGGAATTGAATGTTATCCATTTTAGTTTAATAAAAGAGCCTAATAACATTTTATTCTAGATCTTTATATGCAAACATATGTCCGGAGATCCAAGACTTCACGTAAGATGGTCATAAATATTACAATGCTAAAAAAGTTTAAGTGGCTAACGAAAGGAGGTAAACATCACAATGTTTCCATGCCTAGCTTTCTACCAAGAAATAAGAACATCAAGTAGCATGACGAGGGATTAGCAAGAAAATTGGATGAATGCAAACAAAAATTTAAACTAGGAACCCCTATATTACTTTTTAAGTTTATTTTGTTCTTCATCTTTTAAAAAATAATATTGCACAATCCGCTTTATAAAACACTTTTATAGAACATGCTAGGAAATCGATGGGAATGCCTTTTGAAATGGAAGAGAGAAAAGAAGCTTTGTTTCTAGACATAAAGCAAATGACACTCAAACATAGGAATTTTTTAACAAGGGCGCATGAAGCATCATATCACATGTTTTTAATGAACTACCTGTCCAAGAAGTATTTCAGGGATAGCAAAAAAAATATTGAGAACTTACTGCTGTAGATTTCTTTCTTATTATTTACTGTTGACTTGTTTACTTATAAGCTATACCTTATAAGTTGATGCAAAACATAATAACCATATCCAAAATTCTGGTAGTGAATAGTTGAATGATACTTGGATTAAATATTAAGTTATGTACACTTCATATACAATGCATATAGCAAATTTGTGCTACATTGTCTTGCGGTAAAAAATATATAAGACAGTATGTTCAATGCTTGCCCAAAACCGTTTAAACCAGCTAATGATAAGTGATATGTGTTGGTTACCTAAAAACAACATGGGTGCTACAGGCATACACTTCCCTTGCTACCTCTTGATGCAAAAGGGCTGCTCCTTTTGCAACAGTTCTTGCTGTATCTACCTTGTGATCGACCACAATAGGAACTTTTCCTTTAACATCACCAATTAAGTTCATCACCTCAGCAACATTGTGTCCTTGACGCCTTTTATCTACAGTGGCAAGAGGAGCATCAAATAACTTTTTTGCAAAAGCATGTGCTCTTGCCACACCTCCAACGTCTAGAGAAACAACAACCACATCGTCTGAGCATATGGTTTTGCTTACAATTGAGTTTATATATTTGGAACCGGTTTATTTACTTGACAATTATTTTGTATATTGAGCGCGGTTCACGATTCATGTTTTCTGTTTTGTTTTTATATTTTTATCCATGAAAATTTATTCTTGTAAACTCTTTTCTTCTTATCAATTAACAATTAACCATAAATATCATTCCTTTTGCAGTTTGCAAGCTTTTTTCTGAAGGTTAATTATAAACTCTTTTATGTTATTTATAACTTCTTGTTGCAATTTGAGAACTTTTATCAATATGTTGATTTCTTTTTGAAGATCAATTGTAAACTCTTTTTTGTTATTGATAACTTCTTAATGCAATTTGCCGACCTTTTTCCACGAATGTTTATCCATAAAATTATAAGAAGACTTCTTTTTTCGGCTAATCTGCATTTGTTGAAAAGATCAAATACCAATAAAACATTGACGAAGAAGTCGAAATCACCAAACCTTGTAATTGCAAATTAACTAAATTTAAAACAATCAAATAACAAGTTCCGAAGAGCAAAATAATGACAGTGGTCATTAAAATCTAACTTAGTTGGATGAAAGAAGTCTGATACTTGGAGGAGCTCAATATCAATGCTATATGTCTCTTCTATAAAATACATACATTGTATGTTATGCACTAATTTAAACAACCAGGCATGCCGACCGAAATGCATTTGATGTTCACTCCTACTCTATTTTATCAACTTCTTTCATGCACTGGGCAGTTTTGTGCTCATCCGTTAGTTCTGATGTGATATTTTTAGTAAGAAATTTAGATAAATAAATAAAAATATAAATTATCTCATTCACCAATTTTCGACTTGTTTGATTTTCTTAACCATAAAAATAACAAGAGCACAAATAAAATTAGGAGGAACCAACCCACTACTCCTCCTATGATGGCCCCTTCGTTGCTTGACTTCACTGCACCAAATTCACACTGATCGATCTATTAATGAGCAAAAAATGAACTAATTTCGGCCTACGTACCTGAAGAATAGGATCAAAGAGACTAAAGATTGATAGCTCCAAAAAATCCGCATTCGGAAACTATTGATGAAAGGCGAAATCGAAGAATGGAGATTAGGGTTTTAGACATTGCGACATATTGTAGAACGGCTGCGAAGATCTGAGATTAGGGCTATTTGGTTGGAAATAAAATTGGAAGGGGATATGAAAATGATTGTATTTTGGAGAGAGATATGGGTTAATTGTTATTTTAGAGGGAAACTAAAATTTTGGAGGCGTTACACAACACGAATAAAAAATATGAGTTAAAAAGAAAATGTTTAACCATAAACAATAATTTTTTAGAATAATGCGTTATTAAATGGCATTATTATTAACATATTTTCTTGTAGTGTTAGTAAGCGTGCCCTGACCCCTGCCTAGTGCGGGGTCCCGTCTAATACCAAAATGAGTTACTGACTAATTTAGGTCCCACACAACAGATGACACAAGTCAAACCCTAAAATTGTGTCCCCAATTAACTAGGATTTCCACAGGTTAAGTCTTACAGCCGAACTGCAACAAATTCAACAGGTTAAGTTTCATATGTTAACGGTGTCCATACAATCATAACAGATTGAACAGTTTACTTAACCCATAGTTTTAACCGATTTACTTAACTCCCACAGATTTAACTGGTTATACACAGGTGATATACAGTTTCATTAACATGTTCCACTTAATTTTTGAATTAAGCCTATAGGTTTACATGTTTATACACCCCAAATTTCAGTCATATTCCACAGTATAAGGTATGCCCTAAATTTCCCTCTTTTATTTTCATTCCCAATTATTCCCCAATTTTCCCATTTTTGTTCATACGTATGTCTCTTACGAGATTGGCCTAGGCTCGAAGGTAGCCTAGGCTCATAAAATAAACAGGAAATAAGAGAGGGAGAAGAATAGAAATAGGCATATAATAACATAAATAGGCATATAATAACATCTGAATAACGGAATAAGTGTTTGGAAAATTACATGTAATTATAGCAGATCTGTTTAGATATAAACCAGTTTTTTAACAGGCATAGGCTCGGATCCGGTTTATTAACATGCCAAGGTTACTATTAAATTTTTAAATCTAAAAGTAACATGAACTCACAGAGATTGGATCGAAGTAAAAGAAATGTCTTTGATATATGTATAGGCAATTGTTGTTGAAGATAGTCTAATTTAATCCAGGTTGAGGTAGCTTCTCCTTTTCTTCATTGTTTTAGGTGTAGGAAAACAGTAGAAATGCTGGCCTTTATATAGACTATCTCCAGCGAATCTAACAAACAAACAAGTCCAGGTTCAGAAAATAAATATGCCAAGTCCATTGTTTTAGATGTTTACCCACTTATGGACGCCATGTACACATTTCTATAAGAGAATGTGGTGCTAATATTATGTTATGAAATGATATCACTGACAACACGATGTCTGTCAAAAAGGGCTCTGAAAAATTAAATCCTTACTGTTCTGGCACCCCCGAAAGAAGAAATCGTTCACCTTGAAGCCGTCTCTCATTGCTACTAAGGATGAAGTAAACACCATTCTTGATAGATTTGGGATGTCTGGCATATACGCTATTCCTACTACCTCTCAGGACACTATTAAAAATCAGCCAGAGAGTTATTTTGCTTATTCTGCTATTCACATTTGGCATTGGGGCTTCTTTCCTTTCCCAACATTTATGTCCTTGCTTCTACGTGACTTAGGATTCGCTCCCATTGTAACACCCCGCATTTTTAATTAAATAATAAAATAAAAGTTTGAAAAGATTTCAAAATTTGGTCAAGGAATTAGCGTTGCATCCGTGGCGATTTTCTGATCAATTTAAACCTATGGATTGCAGAAAATGGATCTAAGATGAAAGAAATATCTTTAAATGAAATATTACAGCAAACATAAAAAGAAGTTATAGGAAGAAAAATAAAAAAAACAATGACCACCATTGTTTTTAATCTTGTTAACAAAATCATATGTAGTCCAATTGGTAGGAGCATGTGACTCCCAAGTGAGTGGCACAAGTTCGAGTCCCGCTGGTGTCGTATTTTTATTTTAGAAGAACGACTAAAATAATACATATTCTAAGAGGAAAGTATGTATAAATGCATATATAAGGAAAATTATACATAAAGATGAGTATAAAAATATACGTATGCAAGCACATGTAAATATGTGTGTATGTTTGTGCAAAAATATATACATATGAAAGAGAAATCCAAAATAAACTTGCAACTAATGAAAACAGGTAAGAATTTAATGATGGCATAACGCCATTTGAATTTTGAATAAGAAACAAAGGTTGCATGTATATATATGCGTACAATTTCAAATATTGAAATAAAAGGTGCAAGATAAGATAAGAAAGAAGTTAATGCATAATAAATGAATAATGGGCAAGAAATCATTTAAAATAAAAGTGCATAAAATGGAATAAAACAAAGTGTCATTAATTGCATTGATTAACAGGAAAGGAACAGAAAGATTACATGTGTATATACATTCATAAATTTGAAATTCAAACTTAAAGATAAAGCATATGTAACAACCCGTAAAATGCGAGCCAGTTTGAAATTTTTATTTTGGCAATTTTAGCGAATTTTGATTATTTAAAATGGATTATTTTAAATAATATCGACGAGAAATTTATTTTGAATATAATTCGAACGTATATATTATACGCGTCGTCGTTAGAATATAAATATTTATATATAATTATAAATAGAATTGAAAATGGCGCGGTAGTTCGATAATTCGATTTCTAATTTCAAATGAATATACAGAATTCAATATAAGTCAGAATTGAACGAAACAAGAAATATTTGAATCTGTATAACTATATCTTTGTAACGAAGTTAACAAATTGAGATTTCATCTTAGGAATGATAAGATATGTCCAGTTTAAAATTAGAAATAGTCGCTGTGGAATTTATATAAATTTTTATATATATAAGGCCCTTAAAAATGGACATTTTGCAAATGACCTCGGATTTCGACGAAACCAGTTTTGTTGGGTCCGGGATGTGAAGTTATTGCTAGGTTTCAAATTTCATAATTTTTCGAATCAATATGTGAGCGTGGCAAAAGAAAACGCGTTTGACCAGTTTCTATTGAATTTAATCGACAGGAAATTGGCCATTTTGCAAACGGTCTCAGAATTCGACGAAACTAGTTTTGTTAGGACCGTATCGTCAATACGAAACTAGAAAATATTTTTTTGAAATTTTTCTAGTTAGTATGTGACCCCGGTAATTTGAAATGTACGTTTAAAATTCAATATAAGGATTTAAATTGTAAATTCAACGGAAACTGATTGTAACGATCAAACCAGCTTGCGATACATATCCCATTGTGTTCGGAATGGGGGTAAAACGCTATGGACGACAGGCGGTGGACCTCATTTCGAGGTCATATGTAAAAGTCAACCCTAGTGCAAATTTAAGTAATAAAAAAATAAAATAAAATAATAAAAAAATTAAACTTCCCCCCCCCTTTTCTTCCTCGATGGCCCCCCCCCCCGATTCAGTTATTCACAAAGCAAATAAAAAAAAAAAAAAGGAGACGAAACCCTAAATACCCGAAGCCGCCGCCCTCAGACTTCGAAGCCATATCGCGCCGCCTCCCCTGAGCTCGAGCCGCCGACGAAGCCACCGCCTGACGATTGAGCCACCCTCGCATCCTCCTCCCACCGACGAACCGAACGACGCATCGAAGCAGAAACCCTCGACCTCGTCGAACCCCTGAACCACCGACGCCACGAGCCACGGCCGAGCTAGGTGAGCGTTTAATTGATTTTATTTTTATTTTTGATTTTTGTTTTGTTTTACAGAATATATAAACTGTTTTTTTCTTTATTATTATGATTTTAAAACTGTTTTAAAAATGAAATATAAAACTGATTTTTGGTTTTAAGTTTTTAAAACAGAATTTTAAAAAGAAATCAAAACAGAAATTTAAAAAAGGGTTTTTAAAAGCTGTTTTAAAAAGAAATCAAAAAACTGCATTTTATTTTTTTTAAAGAAGTAAAACTGCATTTTTGAGAAGTAAAAACTGCATTTATTTAAAAGGCAAAACTGCATTTGAGAATAAAGAAGAAAAAAAACTGCATTTTTTAAAATTAGTAAAAAACTGCATTTTTTTTTAAAAGTAAAAACTGCATTTGAAACAGAATTTTAAAGGATGTAAAAACTGTTTTAAAGGGAAAAATAAAAACTGATTTTATTTTAAACTTTGAAATAGAAAAAGATTTAATCTTTTAGTAGAAAAAGATTTGAACTTTTAAAAATAAAGATCATATTTTTAAAAATAGAAAAGACAGAATTTTGTTAAGAAGTAAGATGTGATTTTTATATTTTTAAAGCAATAAAAATATAATTTTTACATCATAGGAATATTAAAAATATAATCTTTGTTTTCAAAATATGATCTTTATATATTGAATAACATAGTAAAAATTCGATTTTTACATATGTAGAGAATACGGGAAACGAAAGCAACAACAAGGCGAAGTAGGCGAAGATTTCTATAAAGGAAGAATCGTGTAGTTGGATAGCTATTGGTGAGGATTTCTCACTCTTCAATTTCTTTTTATAATTTTATATATATGTGTTGAAAGTGGAAGTGAATTGCTATATATAAATATCTATCTATATATATATATACGCCCCTCGTCCACAAACCATGGACGATATTTATTGGTTGAAATTGTTGTGAAAAATTGATTGATAGCGAAGTGAAATAACATATATATGAAGAGTGAAATTTATATATATATAGCGAAGTGAATATTGAATATATTGAAAGTGAAAATATCGAATATATCGAAAGTGAAAGTATCGTATATATTGAAAATGAATATATCGTATGTATTGAAAATGAAAATATCGTATATAGTGAAGGGTGAATATATATATATATATATATATGAATTGAAAACAATGTATATGAAATATTCGAATTGAACTGAATAGAAAACGAATTCGAATTGAATTGAATAGAAAACGAATTCGAATTGAATTGAATAGAAAACGAATTCGAATTGAATTGAATAGAAAACGAATTCGAATTGAATTGAATAGAAAACGAATTCGAATTGAATTGAATAGAAAACGAATTCGAATTGAATTGAATAGAAAACGAATTCGAATTGAATTGAATAGAAAACGAATTCGAATTGAATTGAATAGAAAACGAATTCGAATTGAATTGAATAGAAAACGAATTCGAATTGAATTGAATAGAAAACGAATTCGAATTGAATTGAATAGAAAACGAATTCGAATTGAATTGAATAGAAAACGAATTCGAATTGAATTGAATAGAAAACGAATTCGAATTGAATTGAATAGAAAACGAATTCGAATTGAATTGAATAGAAAACGAATTCGAATTGAATTGAATAGAAAACGAATTCGAATTGAATTGAATAGAAAACGAATTCGAATTGAATTGAATAGAAAACGAATTCGAATTGAATTGAATAGAAAACGAATTCGAATTGAATTGAATAGAAAACGAATTCGAAATGAATTGAATTGAAACCGAATTCGAATTGAATTGAAATTTGAATTGAATAGAAATGAATTTTAAAACGAATCTATAAAGAAGAATTCAATTGTGATTTGAATTGAAAAGGAAGTTGAAAATGTTTTTGAAACGAATTCAAAACTATTTATATAATTCGTTTTAAATAGAAATCGACGAAATATATATTATATATATTATATATATAATATAATGGCCTGAATAGAACGCGCCGCGCCGCGGCAGTTCGCGAATTTCGACCATTTATTTCAAACGGACATTACGGGAGATCCGACCGTCGGATTCTCCTAAAACCGGAACCGTTGGGTTCATATCGAAAAGAGCTTTCTAACGAATATTAGAAATTTGAAATCTAACGGTTGGATTTGGAATTATGTCCAAATCAAATTCGAAAAAGGTCGCTGTAAGTGCAGTTCGATGGCCATTGATGGAAATCGACTGTACGGGCCTTGATAAAATTATTAAAAATAGTAATAATTTGTGTAAAATCATAAGAAATGATTTAGAAAGAATTGGGATGAAAAACTCCATATTTGAAAAGATAAAAATAGGTTTTTATCGAAATGAACTAGTTTTGAACTAGAATTATAATTCTATTTATTTTTGAATAAATAAATTGAATTCGAAAAGGGTTTTGAAAATAACCAAAATTTCCAATGATTGCATTGGAGTGGATTTGAATCGAAATTGTCTTCGGAATATTTCGATGTTGGAATTCGTGATTATACAGGTGTTGTTATGGAAATTTGAAAGATATATATTTATATCGTTATTTCCCATACGACATCTGTTAGTCGTAGAACTCGATATTGAATATAAGCCGATATATTTTCTATTCAGAGCCTTGTATTGAATATCGAATGTGATTTGGGTTTGTCGTGAATGGTGTCTTCACTAACACTGTTCTTGAACCCAGTTGAGAAAAGATTAAATCTTTTTATTTAGATTTAATGAAGTGTACCAATTAAATAATATTTAATTGGAATTGAATTGATATTGATTTTTGGGTTTATCGTGAACAGTGTTTTAAATAACACTCGTTCTTTAACCCGATAATTAATGGAATGTGACTTTGGGTTTATCGCGAACCGTGTTTTTAGATGACACTGATTCTTTAACCCAGTCACAGATTAAAACTAAGTGGAGTTTTAATGAATCTTTAATTAGATTGAAAAGATCGAGAATGGAGTATCACCAGTTTTGCTCCAGGCGATAGTTAAATCTTTAATTAGATTTGAACGTGAAATTTAGAAACTAACTGTCGGTTAGCCAAGCAGAATGGTTTTCTGGATATTGATCTGATGTTGGTTTCGGCCTTCGGGGTTAATATTTGGGGAATTATTCTCTTGATTAATTTACGGTTAGTGACTAATGAATTGGAATGAGGCGTATGTTAAATTTGATTGATTGATGGTTTGGATTGTGCTCGACCAGTTTATGAGCAGAATATGCTTTTACATTTAGCATTGGGTTGGGTTGAAAATATCTGTGTGCTAACGCCTTGTGAAACACTTCACGATTTGACGATAAGGTGTTTAGCGATGTTGTGTTCATTTCAAATTTAACGAATGATTGTGAAATGATATTTTTCTTAAGTGAAAAGAAATGTATTCCCGATTTTGGACAGGGAATGTTTTATAAAAATGTTTTATAAAACAGAAAGGATTTCGAGGCCCAAAACCCGATGATTTCTAAAGTGATTTAGAAATGTATTATATGTTACATTGTGATTATTATGTTGTGAAATGATTTTCCCTACTTCGGGATATGAAATGATTTAGTATGTGACTAAAGATTCGGGTAACCCTGAGACTAAAAGTATGGGTGAGAGGGCGGTGTATGCTCTCCTGAGTGGGAGGTGCATCGTCGGTGTAGCCTACTCCTATGTGGGGTAGGTGCACATATATATATCGAGTTGCGAGGTGCGTACCCTTTGCCTTGTCGATGGGGAGCACGATATTTGGTTGCATACTTGTTTGTATGCATTGTTATGTTTTGGAATTCATATTTCCAAATGATTTGATTTGAGATCCCGAAGTGAAATCTACTTTGATATAGAAAGTTAGATATGTATTTCAAATGATTTGAAATAAGAAATCGGGAATAAAATCCAAAGGAATAATTTCTGTAAATTGAATTGGATTTGGAAAATCTAAGTGTGGTGATTAATCTAAATGGGTAGATTGGGATATTGCATGTTGATTGATGCATAGTAGATCCATATATCTATATTGATTGTTGTTTATACACTGGCTTTCATGGGGGTAAACCCGTTCCGCGAAAGTGGCGTGGTCCCGTGATTTGCCTTATTTTTGAACAAAGTTAACAACTGTTTTTGAGTTCTCACACCAGTCCCATGACTGACCTGTAGTTTGCTTTTCCCTTGCGAACTCGGGTGCCCCTATTTTCCACACGGGCAGTCGAGTAGTTTTATTTTGCAGATGTTTTGAGCAGGATTCTGGATTGAAGCTTTAAGCTGTGTCCAGACATTTACAGTCTTCCGCTGTGTAGTTTATATTTCCGCTGTGCACTGTTTTACATTTATGTAAATTTATCTTCCGCTGTGTATTATATTTCGATATACTCTGATATTCTGTACTCTGATGTAACATTATTATGATGTTTATTGAAGTCTTCTGTTATTTGTTCTGATGTGTTGTATACCCAAAGTTAGCGTATGCGGGATTCGAACGGTCTTGGTCGGTTTAACGATCGATTAGGTCCGGGCGAAATCCGTGTCGTTACAACGTGGTATCAGAGCATTGGTTAAACTCAAATCTTTGGGGTACAACTCGTTAGAACTGAACAAAAGACTCATCAGAGGTAGGATTAGTAATGTCCTATAAAAGAATCCTCATTAGAGATAGAATCAGTAGCATTCTAGGATGAGTGACTCGTTAGAGATGGGGTTAGAAATGCCCTAGAATGAGTCGAGAGTTATTTGTTTATAAATAACGTATCTGTGATTATATATATAATCTGATTTCAGAAAATATGATTTTAAATATATAAAATTATATATTTGAAAATATAATCAACTAATTGATTGATGTTTGTGTGGTTTGTTTATTTGGTTGCTAAATTTTAACCATTTTGCCTAATTCAACCAAATATTGAATTGTATTGGAATTTGGTCGCATCTGCTTGCATATACATGTATATCATTGAACAGGTCATAGCAAGGAGGCTAGAGCCAGAGAATAAAATTTGTTTGCCCGACAAATAGGTACATGTTTACTACATAATTTCCTGTTTTGTTTGGGTGATGATGATTTTGTGAGCCTATTGGCTAGCCGCTTGGCTTTTTCTTTTTCTTTTTGAGATCTGAAGGACCGGGGAAGCTATTTGAAATTCCCCGATG
Organism: Allium sativum; assembly: GCA_030737875.1. Classification (NCBI taxonomy): domain Eukaryota; kingdom Viridiplantae; phylum Streptophyta; class Magnoliopsida; order Asparagales; family Amaryllidaceae; genus Allium; species Allium sativum. The sequence continues at coordinate 1,040,793,918 of CM060910.1, read as the reverse complement.
CTCCCGGTGCAGGGGAGGTTATGGCGAAATTTTTCAAAAATTTAGGGTGTTAGCCAAATTTTTGAAATTTTGAAAATTCTCAGAAACTAAAGAGTTGGAGAATAGAAGCCAGATCGAGCGTAGAGTTGGATAATCAAACCACTTTCGACTTTGTTCCTTTTCGGGGACGAAAAGTTTTAAGTGGGGGAGATTGTAACAACCCGTAAAATGCGAGCCAGTTTGAAATTTTTATTTTGGCAATTTTAGCGAATTTTGATTATTTAAAATGGATTATTTTAAATAATATCGACGAGAAATTTATTTTGAATATAATTCGAACGTATATATTATACGCGTCGTCGTTAGAATATAAATATTTATATATAATTATAAATAGAATTGAAAATGGCGCGGTAGTTCGATAATTCGATTTCTAATTTCAAATGAATATACAGAATTCAATATAAGTCAGAATTGAACGAAACAAGAAATATTTGAATCTGTATAACTATATCTTTGTAACGAAGTTAACAAATTGAGATTTCATCTTAGGAATGATAAGATATGTCCAGTTTAAAATTAGAAATAGTCGCTGTGGAATTTATATAAATTTTTATATATATAAGGCCCTTAAAAATGGACATTTTGCAAATGACCTCGGATTTCGACGAAACCAGTTTTGTTGGGTCCGGGATGTGAAGTTATTGCTAGGTTTCAAATTTCATAATTTTTCGAATCAATATGTGAGCGTGGCAAAAGAAAACGCGTTTGACCAGTTTCTATTGAATTTAATCGACAGGAAATTGGCCATTTTGCAAACGGTCTCAGAATTCGACGAAACTAGTTTTGTTAGGACCGTATCGTCAATACGAAACTAGAAAATATTTTTTTGAAATTTTTCTAGTTAGTATGTGACCCCGGTAATTTGAAATGTACGTTTAAAATTCAATATAAGGATTTAAATTGTAAATTCAACGGAAACTGATTGTAACGATCAAACCAGCTTGCGATACATATCCCATTGTGTTCGGAATGGGGGTAAAACGCTATGGACGACAGGCGGTGGACCTCATTTCGAGGTCATATGTAAAAGTCAACCCTAGTGCAAATTTAAGTAATAAAAAAATAAAATAAAATAATAAAAAATTAAACTTCCCCCCCCCTTTTCTTCCTCGATGGCCCCCCCCCCCGATTCAGTTATTCACAAAGCAAATAAAAAAAAAAAAAGGAGACGAAACCCTAAATACCCGAAGCCGCCGCCCTCAGACTTCGAAGCCATATCGCGCCGCCTCCCCTGAGCTCGAGCCGCCGACGAAGCCACCGCCTGACGATTGAGCCACCCTCGCATCCTCCTCCCACCGACGAACCGAACGACGCATCGAAGCAGAAACCCTCGACCTCGTCGAACCCCTGAACCACCGACGCCACGAGCCACGGCCGAGCTAGGTGAGCGTTTAATTGATTTTATTTTTATTTTTGATTTTTGTTTTGTTTTACAGAATATATAAACTGTTTTTTTCTTTATTATTATGATTTTAAAACTGTTTTAAAAATGAAATATAAAACTGATTTTTGGTTTTAAGTTTTTAAAACAGAATTTTAAAAAGAAATCAAAACAGAAATTTAAAAAAGGGTTTTTAAAAGCTGTTTTAAAAAGAAATCAAAAAACTGCATTTTATTTTTTTTAAAGAAGTAAAACTGCATTTTTGAGAAGTAAAAACTGCATTTATTTAAAAGGCAAAACTGCATTTGAGAATAAAGAAGAAAAAAAACTGCATTTTTTAAAATTAGTAAAAAACTGCATTTTTTTTTAAAAGTAAAAACTGCATTTGAAACAGAATTTTAAAGGATGTAAAAACTGTTTTAAAGGGAAAAATAAAAACTGATTTTATTTTAAACTTTGAAATAGAAAAAGATTTAATCTTTTAGTAGAAAAAGATTTGAACTTTTAAAAATAAAGATCATATTTTTAAAAATAGAAAAGACAGAATTTTGTTAAGAAGTAAGATGTGATTTTTATATTTTTAAAGCAATAAAAATATAATTTTTACATCATAGGAATATTAAAAATATAATCTTTGTTTTCAAAATATGATCTTTATATATTGAATAACATAGTAAAAATTCGATTTTTACATATGTAGAGAATACGGGAAACGAAAGCAACAACAAGGCGAAGTAGGCGAAGATTTCTATAAAGGAAGAATCGTGTAGTTGGATAGCTATTGGTGAGGATTTCTCACTCTTCAATTTCTTTTTATAATTTTATATATATGTGTTGAAAGTGGAAGTGAATTGCTATATATAAATATCTATCTATATATATATATACGCCCCTCGTCCACAAACCATGGACGATATTTATTGGTTGAAATTGTTGTGAAAAATTGATTGATAGCGAAGTGAAATAACATATATATGAAGAGTGAAATTTATATATATATAGCGAAGTGAATATTGAATATATTGAAAGTGAAAATATCGAATATATCGAAAGTGAAAGTATCGTATATATTGAAAATGAATATATCGTATGTATTGAAAATGAAAATATCGTATATAGTGAAGGGTGAATATATATATATATATATATATGAATTGAAAACAATGTATATGAAATATTCGAATTGAACTGAATAGAAAACGAATTCGAATTGAATTGAATAGAAAACGAATTCGAATTGAATTGAATAGAAAACGAATTCGAATTGAATTGAATAGAAAACGAATTCGAATTGAATTGAATAGAAAACGAATTCGAATTGAATTGAATAGAAAACGAATTCGAATTGAATTGAATAGAAAACGAATTCGAATTGAATTGAATAGAAAACGAATTCGAATTGAATTGAATAGAAAACGAATTCGAATTGAATTGAATAGAAAACGAATTCGAATTGAATTGAATAGAAAACGAATTCGAATTGAATTGAATAGAAAACGAATTCGAATTGAATTGAATAGAAAACGAATTCGAATTGAATTGAATAGAAAACGAATTCGAATTGAATTGAATAGAAAACGAATTCGAATTGAATTGAATAGAAAACGAATTCGAATTGAATTGAATAGAAAACGAATTCGAATTGAATTGAATAGAAAACGAATTCGAATTGAATTGAATAGAAAACGAATTCGAATTGAATTGAATAGAAAACGAATTCGAATTGAATTGAATAGAAAACGAATTCGAAATGAATTGAATTGAAACCGAATTCGAATTGAATTGAAATTTGAATTGAATAGAAATGAATTTTAAAACGAATCTATAAAGAAGAATTCAATTGTGATTTGAATTGAAAAGGAAGTTGAAAATGTTTTTGAAACGAATTCAAAACTATTTATATAATTCGTTTTAAATAGAAATCGACGAAATATATATTATATATATTATATATATAATATAATGGCCTGAATAGAACGCGCCGCGCCGCGGCAGTTCGCGAATTTCGACCATTTATTTCAAACGGACATTACGGGAGATCCGACCGTCGGATTCTCCTAAAACCGGAACCGTTGGGTTCATATCGAAAAGAGCTTTCTAACGAATATTAGAAATTTGAAATCTAACGGTTGGATTTGGAATTATGTCCAAATCAAATTCGAAAAAGGTCGCTGTAAGTGCAGTTCGATGGCCATTGATGGAAATCGACTGTACGGGCCTTGATAAAATTATTAAAAATAGTAATAATTTGTGTAAAATCATAAGAAATGATTTAGAAAGAATTGGGATGAAAAACTCCATATTTGAAAAGATAAAAATAGGTTTTTATCGAAATGAACTAGTTTTGAACTAGAATTATAATTCTATTTATTTTTGAATAAATAAATTGAATTCGAAAAGGGTTTTGAAAATAACCAAAATTTCCAATGATTGCATTGGAGTGGATTTGAATCGAAATTGTCTTCGGAATATTTCGATGTTGGAATTCGTGATTATACAGGTGTTGTTATGGAAATTTGAAAGATATATATTTATATCGTTATTTCCCATACGACATCTGTTAGTCGTAGAACTCGATATTGAATATAAGCCGATATATTTTCTATTCAGAGCCTTGTATTGAATATCGAATGTGATTTGGGTTTGTCGTGAATGGTGTCTTCACTAACACTGTTCTTGAACCCAGTTGAGAAAAGATTAAATCTTTTTATTTAGATTTAATGAAGTGTACCAATTAAATAATATTTAATTGGAATTGAATTGATATTGATTTTTGGGTTTATCGTGAACAGTGTTTTAAATAACACTCGTTCTTTAACCCGATAATTAATGGAATGTGACTTTGGGTTTATCGCGAACCGTGTTTTTAGATGACACTGATTCTTTAACCCAGTCACAGATTAAAACTAAGTGGAGTTTTAATGAATCTTTAATTAGATTGAAAAGATCGAGAATGGAGTATCACCAGTTTTGCTCCAGGCGATAGTTAAATCTTTAATTAGATTTGAACGTGAAATTTAGAAACTAACTGTCGGTTAGCCAAGCAGAATGGTTTTCTGGATATTGATCTGATGTTGGTTTCGGCCTTCGGGGTTAATATTTGGGGAATTATTCTCTTGATTAATTTACGGTTAGTGACTAATGAATTGGAATGAGGCGTATGTTAAATTTGATTGATTGATGGTTTGGATTGTGCTCGACCAGTTTATGAGCAGAATATGCTTTTACATTTAGCATTGGGTTGGGTTGAAAATATCTGTGTGCTAACGCCTTGTGAAACACTTCACGATTTGACGATAAGGTGTTTAGCGATGTTGTGTTCATTTCAAATTTAACGAATGATTGTGAAATGATATTTTTCTTAAGTGAAAAGAAATGTATTCCCGATTTTGGACAGGGAATGTTTTATAAAAATGTTTTATAAAACAGAAAGGATTTCGAGGCCCAAAACCCGATGATTTCTAAAGTGATTTAGAAATGTATTATATGTTACATTGTGATTATTATGTTGTGAAATGATTTTCCCTACTTCGGGATATGAAATGATTTAGTATGTGACTAAAGATTCGGGTAACCCTGAGACTAAAAGTATGGGTGAGAGGGCGGTGTATGCTCTCCTGAGTGGGAGGTGCATCGTCGGTGTAGCCTACTCCTATGTGGGGTAGGTGCACATATATATATCGAGTTGCGAGGTGCGTACCCTTTGCCTTGTCGATGGGGAGCACGATATTTGGTTGCATACTTGTTTGTATGCATTGTTATGTTTTGGAATTCATATTTCCAAATGATTTGATTTGAGATCCCGAAGTGAAATCTACTTTGATATAGAAAGTTAGATATGTATTTCAAATGATTTGAAATAAGAAATCGGGAATAAAATCCAAAGGAATAATTTCTGTAAATTGAATTGGATTTGGAAAATCTAAGTGTGGTGATTAATCTAAATGGGTAGATTGGGATATTGCATGTTGATTGATGCATAGTAGATCCATATATCTATATTGATTGTTGTTTATACACTGGCTTTCATGGGGGTAAACCCGTTCCGCGAAAGTGGCGTGGTCCCGTGATTTGCCTTATTTTTGAACAAAGTTAACAACTGTTTTTGAGTTCTCACACCAGTCCCATGACTGACCTGTAGTTTGCTTTTCCCTTGCGAACTCGGGTGCCCCTATTTTCCACACGGGCAGTCGAGTAGTTTTATTTTGCAGATGTTTTGAGCAGGATTCTGGATTGAAGCTTTAAGCTGTGTCCAGACATTTACAGTCTTCCGCTGTGTAGTTTATATTTCCGCTGTGCACTGTTTTACATTTATGTAAATTTATCTTCCGCTGTGTATTATATTTCGATATACTCTGATATTCTGTACTCTGATGTAACATTATTATGATGTTTATTGAAGTCTTCTGTTATTTGTTCTGATGTGTTGTATACCCAAAGTTAGCGTATGCGGGATTCGAACGGTCTTGGTCGGTTTAACGATCGATTAGGTCCGGGCGAAATCCGTGTCGTTACAGCATAATAGGCAAATAATCAACTTTTGATTAAAAACGTTAAGTGCATAAATTACGGCGTCAAATAACACACGCCTAGACCCAGATGGGTCGAACCGCTTGTGCATAGGTCGACCTATAGGTTGACCCACCAACAGAGCGGGTAGACCCAGGGGTTGACCCAAGCATGGTCTAGGTCTATTTTGTGACATGTAATCTATGACTTGTGCAGTTCGTATTTTTATGAATTGAATTCGACGGTTCAGACTTTCTCGTACACATATAAATAGACTAGCATGGCCTAGCCTAAATCTCATATTTTCTGAGATGCTGCCCAGGCTCTGCCATTTTTTTTCTCCCCAAATATTTTCAGAAAATTAAAATATTAGTTTTAGGTAATTCTGATTCAGGATTTGAAGATAAAAGAGTATAAATCTACAAATAGTGTTCAGAATTCCGAAAAGCGTGAGGTAAGTCCTTGAATTTGGTTTATATAGGCTTCTTTCTCTTTTCCTCTTCTTTCAGTATCATATTTTTAATCCTTGTTTGTTTTTGATAATGAATTCAGTTAGGAATGCCGCGGAACAACAAATTTGGATCAGATTCATGGATTGGAAAGATGTTAGGTTAGTGGATCTAAACTATACCATTTTAAATAATGTTATATTTATTGTTTGTATTCCCCGTTATATTAATCTGCTGAACAATTGATAATTGTGGAAATTAGTACTAAACCTATTTAGGGTATGTTGAAAAATTACTGTTGTATATAGATCCATTCGAAGAACCTGTTAATTGGGTATTGTAAATCAAGTTACAATGAAATTGCAAATCTGCTGAGAACATTTCCGTTATATAAGCCTGTTTCCATTAATCATCTGTCTAAATGGGAAATTACCGTAAATGCTGTAATTATAGAATTCACGACAAATAAGAATAATTTCTTAAGAATATTATTATGCCTAGAATCATAGTAAAATTCGGAAGAATATATTGTTAGAGTTTATTCCCTAGAGGTAATCCATTTGGTGGGATTAATGACATTGATGATGTTATATTTTATTTTGAATAATACATATATATATATTCTATTATGTTATATTTACTGTGTAATATAAATTTTAACATAATTGAAGTCCTTAGAATAATAATACGGAATTATATAGTTCAAGTAAGTGAATTGAACATGAAATTATATAATATATTAAGTGTTATAATACTTGAATGTCCCTAGTCAAGTTTTATTGTTTATATAGGACAACAATAAAACACTGAGACTAGTATGTTGATTGACTGATGATCACATCTCTTCGATCATTAATATACGTGATATTAATGTCAAGACATAAATACGTATTGGAGAATAGCGTATTGGGCTGACCCAACGTGAGAAAACTACATGGAATATAATTAAAGTATCATAAGTTATTCTTATAGTGATAGTGATGTAATGGTCCTCAGACCTGAAATCATTATAAATTTATTTGAATATATTTGCATTTTGGTATCATCTAATGTTGCTTTTAACTGAGTAGACGATAACTGTGATTATTGGATACATCTCGAATCGAATAAAAATTATGAATGATCTAGAAGGAATTTAACCCTACGATATATTTGTGGTGATATCCATGGGGCCTCTTGATTGAGTGAGACTGTGAAATGCATGGCTATGCCCAAATATTTATTTGTTTAAAACAATCTACTCGTCGATCAAGAAAAACGGATTAAATCATAAAGAGGGTGATACGTTCCATGCCTCGAGTTTAATCCTAGATATAATGGTTAAAAGGATTATATTACATTGAGACACTAATCACAAAAAGGTTGTATTGAATCGTTGATTTCATTATAACTTGGGTAACAACGATATGCTTCTAGATACAACTCATCATTTATAATTTAAATACGATTTAAATTATTGCCAACATTGTAGTAACCTTAGGGTCACACACTTAGAACATTGTAAATGCATAATCATTTCTGAAGTGAAACCGTTTCACTAAAAATTAAAATTGTATTTGATACATGCTATAAAACGTGATTTTTTTTTGATATAAGACTTAGAAATGAAATATTATTGGTTAAGTTTGAATAAAATCGACTAAGTTACAAATTGGTGTTGATTAACATAGGAATCATGTATGTAAACCAAAAACCAATTTTAATTGACCAAATATGACAAGTCATTTTGGACATTGGTTTCTTAAAATAAATTATTGCTAGTTATCTAAATATGTTGATTAACCAGATATGAGTGTTAACACTGAAGTGATAAAACCGGGTATGTTATAATGTTTTGTTTATGAAATGGATGCATTATAAATACAGAGTATGACTCTGTCATAAATATATATTTTGATTCAGATCAAAAACCAAAATTTATTGTTGAATAAAATTAAGTCCATCTTCTTCAATCCGATTGCTTGAAACAAATTAAAATATGAATCTTAATTTTTATTATTGATATTCAAGTTAAATCTAAATGATTTTGAATCATTGTAGAATAATACGTAGTAAGTTGATTAAGGTTATGAACTTAGCTTGACAAACTGTAATAAATATCAAACTATTATGAATATATAAACATGTACAACATTGATATGTATTTATATACGTTAGCATTTCTTGTACATAGTCACATATGGATTTTGATTGTTTTACTATACAAATATGTTGTTATTTGAAAACAATCAAAATTTATGTTTTGATGAGACTTTTTTACTTTACTGTATTCATATGTCCATATTAAAATATGAATTTGATTTGTTATTTCAAATACCCTTCTAACAGGCAAATACCCATGCACATATATGCTACAACATTTATGACCTCTTGTTTGACTTTATTCCATACTTGTTAGACTAATTCATTTAAAAGATCAAAACTGTTTTGATCTGACCATTTATTCATCCACTAGTGTATCATACAAATAAATACTGGGATTATTGATAACTATGCAACTTGTTATATTTGATATAATTTAATATAAATAAATGCTGGTTGCATTTGCATTGGTATTAATATGCTGTATAAACATTTGAAATCTAAAGCAAGTTTGACTTGCCTTTTACATTATACTGTATACGTACTTGTAAAGGTATGAATTTGTTGGAAATATGATTTGCAAATAAACTCCCTTGTGACACATATTTTGAATAATTTGTTTGATCTGATTTGAAAATAGGACATAATTTTGTCCCCAGTGATCATATTTGTAGTGCCTGCATTTTAATATAATTCCTGTCACTAGGCATATATATATTATAAATTTTCAGTATGTTGCTTCTCATTGAAATCTATATACTGTAATTTGTGTATGGTATGATTATCAGTTACACATATCATAAGAAAACTAATAATATGAATACAAATTTGTTATGTGATAATTATGGGGCTCTGTTTTGAATAATATAGATATACAACACTAAAATACTGCAAAATTGTTTGCAGTTGCACTCAGATGAGTATTATTAAAGTTAAAAACAAATACTGTTTGTTTTGATTTTATAAGGATACCAAATGATTTAAGGCTACTACAAGCATCCTGAGACGACCCAAACTCTCCCTTACAGGAAAGCCCAAATTGAATTGAGAACACGACGTGTAATGGCCCGCAAATCCGTACCCTTTGAGTTGACTAATAACACCACACGTCCAACCCAAATGACACAGAAATACTAATCATGTAACGACCCGAACCTCCCCGTTAAGGGAAGCCCGGATTGACTTTGAGGACAAGACGAATCAGAACACATACAGAAGAACATTTTATTGTTTATTACAACAATTCCATCAGAATATAAGAATATACAGAGTATGAATAAATATTATACATCCGAAAAATATCAGAGATTTACAACTTACAATGCAGTGGAAAAATAATATAAAACACAACTGAAAGGAATATACGGATACAGAGCTTTCCGAATATCATTCCAGCTGTAAACAAGGATCCTGTGAATATAAATCTGCAAAACCAAAACTGCAAGCTGCCCATGTGGAAATAGAGGCACCCATAGTTTAGGTTAAAACAATAAACTCCAGGTCAGTCATGTGACTGGTGTGAGAACTAAAACAGTTATTTAAAACTTTATTTTAAATCGGATATATCAAGGGACCACGCCGTATAACACGGAATGGGTTTCCTCCCAAGAATACCAGTGCATATAACAAAACAACGCAATGCTTTTTGGAAAAATGAAGCTATTATAAGACCCAGGTCCTATCACACAATGCAATGCAAGCCGCGGGATAGGGTTTTCCCTTATAATAGCCAAACATGCTTGGTACGTTAAAACAAATCATTTGATACTACTATAAGTGCATAGTGTCAAAACGATTTCAATCATAAGTATCAATCAAAGACAGCATGAGTGCCCCATACCAGTATGTCGCCATATATAGGTTTACAATCAAAACCGCAAAATGTCGTATTGGAAGTTGGATTTCCATCTGTGAACCAAGGCAAGGGATCGTCCTTACCGCTTCGAGACTCTCTAGCCCGAGCCTCATGGTCAGAGCGCATCGACCCTTGGATCGTCAGGGCCGGTCCACTCAATGTGGATTAAAACGCCTGAACACTGCGTTTCCCCACCCTATGGGGCGTAAATCTGGTCTGTATAAAGACCATCCATCAGCTTCGCAGAGACCGAAATAACCAAGGCGCCTCGCTATCAATCATCCACTTAAGTAAAATGCATGGGCGTGTAAAACCCAAAACACCACTCCTAGCTAGAAGGAAACGCATGTCCTCCCTGAAGTCCTCTCCCGTTTCTGGTTCACACCGGGATGTGAGGCTCGCGAATTAACGCTGCATAAAGCTACGCCACAAAGGTCGTGCTTTGATCATCAACCACAATGCTATGCTTTTCAATAGAGGGCTTGATCATTAGCATCTCAGCATGCCACACAGGCAATTCATGCTATGCAACCGATGTATATCAATCACACAGAATGAAATCCGATGTCAGACACACATCCATTTACAAGTCCGTTCTGGGTCTGAACGAAACCGGAGGAACCTTATTCCTCGCATATCCATCGATCTCCAAGTATGTCTGGACGATCACCAACTGATTCCCTCCTCTTGGGTGTACGGTCCAATCAAGATCATCAGTAATTATCCAAACGATGTGAATACTTCCGGTCTTCAACCACCGTCTTCATCCTCGACACATCATCGAATCAGTTATTCAGAATGGGATAAACCCGGTCTTTCTGAATGACTCGCATATACAATAAACAAGTGCTATAAAAACACAACATATGCCTCATTCCAATTCAAAATATTCTTTATTCAAATATTCACATCTTTAGGGAAAGGTTCCCATTAATTTTATCAAAGATAAATTCTTTTAAATTTATTCTTTAATCTGCCTTTGGATATCGTTCCAAACCAAATTAAGGTTTTCCAAACTAGTCGGGAGTAACGAACCCTACCGAATTAATCATTTGTTTTAATTTCCCAACCACAACCTATTCATCCCATGAAGTAAAACTGGTAATACTTCATATCTAATACCACGATGTTATCGGTAAATTCAATTACCATTTCATGTTCAAATCTGATTAAAGATTTATCTATCGCTTGGAGCAAAACTGGTGATACTCCATTCTCGATCACTTCAATCTAATTAGCGATTCATTAAAACTCCACTTGGTTTTAATCTTCCCAAAAATTAATATTACTGATTATTTAACTTGGGAAATCATAACCTGTCTTTAAACTGGGTTAAAGAACCAATGTCATTTAAAACACGGTTCACTATGAACCCAAAATCACATTCCATTCCATCAGCCTTTAACCGTAAATTAGCAAGTGAACAATTCCCTAAGTATTAACCCCGAAGGCCGAAACCAACATCAGATCAATACTCAAGAAACCATTCAACTTAACTAATCTCTAGTTAGTTTTTGATTTTCTTAACTCCGTTGGGTCTAAGAACAGTATTATTAAAGATACCATTCACGACAACCCAAAATTACATTCCATTAACAGTGGAATCTTCATGGAAAACAAATCGATATATATATATATAATCGATATAAACTTCCATATCCGACTAATAATATAAATGGAATAACGACAAAGCCTTTTAAATTCCATATCTATTAGCAGTTCTCATCCACAGAAATTCACTTCGATTTTTACCAAATCGAATTCCATTCCATTCCAATTTATTTTATTAAATTGGAAAAAACCTTACTTTGGAAAATCTCCTTTAAATCTTAACAAAAGATTTATAAATTCCAAATCATATTCACTGTAAATCGGGTCAAAGAACGAATGTCGTTAAAACACAGTTCACAACCAACCCAGTTCACATTCCATTAATTATCGGGTTAAAGAACAAGTGTTGTTTAAAACACCGTTCACGATAAACCCGAAAATCAATTCCAATTCAATTACAATTAAATATTAATTAATTGGTATACTTCGTTAAATCTAAATAAAAGATTTAATCTTTTTCTCAACTGGGTTTAAGAACAGTGTTAATGAAGACACCATTCACGACAAACTCAAATCCCATTTGATATTAAATACAAAGCTCTGAATAGAAAATATATCGGCTTATATTCAATATCAAATTCTACGACCAACAAATATCGTATTGGAAATAACGATATAAATATATCTTTCAAATTTCCATAACAATATCTGCATAATCATGAAGTCCAACATTGAAATATTCCGAAGACAATTTCGATTCAAATCCATTCCAATTTACATATTGGAAATTCTGGTTATTTTTAAAACCCTTTCAAATCCAATTTATTTATTTCAAAAATAAATGGATTATAATTCTAGTTCAAAACTAGTTCATTTCGATAAAAATCTAATTTTATCTTTTCAAATATGGAATTTTTCATCCCAGTTCTTTCCAAATCATTTCTTATGATTTTACACAAATTATTACTATTTTTAAAAATTTTATCAAGGCCCGTACAGTCGATTTCCATAAACGGCCATCGAACTGCACTTATAGCGACCTTTTCCAAATTTGATTTGGACATAATTCCAAATCCAACCATTATATTTCTATTTTCTTGTATTCGTTAGAAAGCTCTTTTTGATACGAACCCAACGGTTCCGGTTTTAGGAGGATCGGACGGTCGGATCTCCCATAATGTCCATTCGAAGTCAATGGTCGAAATTCGCGAACTGCCGCAGCGTGGCGCGTTCTATTCAGGCCATTATATATATAATATATATATATTATATATATTTTGTCGGTTTCCTTTAAAACGTATTTTATAAATCGTTTTAAATTCATCTTCAAAACGATTTCAACTTCATATTTAATTTCTAATCAAAATTGAATATTCCATATCATCGATATATAAATGATAATATTTTCAAAACATTATATTTTGAAATCAATTCCTTTTCGATATTCATTATAAAAATGAATAAAATCAATATAAATATCATTCACGTCAAAATGGCGTCAATCTAATCAACACGGCTTTATATATTTAAATATAATCGTGTCCATCCCAAATCGGACAACAAAATCATATTTTGATTCTTTTCTGAATATTATTTGAAAACATTCGTTATTTTAAAATAATCATTATTTTAAAATATTCCTTCTTTCTGAACTGGAATCAGACACAGTCAATTACCATATAATTTGATTATATGGATTTGAGACGACCCGATTTCCCGTTCTCACGGAAACAAGGTTATCTTTGGAATATAACACAGAAACAGATAATAGCAGAACAAAATTAAATAAATACACCAGAATATGAACAACAAAATATACTGGATAAAAGTAATCATCAGAGTTACACAGTATACAGGATCTTACTTAGTACAAATACAGTTCAGCTATACATAAATGTCTACAGCGGAAATAAACAAAATATGTAATAAAAAGAAATAAATGATAGAATCCATCTTCAGCTCCAGCTATCCAGAAAGAACCAGCTAAACCTGAATACAAGGCTGCCCGTGTAGAAAAAGGGGCACCCGAGTTTGAGAGTGAAACAAACTACGAGTCAGTCATGGGACTGGTATGAGAAATCTACTCAACACATATATAATATGGCTAATCACAGGACCACGCCACTTTCGTGGAACGGGTTTACTCCATTGGATTGCCAGTGCTTTAAAATAAATCTTTCTTTTAAACATCGCTATGCTTTTTATAAAAATGAAGCCGTTATAAGACTCGGTACCCATCACACAATGCAACGCAAACCGGAGGATAGAGTTTTTACCTTATAACGGCCAAGATATGCTTGATACGAATAAAACAAAAGCATTTGGTATTATGACTAGTGTTTATAAGTTTCAAAAACAATTTCAATCATAACTATCAATCATAGACGGCATGGGTACCATATATCATGTCGCCATATATATATACAATCAAAACCGCACGATGTCGTATTTGGAAATTGGATTTCCGTCATGAACCAAGGCAAAAGATAGTCCTTACCGAATTCGAGACTGTCTAGCCCGAGTCTCAGGTACAGCCGCAACCATACCCTGGATCGTCAGGGCCGGTCCACACGAAGTGGATTATAATGCCTGAACAATGCGTTCCTCCACCCTTTGGGGTGTAAATGAGCCAACGAATGACTCCATCGGACCCGGATCGTCCGATCAAACCGAGGCGCCTCGCAACAGCAACAACCACATAGGTGAAAAGTATATAAATGTCAGGGCTGGTAGGTCACTGACACCACCCTAGCTAGAAAGAAAACGCACGTCCCCCCTGATGTCCTTCTCCCGTTTTAGGTTCATACCAGGGTGTGAGGCTCGCGAATTCACGTTATACACAAAGCTACGCCACACAGGCGGTGCTTTGATCATCACCACAAGACTTTGCTTTTCAACAGAAGCCCTGATCACTGCATCTTAGCATGCCACACAGGCAATTCACACCGTGCAACCGATGGCTATCAATCACACAGGGCAAATTCCAATGTCGGACACACAGTCCATTTACAAGTCCGTTCTGGGTCTGAACGAAACCGGAGGCACTAAATACCTCGCAAACCCTTCGATCACCACTCACGTCTGAACGATCACCACTCATTATCCATATTTCGGGATGCCTCCCAATCAGGACCTCGGTTACCATCCAAACGAGGTGAAGATCTCCGGTCTTCGACCATCGTCTTCATCTTCGAATTTCAATCGTCGGTCGATTATTCGAAATGAGAATTAACTCGGCCTTTCCAAATAATTTACGTATATTTAGAATTTCAAATCGATTTATTTCAATGGTTAAATTATTCGACAACACCAATTGTGTTCCTTAATGTAATTTTCACACCAAACACATTCAACCATCAAAAGCCACACAAATCAAGTAAATTCAGTTTATTTCCATTCCATATCGCTTATGGTATTTTATAACTATTTATCGCTATTTTTATTTATTTTAAAATAGCTATTTTATTCAAAACGACGCTTTGGGCCATAAGGCGGCCGTGGCGCTGTTTTTCTTCAGATTTGATTTACACATATCTGAAAATCTAACCGTTGGATCTTCACAAAATTTACATCATTAGAAAGGTCTTTTCAAAACGAACCCAACGGTTCCAGTTTCGGGAAAATCCGACGGTCGGATCTCCCGGTACAATCATTTGAAGTTTCAATTTCAAAATACGAACTGCAGCGTCGTTATTCGATTAAATATATATAATTATATTTATATATATATAAATATAATCGCTTCTGGCGCTGTTTTTCTTCAGAATTGAATTAAACATTCCAGACAATCCAACCGTTGGATTTTAACAAGGTTGGTGCCGTTGGAAAGATTATTCCAAGGCGGACCCGACGGTTGAGGTTTCGGGAAAATCCAATGGTCGGATTTCCCGCACTAGTCGTTTGAAATCACGGTTTCAAAATACGAACTGCACGGCTTCGTTTCGTTTTAATTCTATTTATATTTATATATTTATATAAATATAGTTCATTCAACAATTTCAATATCGTTTTCACTTCAAAAAATTTTCTAACACCTTAAATTTTGGAAAAAATTCGCCATAACCTCCCCTGCACCGGGAGCGTCGGGAAATCGCAAATAGCGTCCCGGTCCTTCTAATCTCAAAAAGAAAAAGAAAAAGCCAAGCGGCTAGCCAACAGGCTCAAAATCATCACCCAAACAAATCAGTAAATGTGTACCTATTTGTCGGGCACAAAATTTTATTCCTCTTCTCTAGCCCCTTTGCTATAACCTGTTCAATGAATATTGCATGTACATATATATACAGTTCATATCATTTTTCATTTTCTATTCAACTTCATATTTGATTTCTATTTGGTTTAAAAACTCCATTCATTCTAATGTTACATAAATAGGTGCAAATCATTTCATTAGCTAATTAATGAATATTTAAACTCATATATGTTTATTTTGAACAAGTGGCTATTTTTAACACTTCACATTTCAACGATTTATGCATACAATAAAAATGTGATTTTTATTGTAAAACAATTTATTTCAAAACACTATTTTTCTATATAGTTCATATAGTCGATAAAAGGTGATTTTTATTATCAAACAGTTTATTTCAAAATATGAATACCATTCAACACATGAATTTCTAAACAACGAATGAATATCAATTCAACACATGAATGTTTTCTATAGTTTTTATATATAGATAAAAATGTGATTTTTATTATCAAACAATTTATTTCAAAATATGAATACCATTCAACACATGAATTTCTAAACAACGAATGAATATCAATTCAACACATGAATGTTTTCTATAGTTTTTAGATATAGATAAAAATGTGGTTTTTATTATCAAACAATTTATTTCAAAATATGAATACCATTCAACACATGAATTTCTAAACAACGAATGAATATGAATTCAACACATGAATGTTTTCTATAGTTTAAGCATATGAGAATAATTCAAACACACAAATATTATTCAAAATTTCGGCAGCATAACGGCAGGGTAGTTACACCGGCACCGTCCCTAGTACGGCTCCTCGCTCTACCTTAAAACCTCGCGGTTTTTGACAATGGGAATCATGCATCTAGTTCGCACGCAGGCGGCATGTATATATTTATTTCATTTCCACAAACTAATCCTATGTGGTTTCAACCAAATATTTCACAACCACCAATGGGTATTTTTCAACCGCAATCAACCAATATCAATCACAAACAATCCCAAACAATCATTCAATTTTCACAACAATTTCAACCAATAAATATCGTCCATGGTTTGTGGACGAGGGGCGTATATATATATATATATATATAGATATATATTTATAGATAGCAATTCACTTTCATTGTCAACACATATATAATTATTTTTAAATCAGAAATCTCACCAATAGCTATCCAACTGCACGACTCTTCCTAATAGAAATCTTCGCCTTTTGTCGCTTTCGCCCGTATTCTCTACACATGTAAAAATAAAATTTTTACGATGTGGTTCAATATATAAAAATATGATTTTTACTTTTGCTTTCAACCTATAAAAATATGATTTTTTACTTTTGCTTTCAACCTATAAAAATATGATTTTTACTTTTGCTTTCAACTTATAAAAATATGTTTTTTTACTTTTGTTTTCAACCTATAAAAATATGATTTTTTACTTTTGCTTTCAACCTATAAAAATATGATTTTTACTTTTGCTTTCAACTTATAAAAATATGATTTTTACTTTTGCTTTCAACATATAAAAATATGATTTTTACTTTTGCTTTCAACATATAAAAATATGTTTTTTTTTACTTTTGCTTTCAACATATAAAAATATGTTTTTTTTACTTTTGACAAAATCCGTTTTCTAGTTTATAAATCATTTTAAAATCAGTTTTTATATTCTTTAAAATTTCAGTTTTTATACCTTGATAAAAAATCAGGTTTTATACTTTTAAAATTCAATTTTAAAATACCTTTAAAAATTCAGTTTTAAAATACTTTTTAAAATTCAGTTTCAGTTTTTAAATCTTTCTTTAAAAACAGTTTAACATTCTTTTTTAAAAATTCAGTTTTCTTTTTATTAAAAACAAAAATCAGTTTTCTTTTTATTAAAAACAAAAATCAGTTTTGATTTTTCTTAAAAACAAAATCAGTTTTTACCTTAAAAAAAAAAGAACAGTTTTTAATACTTAAACAAAAAAAATCAATTCAGTTTAAAAATAAAAAAAAACTCAGTATTTACTTTAAATAAAAAAAAATAACCATCAAAAATAAAATAACTAAACAAAATACTTACAGGGGGGGGGGGGAGAAAAGGCGTCGGCGGCTTCTTCTGGGGAGGGGGGGGGGGTCTTCGCAGACGTCGAGACGGGGGGGGGGGGGGGGCTTCGTCGGAGTTCGTACGATGGGGGAGGGGGGGGGGGGGCTTCGTCGTCTTCGATCATCGGAGGGGGGAGCGGCTTCGTCGTCTTCGATCGTCGGAGGGGGGAACGGCTTCGATGCTTAGGGTTTTTTTTTTTTTCTCTTTCTGTTTTCTGGATTGTGAGTCGGGGGGGGGGGGGGCAAGAAGAAGATAAAGGGGAGGGAGGGAATTAAAATTATTTTATTATTTTATTATTTAATTTCACAAAAAGGTTGACTTTTACATACGACCTCTAAACGAGGCCCACCGCCTGCCGTCCATAGCGTTATACCCCCATTCCGAACACAATGGGATATGTATCGCAAGCTGATTTGATCGTTACAACCAGTTTCCGTTTGAATTTACATTTAAGTCATTATATTGAATTTTAAACGCACATTTCAAATTACCGGGGTCACATACTAACTAGAAAAATTCCAGAAAAATATTTTCTAGCTTCGTATTGACGATACGGTCCTAACAAAACTAGTTTCGTCGAATTCTGAGACCGTTTGAAAAATGGCCAATTTCCAGTCGATTTAATTCAACAGAAACTGGTCAAACGCGTTTTCCTTTGCCACGCTCACATATTGATTCGAAAAATTATGAAATTTGAAACCTAGCAATAACTTGACACTGCGGACCTAACAAAAGTGGTTTCGTCGAAATCCGAGGTCATCTGCAAAATGTCCATTTTTAAGGGCCTGAATTCCATAGCGACTATTCAGAATTTTCAACTGGACATATCTTATGATTCCCGCTATCAAATTTCGATTTGTCGGATTCGTTAGAAAGATATTACCAATTAGATTCCATTATTTTTGGTTTCACTAAAATCTGGATTGTTTTGCACCCGGTATATTCAATTGAAGTTTGAAATCGAATTATCGAACTACCGCGCCATTTTCAATTCTATATATAATTATAATTAATTATATTGGTTTTCAAATGTCGATTCAAACTCAGTTTTCATCGCCATTGTTTAAAATATTTATTTTAAATATTTAAAATCCATTATTTTAGCCAATTTAAAATTTTTAAATTGGTTCAGATTTTCTGGGTCGTTACAGGATTTCACACAACAAATGTGTACAACAACAATGAAAACAACAATCCATCATCCAGAGTGCATTCTACACTATATAAGCATTAAATATTAATATTTAACGCTTATAACAGCCTTTCAATCAATCGATCGACGTACAACTAATTATTGGGATTAGTGTATGTCCAATTTCATCCCAACACCCGTGTGGGGTTTTCAATCAACAAATAATGAATTTTATTTGTGCAGTTGGGCGGTGTGTAAAATTTATCGTCCCAATCCATATCAGTCAAATGGGTGTACATAAACAAATCGTTTGATTTGTAAATGAATATTTATTTTATTCATATACACATTAAAAAATATATTTTTAACGATAAAATATTTATTTGGTTCATTTACACAATAAAAATGATATTTTTATTGTTCTAACATATTTTAGAAAATTTTGGCGGCATAACGGTGTGATACTAGAAATGGGATAAGGCCCAGCCTTATCCCCAGTCTAATAATGGCCCACGCCATACACATACCAATTCTAATCAACTCCATTTCATTTCCCCAAACCAATCCTAAAAACCAAACCAATCAACCAAAAACCACAACACAATATAACCAAACAAACACACAAGTCGTCCATGGTCTGAGGACGACGGGGAAACAATTCATATATGCAGTCACATAATAAATAACTGTATAACAAAAATTACAGTGAGGAGTTCTCACCTTGGGGATCCAGTCCTCCAGTTTTATTTCTGAATTCCAGAACAGTCGGGATTTGCCTTACATTCCAACGCAGTCTTCTCTACGCTTTTCATATTAAAAATCACATTTTTAATATGATGTTTATATATTTAAAAATTGCTATTTTTTAAACCGCTACTTCCTATATAAAAATCACATTTTTATATTGCTACCTCAAAATAAAAACCATATTTTTATTATAGAATAAAAATCGTATCTTTCATATGAATAAAAATCCGATCTTTTCACTTTCAAACATCATGTCATTTCTCTTTCAAAAATCATGTCTTTTCTCTTTCAAAAATCATGTCTTTACTCTTTCAAAAATCATGTCTTTATCTTAATGATAAACATATAAAGTTCATATATATATATATATATATTTAAAGCTATTCGTATAAATAAAAACCATATTTTTATCTCAAGCTATTATATATAAAAACAATAATTATTTTTCTATGTAATTTGTACAAAAATCAGATTTTTAAACTATGGTATTTATTTTCTAATTAACACTCTAATTAAATTTAAAATTAAATTAATTACCTTAAACATATACGTCGCCTTCTCTTCCTATTCGAACCCAGGTCCGAATCCATGCCCTTGCCTTCAACTCCAGCGAGCTTCAGTTCATCGTCGAGCGGTTTCTTGGCTGTGCGGTTTAATGGGAGGCAGAGGAGAGTAGATAAAGGTCGGGGAGGAAAAAGGGGGTGCAGTGATGGCGCTGGGTCCGGAGAGGGCTGTCAGGCGATCGGGGGAGGCTTGGCTAGTCGGCGGCGGACGGAGGCAGGGCCCACGGTGGTGGATGCGTCGGTTTTTGGTAAGAGGTGGAGGGAGAGCGAGAATAGAGATAGGGGGAAGGAGGAGAGATGTCGAGGAGGGAGAGGCGGAGGCGCAGGGGTGGTGTGGCTAGGGGCGACGGTGGCATGGTGGTGGAGGGCTGCTATTTTCGATTTTGAATTTGATTTGGGGATCTGATCGGGGAAATGGGAATAAAGGGGGAGGGCTTATGTGTAAATATATATACATTATATTTTTATTTAATTCTCCTAAATGTTGACTTTTCATTTGAACTCCAAACCAGGCCCAACGACTGTCGTCCCTAGCGTAATACCCCCATTTCGAACACAATGGGATATGTTCCGTAAGCTAATTCGACTGTTTCGATTAGTTTCCATCAAAATCAAAATATAAATCTATATATTGAATTTGAATGCACGTTTCAATTTACTGGGACCACATACGGACTCTAAAAATTCCCGAAAAATATTTTCTAGCTTCGTATTGATGATGCGGTCCTAACAAAACTAATTTCGTCAAATTCTGAGACCGTTTGAAAAATGGCCATTTCCTAGTCGATCCAAATTGACTTAAACTGTCAAAACTAGTTTTACCTCTCCACGCTCATATATTGATTCAGAAAATTACGAATTTTGAAATATAGCAATAACATGACATCATGGATCCAACAAAAGTGGTTTCGTCGAAAACCGAGGTTTTTTGCAAAATTTCCATTTTTATGGGCCAAAATTCCATAACGACTATTCTGAATTTTCAATTGGACATAACTTTTGATTCCTGCTATGAAATTTCAATTTTTCAGATTCGTTGGAAGGATATTCTCAAATAGATTAAAATATTTTTGGTTTCGCTAAAATCCGGTTTATTTTGAATCCTGTACATTCATTTGAATTTTGAAATAGAATTTTCGAACTACCGCGCCATTTTCAATTCCTTTTATAATTAAAAATAATTATTTATATTCTAACGACGATCTATATAAATATATATTCTAATTCCATTCAAAATAAATTTCTCGCCATTATTATTTAAAATAATTCATTTTAAATATCCAAAATTAACTAAAATTGCCAAAATATTTTTTTTAAATAGGTTCGGATTTCCGGGTTATTACAAATCATTAGTAGAAAGAAGTTAGAGGATGATGAATAGAAAGAAAAGTTAGAATAGAAGAAAAAACGAAGAACACAAATCTCATAGCGGAACGAATAAAATATATTAAATAACATAACTTTTGAAATACAAATCAATAAGTGTATATACATACCATTTTCAGAGCACAACAGTTATTCCTGGAATAGTTATAAACACCTGTTTCCAGATACAACATAGTACACAGCGGAAATATGATAGTCTATAGCTAACTGGTGAAGCCTCCTGCTTCCAGCACTTGCAAGTGAATCTGAAATATCCTGACTACTTGACTGCCCGTACAAATTTGGGCACCCAAGAGTTTAGGGAAAACAAACAAAATAAACTCTGGGTCAGTCATGGGACTGGTGTGAGTAAACTCCAATCATTTGTTTAACTTTCAAAATCCTTTCGAAAGAAAGGATAATAGTAAGACCAGCCCACACATAAACATGGACGGTTTTTACCTTACTATAACCCAAAACACTTTGATACAAAAATCCAGTGATATAATCATAATGTCTAATCAAATAAATAACCAAATAGCATAACGCTTGCATCTCACGCTCCACATACATAGTATAAAATTAAAAATCGCAGGGCGCTTATTGGAGATTGGATTTCCAACATGACAAGGCATGGAACCACCTTCCAATAGTGTATCTCTAGAGGGGAATACACTGGGTTCAACAAGAACATCTTGCAACCCGGCCCACACATGACCGACCACTCATTTCGCTTGAGTGTATCGAATATATTTCACCAACGGTTGGGATCAGCAAGTTTTCCCGAATGGGACAGCATCGAATAGAATAAGGAATTAAATGAATTTCTCTAGATAGGTGATAATACACCCTAATGAGAGCGACCCACGTAGCCATGCTGCCTGCCCGATTTTTGTCATTTCCTGGTTGTTGAGGCCTGAGGCTACGATTTCTTATCATTCATTGATAGCACAATCACTTTGAATGCCACATTGTCAGATCCGTAAATCATTAATTGATTTACATAAATATATTCTGGATATTATGCTAAGAGAATAAATTCTCCGCCACCATATATATTTATACAGACCAACATATTCGATCATTGGAAATACTCTATCAGACATTTGTTCGTTTACGTTCGTTTTGGGACTGAATGAAACTGAAGGCACCATTTCTATTAATAGAAAAAGTCCTTGCACTTTTTTTCCGTCTTCGATTATCTTCATATAATCTGATTCGCAACGCCACTGCCAATACGGAATGATTCTCGGATAATAATCCAACCGGTCTCTCCATATTGACAACGATATTGGAAAATACTTCGATAGTCAGTTATGTAACTATCGAAGAAAAATAAACAAACATTCCAACCATCAAACAAATCACTGGGCCTCTTAATTAATATTTCACTAATTAAATCACTTCCCCATTTCCTTATCAATATCTATTAACCCGATATTTTCAATAATCATCTTCTTTTCCTCTTACGTTATTTGGAAAACATTTCCATATATCGCCTTCTTTTGTTTTCTATATATAGAAAATATATTCTATATATAATTGGAAAACATTTCAATTTCTTATCTCTTTCACGACCATTCATTTATTTCTATACTCAAGAAATATTTATTATTATATTTCTAAATATCCACTTACTTGCGTTAAAACGAATGTTATGTAAAACATCGTTACAACAACCCAAAACACTGCATTCAACCAACTCTTATTCAAACATTTCTCTTCGAGACTGGATCTTGCTATTTATTGGTTAAAAATGAAATCAACCAAGTTGGGGTATAACTACCTCTCAGACCTTGACTGAATAACATTTTTAACTTCAAAACAGACAAGACCACTTATCTCAAATCATCAACACCATAAAAACCACTTATTCATTTTTAAAATGTATATATATATTTCTCTTTCTATTACCAGATTTTCGATTTCCTTTTGTTTATAATATTCTATTTTTAAGTTCGTTTCCTTACCAGAATCTATATATATTGATATATAGATTTCAAATTATCAAATTATCTTAAAAATATTCTAATTCCTTGAATTCCCGGAAATTTTCGCCATAACCTCCTTTGTACTGGTCGATAGTTCAAACCTCAACTCGACTCTCTAGGCCCTTACCATTTAAAAAGAAAATCAAAAAGCCAAGTAGCTTGCCGATTCGGCGCATAAAATCTCATATGGAATTTAAATGTGTACCTTTTTGTCAGCCACACAAATTATAACCTTCTTACACTTCATCCCATACCTGTCTAACCCATATACGTCCATTTACATTTTAATCCAACTCAATTTGGCCATTTAATTCAATTCGCTAATTAATTCTCTAGTTAGCTCTTTTGCCTATTCCACTTTCTGTTTGAACATATCAGTTCAAATAAAATATGTACTTTCTTATAAACCCATTTGAATTCCATTTTCAATTCAATTTCCATATCCGATTTCGAATATGAATTACAAACCCTATTCACTTATCCATTGTCCAATTCAACCCAAAGGTTCATTAACTAATTTTTCTTCTAATTAGTTAATTCTATTCAATAATTTAAAATCTGATTTTTGTTTCAAAAAATCATTTTATTTACACAACTTGAGTTTGTATTTATTTTACAACTCAAATCCGGATTTTTCTAATGGAAATTCAGATTTTATTTACTTAAAATCCTTATATTTATTTATATAAACCATTATGGTTTTTAAACGATTTTGGCGCTGCTTTTCTGAAAATTTGATTTTGACATAACTCAAAATCTATCAGACGAAATCCATATTTTTCTCTTCCATTAGAAAACTATTATTCAACCGGTCCTGACGATTCTTGTTCCAAAGAATTCCGACTTAAATTGAGTTCCATATACTCAATTGAAGTTTGAAACGCCAATTTACGAATTGCCGCGTTGCGACGAGCTCGTTTTAATTATATTTAATATATAAACGTTTTAAACTTTGTTTATATATAAATTCTAACTCCATTCTAATATACTTTTAAAATATATCAAATCAGTTTCCTAATTCAACATAATATTTTTGATTATCTATAATTATCGATTTTTCCTTACTCGGTAATATATTTATTTATACTTCGATCTTCTATATTTAATTCTAATTCCTTTTATAAATAAATTATTTATAAAAATCGATATAATCGAATTTCAATTATAAACCCGTTGAATTCTTCTCAACTCAGCTTATATTCCGAATTCCGAAATATAATCAATCGTTTTGTTTCAAAACACTTCCCAATTTACTTTTAAATTACTATTTGAATTTTAATGGTTTAAATTATCTAAATGATAATTTAATTTGCCAAATTTATTACACTATTTATAAATTCAACTTCCTTGTTTCATATATTTAAACAAGTTCCCTTTTCAAATTTCTATTTGAAACTCCATCCCTTTGATATTCCAAATTGCGGAATAAAAACCGTTGTTCCCTTTCGAATGATTTCAAATTCTATTTTTAAATTCTTATTTGAATTTAAATATTCAAAATATCTCTTAATAATTAATTCATTTTATTTATAAACACCATTTAATAAATTTCCTTGTTTTATATTTAAACAAGTCTATTTTGAAATCTATTTAAAACCAAAATCTTATTTTGGAATATTTTATTTATTTTAACTTATCCTAATATAACATAGAATCTATTTTCATATGAATTTAACTTCTATTTAAATAAATTTGAATTAATCGAATTCAAATCATAAATCCTCACGGATTTATTGTAGTTCAATTTATATTCTGAACATCAGAATAAATTCCATCGTTTATTTCTTTAAAACGATTTCCCCATTTCTATTTTTAAATTCACATTTGAATTTAAATATTCAAATTACCAAATGATAATTTTTTCCACTTCATTTATAAACACCGTTTATAAATTCATTTCAATTCCCTGATTTCCACTGAAAATCGTTCCATTATAAACACCGTTTATAAATTTACTTTAATTTCATGTATTATTTAATTTATAAACATCAGTTATAAATTTCAATACTTGTTTTATATATTCAAAACAAGTTAATATTTCTATTGCCCATTCAAAATTTAAATTCTATTTTTAAAATAGATTTCCCCTTTTAAATTTTAAAATATCATTTTCGCGATATTTTTATAAACCAACATATTAGGTCCAGTGATATTTCAAACATTCAAAACACTCAATTATCAACCACAGGTTTTCAAACACATCATATATGATAATATATATGAAAACAAACAAACAATAATATTTTTGAGGAATCCAGTTGGATCCCTCCAACCTGTTTTCCCTGCATCCACAGACGTTAGCCAACATGAATAATACCCATCCTGCTTCGAGGCAGGATATCGCGGTATAGAAGGTCATCTACTATCATAGCGTGGGGCGTATAAGGTCATCCGCTAATGGTACTGCGGGCATCCGCTAATGGTACTACGGGAATCCAACCACCAATAAATATATAGTAACCACAAACCAATCCTAAATAACTAACATATACAATAGCCACAAAAATATTTCGCATGCAAACAACCAACAAATAATTATTTTTAACTAATAAAAATAATTCTAAATAAAATTTGAGTGAGATTTACTCACCTTATTTATTTTGATCCACTCTAGTTTCTACTTGAATTAAATCGAACCATGTTCGATTAAATTCAAATACTTGCTAATTCCATCAAAATCCACCCACCACTAGCTTGAAAAATTCATTTGGCAAGGACCAGCCTGTCTTGTTTTATCGTTGAGATTTCAGGACCTCGTATCAGTTAAATACAAGATCTATAAGGAACTGGTAATTTAAATTAGCAACCAAATTTAAATTAACTAAATTTTGAAATATAATTAGTTACCTTAATTCCTAATTTAGGCTGCTACCTCTACTTTTCCCTAACAAACTTCAAACCCACTACAGAACATTTTTACCTCTTACAAATTCATCAGTATCCACACGGCCTTGAAATAAAAACTAACAACTTTAATGGCTTCTCCTTCGCTTGCTCAAATCAATCGCACCTCACGAAATTCCATCTCAAAATGCACAGGTCTTCTGTACAGTAATTCATGCGATAGCAGTTGGTGTCGAATACCACCAGATCGAGCTACATCCTTCCCTCCTTTGTTACGAACCCAGATCCCAATCCATCCACTGATGCTCCCAGTACAACCCCTGTCCACCATCGAACACTCCAGTTCTTTATCCCAAAACTAGCATCGTATTTTCACAAAATCGCACCTCGTTCAACCCTCGATTTCTGCATCGATTCCACAACCTATTACCGCCATGCCTTAGCCGTAGCTCACCATCCCAAAAATCGCGATGGTCGATAAAGGATTTCTCCCAATAACAGTATCGCGGTCTTCGAGTAGCACCAAAAATTGAAGATCGAACCTCATCGAACTCCAGGAACAAATCTTTAAATTTATTTTGGATTTCATTCGATTTTTAAGGTAGTTTGGAACATGTGGTTTTCTTAAGGAAATAGGGGAATTCGATTTATATAAGTTGCTCTCGATTCTTTCTGAAATGAAGGAAACAAATGGGAGAAAAATGGAAAGAAGATGGGTTTTATTTTGTTGTCTGAAGAATGAAATTTTCAAGAGAGAAAACTGCTGATGGTTATCGTGATTTTCATTTGTTTTGAAATTAGAAGGAGGAAGGCATTTCATTGAAGCTTCCATTTGCTTTCATTTTCAGAAGATCGTAAATCAAAAGAACAAAGGAGTAGTCGCGATATCAATAGATAGAGAATACTTAGAAAGTAAGAAAATAGTATTGCGCAAGGTACATTAAATTAAATACGATGTGATATAAAAAGATTTTTAGTTTATTTGAAAGGATTCTAATTTGATTTTAAGCTTATCCACTGATCAAATATTTTAGGGTCCATAACGTACCATCCCGAACTGCTATTTTAATGCAACGACTGTTGTTTCAATAGTGTAACACTATTCTGAACTAACTGAATATATTTTGATATTTAATTTGAACGTAAATATAAATAACCAAAATAAATTAATATAATATAATTTAAATTCAAAAAAAATTCTTCGATAAATAAATTATTATTGATTATCGTATATATTCCAAACAGAATTTATATAGATTATCTGAATTATTTTGACTCAATTCAGTTTCAAATTTTGAATTCAATTAAATTCTTTTCCATATCTTGATGATTATATAAATTTGAAATAAATCGTATATTGATTATTAAATCGACAAACTAAATATAAAATCCATTTATATTATCAACTAAATATTTAAAATAAATATTAAATATTCAAAAATAAATCAACCAAAATCTGGGTCGTTACATTCTTCCCCTCTTAAAAGAATTTAGTCCCCGAAATTACTAAGGTAGGAAAAATGCTACAAACTCATTACTTTTCAAATTTCAAATTTCTACAAAATTTAGTTCCCACAAACTTTTGGTTCTCATTCATATTACACAACATATAAACTTGTATTCATTTTATCTGAACGATATACAATAAATTCATATTTCATTCAAAATTGATTCTGATCAATTTATCTACCTTGATTCAATTAACTTGCTTAATTTAAATTTAAATTCCAGAATTCAAAATCTCGGGTTTTTATTTCAAATCCTTCTGAAATCATATAAATATAAACCTATATTTATTTCCATTTCAAATTCAAAACATTTGATTTTTTTCAAAACTTGTTTTCTTTCAAACCAATTTCCAACAAAACTTTTCTAAGGTAGCAATCCATCACTTAGAAACTCGAAAATGAACACTGATGATGCTGCAGTCACCATCAGAATTATTTTCCAGTCATTGAAGTGAGTTCAGTTGTAACACCCCGTAATTCAGTTAATATAAATATTCACAAATTAAAGAATAACTAATCTTAGACGTGAGAATTGTGGGAAACGGGTTACGCCATTGTGTTCGTCTCGGAATTCTGGTTGAAATAGAGTCCAAGTTTGCGTGATTTGGACTTCGTATGAAGGAGAAATGACCATCGGAAGTTTTAGAAAATTCAAAATTCAAAATTCGAAGTCAAACAGGCCAGGCGGGAAATTTCCCGCCCAGCACCCCAGGTCGACTGGGGAGTCGACTGGGCAGTCGACACCCCCAGGACCAGGTCGACTGCGCAGTCAACTTGGGTGTCGACCTGGTCAAGTCGGCCAGGTTTTGGCAGAGCCCAGTCTTGAGCTGCTGATGTGTCTTTAGGGCTGAGTTGGCTAATTTAACGGTTCAGGTTAGTTCTGAGTTGATCTTACGATCTAAATAAATCCTGAACTCTATATATACCTAGGTAGTCCCTCACTCTAAAATCACATGAAAAATAGAATAGCCGCCGTCATGCCATCGCCATGGAACTCAGTGTAGCCGCCGCCAACTAAGAAGGAAGAAAGCTAATCAAAACTCTAATTCTACTCAACTTTAAAGCAAATTAAGACTCTCTTTCTTTTCTAATTGTGAGTATGATGATCTTAATAAGATTATTAGCAAACTAATTAGATTAAGATGTGATATGGTTCATAAGAAAATGATGTGAATTGTCATATATGTTGTTGTAAACCTTATGCTATCATGTATGTTGTAAATCCTATGTTATGATGATATCCTATATGATGTAAATCATGCTATGATGATATAATATATGTTGCAAGTTTCTATGCTAAGTTGCGATGTTACAAAGCCATGATGTTATTATGTTGTAGTTAGCTTATGAATCATGATGTTGATTATATATATTTGGGCTATGATGATTCACATGATAAATCACATGTACCTATGCAAGTTTAGATTTATTAGTATGTATAATCTCATATATTGTATGACATCTATTTAGATCAAGAATTATGACATCTATTTAGATCTAGAATTATGCTATGACATGTGTGAGTTCTATGTGTTAGATGCTAGTTCACACCATCATTATGTTGCATAAACCACATATGCAAGTTTATACCTGAACTTGGGTTATGATCATATTATGTAAGTTGTGACATTTAACCAAACAAGTCGACACCTTTAGATCCATGACATGTGTAGTTTTATGCAAGTTTCACCCCTATTATGATTAGATCTATTTTATTTGTCTATATGTTGTGATAATTTATCTTTGTGCTATGAGTTAGACTATTCGAGTCTAACGTATATTTTGCGTTGAATAAGCGAACGTATAACATGGGGTAGGGGTAATATTAAGGATTTAATATTAAGAAATTGGGGTGCAATTGATATGATTTTGCATACCGTAAGTGGATGGCCATAATTGAGTCAATTATGGACATCATTAAAATTGGAATTAATTAATGATTTGAATAGGGTTATATTTAAAACTGGGGTAAAAGATTATGTGTTAATCAATGCTTAGGACACGAGGTTGGACTCGTTTGTGATGTAAAACTGCCCGGACCCGCCCGGCGAATCCAGTAGTCACAAATGTCAGCCCAATGTGAGAGGTCCTAGGCCCAAATTAAAGCATAACAGTTGTAAAGACACGATGTTAGACTCTTTTATGGTGTAAGACTGCCCGGACCCGCCCGACAAATCCAGCTGACATAAATGCCAGTCTAATGTGAGAGGTCTTTATAAGGTTATGGCCTTAATGAATTAAGAAATACTTAACCAGATAAACATGTAAGGTGGGACATGGGGGTTAAGTAGGTGCCTTGGGTGGCATGGGGAATCTAGTGAGTGCCTTTAGTGGCATTTGAAATACGATTAGTAAGACTTAACCAAACACACATGTAAATGAACATGACTAAGAAGAGGGTTAAGTGGGATATACTAGTGGGGACAAGCTTAGGTGGATAGCTTGTGGTAAGTAATTGGGGGGCCATTTCAACCAGTAACCCAAACGTATCTTTGTGGGCTCGACCCAAGTCGAGGACGGGACACGCATACTGGGCTTGACTATAAGAGGCCAAACGGGTTAGCGGTGGCAACGCAAGTCCAACGGGTTTCATATGCGTGTGTGGACCCAGGCTGGTAGGTAAGACGTTGTTTCATCGTGTAGGTATAAGCCGTGCATTCTTTAGCTGTATCGGGTTGCCACTTTAGGGGAGTGATACACCCCACTGTGGGACCAGCATGGGTATCTACGTGTAGGGAGCCGATCGAAAGTGGGTAGTGGGGTACACCTAGCGGAGATAGGGGCAGGCGACACCTATGTAGTCAGCTAGGGGTACACGAAGTTATTTATAAAATTTCTAAGTGAAGCAAGTGGGATCAACCTTTAGGGTGACTGGTGTGGTGCAGTGTAGTAATTATTCGTTAGTATTAGGTGTGCCTTTAACGTTATCTTTGTCTGCTCTTCCATACCCAAAAGTTCATAGACATTTCCCTATTTTCTAGCTTGTGCCTCAGTCTAATTATTTTGATAATAGTATTGTTAGAATTATCATACTCGCCAGACTTTATGTCTGACCCCCTCTATTTCTATCTTTTTCCCCCCTCCAGGTCCTCAGGGTGGGCCCAACTCTAGTGGAGCTTGATTGGATTGCTTTATCTCCCTTTTGGAAAGCTTGGACCGTTGAAGTAAAGTCCAGCTTGTTATCTTCTTTAATGGCTATTTATGAAATGGGATTATGTATTTTGTTTTATCAAGATGGATATTGTACTTGACTCTGATTTATGGTTTTATGATGTAACAAACACGTTTAATTTCCGCTGCAATGAAATAAAGTTTTAGATTTCCAAGTACTACTTATTATCTGTCTTGTTGTAATTTTTCTGTTCTATATTCACTTAAAACCTCCATGGAAGTTAATGCATTCCCTTTGTGAGTGACATTAATGGACGTGGGGTGTTACATCAGTGCTTAAAAAATTCAAAACTCATTCAGAATCCCTTTAAAACAAAGTTAAATTGTTCTAATATACTTCAAAAATATTTTTCAACTTCCCAGGATTTTATATTCCAAATTCTGGTTTGAATTTTAATTTTAATTCATCTCATTTGTATATTTAATTCATATACAAAATTTATTTGGTTATATATAACCATTCCAATTTTATAATCTCATTTGATTATAATATCAACATCCAACATATCCATACATTATAATAATTTCAGAAAATTATTCTTTTTCTATCAAAAATAGAATTTTGGGTAAAATTAGTTCATTTACCCAATTTAAACAATACTGTGTCGAATTTCTCTGTTCAAGTATTTCGGAATTTCAGTCGACTTCTTGGCGTCCCACGATTCGATCAGAATTGATAAACCACTCAACAAACAAACCAACACAACAAAAAACATTTGTTCTAATCAATTAACAAATACACGCTCTCGTATATATAAACACTCAACTCATTTTAGGGTACTACTGACCCTATCTCTAATGAGCACATTCCACACAAGCCTAGGTATTCGCTCAACCTAAGCTCTAATACCAACTGTAATGGCCCACAAATCCGTACCCTTTGACTTGACTAATAACACCACACGTCCAACCTAAATGACACAGAAATACGAATCATTAGTAGAAAGAAGTTAGAGGATGAGGAATAGAAAGAAAGAAAAGTTAGAATAGAAGAAAAAACGGAGAATACAAATCTCACAGCGGAACGAATAAAATATATTAAATAACATAACTTTTGAAATACAAATCAGTAACTGTATATACATACCATTTTCAGAGCACAACAGTTATTCCTGGAACAGTTATAAACACCTATTTCCAAATACAACATAGTACACAGCGGAAATATGATAGTCTATAGCTAACTGGTGAAGCCTCCTGCTTCCAGCTCTTCCAAGTGAATCTGAAAAATCCCAACTATTTGACTGCCCGTACAAATTCTGGCACCCAAGAGTTTAGGGAAACAAACAAAATAAACTCTGGGTCAGTCATGGGACTGGTGTGAGTAAACTCCAACCATTTGTTTAACTTTCAAGATCCTTTCGAAAGAAAGGATAATAGTAAGACCAGCCCACACATAAACATGGATGGTTTTTACCATACTATAACCCAAAATACTTTGATACAAAAATCCAGTGATATTATCATAATGTCTAATCAAATAAATAAACAAATAGCATAACACTTGCATCTCACGCTCCGCATACATAGTATAAAATCAAAAACCGCAGGGTGCTTATTGGAGATTGGATTTCCAACATGACAAGGTATGGAACCACCTTCCGATAGTGTATCTCTAGAGGGGAATACACTGGGTTCAACAAGAACATCTTAAAACCCGGCCCACACATGACCGACCGCTCATTTCGCTTGAGTGTATCGAATGTATTTCACCAATGGTTGGGATCAACAACCGTTTTCCCGAATGGGATAGCATCGAATAGAATAAGGAATTAAATGAATTTCTCTAGACAGACGATAATACACCCTAATGGGAGCGACCCACATAGCCGTGCTACCTGCCCGATTTTTGTCATTTTCCGATTGTTGAGGCCTGAGGCTACGATTTCTTATCATTCATTAATAGCACAATCACTATGAATGCCACATTGCCAGATCCGTAAATCATTAATTTATTTGCATAAATAAATTCTGGATATTATGCTAAGAGAATAAATTCTCCGCCGCCATATATATTTATACAGACCAACATATTTGATCATTGGAAATACTTTGTCAGACATTCGTCCATTCACGTTCATTCTGGGACTGAACGAAACCGAAGGCACCATTTCTATTAATAGAAAAAGTCCTTGCACTTTACTCTATCTTCGATTATCTTCATATAATCTGATTCGCAACGCTACTGCCAATACGGAGTGGTTCTCGGGAAAATAATCCAACCGGTCTCTCCATATTGACAACGATATTGGCAAATACTTCGGTAGTCGGTTATGTAACTATCGAAGAAAAATAAACAAACATTCCAACCATCAAACAAATCACTGGGCCTCTTAATTAATATTTCATTAATTAAATCACTTCCCCATTTCCTTATCAATATCTGTTAACTCGATATTTTCAATAATCATCTTCTTGGCCTCTTACGTTATTTGGAAAACATTTTTATATATCGTCTTCTTTTACTTTCTATATATAGAAAATATATTCTATATATAACTGGAAAACATTTCAATTTCCTATCTCTTTCACGACCATTCATTTATTTCTATACTCAAGAAATATTTATTATTATATTTCTAAATTTCCACTTACTTGGGTTAAAACGAATGTTGTGTAAAACATCGTTACAACAACCAAAAAACTGCATTCAACTAACTCTTGCTTAAACATTTCTCTTTGAGACTGGATATTGCTATTTATTGGTTAAAAATGAAATCAACCAATTGGGGTATAACTACTTGTCAGACCTTGACTGAATAACATCTTTAACTTCAAAACAGACAAGACCACTTATCTCAAATCATCAACACCATAAAAACCACTTATTCATTTTTAAAACGTATATATATATATTTCTCTTTCTATTACCAGATTTTCGATTTCCTTTTGTTTATAATATTCTATTTTTAAGTTCGTTTCCTTACCGGAATCTATATATATTGATATATAGATTTCAAATTATCTTAAAAATATTCTAACTCCTTGAATTCTCGGAAAATTTTGCCATAACCTCCTTTGTACCGGTCGATAGTTCAAACCTCAACTCGCCTCTCTAGGCCCTTTCAATTCAAAAAGAAAATCAAAAAGCCAAGTGGCTTGCTGATTCGGCGCATAAAATCTCATATGGAATTTAAACGTGTACCTTCTTGTCGGGCACACAAATTATAACCTTCTTACACTTCATCCCATACCGTCTAACAGATATACGTCCATTTACATTTTATTCCAACTCAATCTGGCCATTTAATTCAATTCGCTAATTAATTCTCTAATTAGCTCTTTTGCCTATTCCACTTTCTGTTTGAACATATCAGTTCAAATACAAATATTTACCTGCTTATAAACCCATTTGAATTTCATTTTCAATTCAATTTCCATATTCGATTTCGAATATGAATTACAAACCCTATTAACTTATCCATTGTCCAATTCAACCCAAAGGTTCATTAACTAATTTTTCTTCTAATTAGTTAACTCTATTCAATAATTTAAAATCTAATTTTTTTTTCTTCAAAAAATCATTTTATTTACACAACTTGAGTTCGTATTTATTTTACAACTCAAATCCGGATTTTTCTAATGGAAATTCGGATTTTATTTACTTAAAATCCTTATATTTATTTATATAAACCATTATGGTTTTTAAACGATTTTGGCGCTGCTTTTCTGAAAATTTGATTTTGACATAACTCAAAATCTATCAGACGAAATCCATATTTTTCTCTTCCATTAGAAAACTATTATTCAACCGGTTCTGACGATTCTTGTTCCAAAGAATTCCGACTTAAATTGAGTTCCATATACTCAATTGAAGTTCGAAACGTCAATTTACGAACTACCGCGCTGCGACGAGCTCGTTTTAATTATATTTAATATATAAACGTTTTAAACTTCGTTTATATATAAATTCTAACTCCATTCTAATATACTTTTAATATATATCAAATCAGTTTCCCAATTCAACATAATATTTTCAATTATCTATAATTATCGATTTTTCCTTACTCGGTAATATATTTATTTATACTTCGATCTTCTATATTTAATTCCAATTCCTTTTATAAATAATTTATTTATAAAAATCAATATAATCGAATTTCAATTATAAACCCATTGAATTCTTCTCAATTCAGCTTATACTCCGAATTCCGAAATATAATCAATCATTTTGTTTCAAAACACTTCCCAATTTACTTTTAAATTCCTATTTGAATTTAAATGGTTTAAATTATCCAAATGATAATTTAATTCGCCAAATTTATAACACTATTTATAAATTCAACTTCCTTGTTTCATATATTTAAACAAGTTTCGTTTTCAAATTTCTATTTGAAACTGCATCCTTTTGATATTCCGAATTGCGGAATAAAAACCGTTGTTCCCATTCGAATGATTTCAAATTCTATTTTTAAATTCCTATTTGAATTTAAACATTCAAAATATCTCCTGATAATTAATTCATTTTATTTATAAACACCATTTTATAAATTTTCTTGTTTTATATTTAAACAAGCCTATTACGAAAACTATTTAAAACCAAAATCTTATTTTGGAATATTTTATTTATTTTAACTTATCCTTATATAACATAGAATCTATTTTCACATGAATTTAACTTCATTTAAATAAATTCGAATTAATCGAATTCAAATCATAAATCCTCACGGATTTATTTTAGTTCAGTTTATATTCTGAACATCAGAATAAATTGCATCGTTTATTTCTTTAAAACGATTTCCTATTTCTATTTTTAAATTCACATTTGAATTTAAATATTCAAATTACCAAATGATAATTTTTTCCACTTCGTTTATAAACACCGTTTATAAATTCATTTCAATTCCCTGATTTCCACTGAAAACCATTCCATTATAAACACTGTTTATAAATTTACTTTAATTTCATGTATTATTTAATTTATAAACATCATTTATAAATTTCAATACTTGTTTTATATATTCAAAACAAGTTAATATTTCTATTGCCCATTCGAAATTTAATTTCAATTTTTCAAATAGATTTCCCCCTTTAAATTTTAAAATATCATTTTCACAATATTTTTATAAACCAACGTATTAGGTCCAATGATATTTCAAACATCAAAACACTCAATTATCAACCACAGGTTTTCAAACACATCATATATGACAACATATATGAAAACAAACCAACAATAATATTTTTGAGGAATCCAGTTGGATCCCTCCAACCTGTTTTCCCTACATCCACAAACGTTAGCCAACATGAATAATACCCATCCTCTTCCCTAACAAACTTCGTACCCACTACAAACATTTTCATCTCTCACAAATTCATCAGTATCCACACGGCCTTGAAACAAAAACTAACAACTTTAATGGCTTCTCCTTCGCTTGCTCAAATCAATCGCACCTCACGAAATTCCATCTCAAAATGCATAGGTCTTCTGTACAGTAATTCATGCGATAGCAGTTGGTGTCGAATACCACTAGATCGAGCTACATCCTTCCCTCCTTTGTTACGAACCCAGATCCCAATCCATCCGCTGATGCTCCCAGTACAACCCCTGTCCACCATCGAACACTCCAGTTCTTCATCCCAAAACTAGCATCGCATTTTCACAAAATTGCACCTCGTTAAACCATTGATTTCTGCGTCGATTCCACAACCTATTACCGCCGTGCCTTAGCCGTAGCTCACCATCCCAAAAATCGCGATGGTCGATAAAGGATTTCACCCAATAACAGTATCGCGGTCTTCGAGTAGCACCAAAAATTGAAGATCGAACCTCACCGAACTGCAGGAACAAATCTTTAAATTTATTTTGGATTTCATTCGATTTCTAAGGTAGTTTGGAACACGAGGTTTTCTTAAGGAAATAGGGGAATTCGATTTATATAAGTTGCTCTCGATTCTTTCTGAAATGAAGGAAACAAATGGGAGAAAAAAAGGAAAGAAGATGGGTTTTATTTTGTTGTCTGAAGAATGAAATTTTCAAGAGAGAAAACTACAGATGGTTATCGCGATTTTCGTTTGTTTTGAAATTAGAAGGAGGAAGCCATTTCATTGAAGCTTCCATTTGCTTTCATTTTCAGAAGATCGTAAATCAAAAGAATAAAGGAGTAGTCGTGATATTAATAGATAGAGAATACTTAGGCAGTAAGAAAATCGTACTGCGCAATGTACATTAAATTAAATACGATGTGATATAAAAAGATTTTTCGTTTTTCTAAAAGGATTCTGATTTGATTTTAAGCTTATCCACTATTCAAATATTTTAGGGTCCATAACGTACCATCCCGAACTGCTATTTTAATGCAACGACTGTTGTTTCAACAGTGTAACACTATTCTGAACTAACTGAATATATTTTGATATTTAATTTGAACGTAAATATAAATAACCAAAATAAATTAATATAATATAATTTAAATTTAAAAACAAATAAATTCTTCGATAAATAAATTATTATTGATTATCGTATATATTCAAAACAGAATTTATATTGATTATTTGAATTATTTTGACTCAATTCAGTTTCAAATTTTGAATTCAATTAAATTCATTTCCATATCTTGATGATTATATAAATTTGAAATAAATCGTATATTGATTATTAAATCGACAAACTAAAAATAAAATCCATTTATATTATCAACTAAATATTTAAAATAAATATTAAATATTCAAAAATAATTTGACCAAAATCTAGGTCGTTACACGACGCATCAAACACAAGCAACTGAACAATTCGTTGCTTATTACAACAATTTACATTAGAGTACAAGAATATATCAGAGTATGAGTAATATACAACACAGAAAAATATCAGAGATTTAAAATACATTGCAGCGGAAATAAAATGTATAAATACAACGTGTAACAGAAGTACATCAACTAGCACAACTGAATGAAATACACGGATACAAAGCACGCTGAATATAGCTCGAGCTGTAATCCAGGATCCTGGGAAAAGAAATATATGCGAAAACCAAAACTACTAGCTGCCCTTGTGGAAAATATGTCCACCCAGAGTTTAGGTTAAAACAATAAACTCCGAGTCAATCATGGGACTGGTGTGAGAACTAAAACAATTATTAACTTGATTTTAAAGTTAGGTAAATCAAGGGAACACGCCGTGTAACACGGAATGGGTTTACCCCTAAGAATACCAGTTCATAAAACAAACAACGCAACGCTAAATAAAAAAATGAAGCTATTATAAGAGTCAGGTCCCATCACACAATGCAACGCTGGCCGGAGGATAGATTTTTACCTTATAATAGCCAAGTATGCTTGGTACGCGAAATTTATCTTTTATTATTACTATAAGTGAAGAAATCAACTTCAAATATAAATGTATCAATCATAGATGGCATGAGCCACTCATCCCACTATGTCGCCATATATAGGTTTACAACTAAAACCGAAAAATGTCGTATTAGAAGTTTGGATTTCCATATTGATGGCTCCTGATCCAAAAGATCTATCGCGTAGTGCAATACACAATGGCTTACGACCCGTGCATGAGAAAACGCCGTAATGCACATCCGCACTATATCCAGGATATCAAGTATCTCAACGGCTTACATCTCATGCATGGGAAAATGCCATATACTCTATCCTTCTAGGAATCGGGGGGTGTGCCCTATCCCTACCAGGTGTGTAGCGACCACACCCAGCCTAACTCGGTCAACCAATCCATCCTCAACTCGAAAGTATAATGATCTAACCATCAGTTCACCATCATACTGATGTGTGAGGATCGCGAATTAACGCTACACAAAGCTATGCTTTGATCATCATCCACAAGGCTCTGCTTTTCAACAAAAGCCTTGATCCATGCATCTCAACATGTCACATTGTCAATCCATACAATACCATTGATTTCTGCCAATATATAACCTCTAAGCTTGTACGTCTCAGAGAAGGGTGTTAAGTAAGAGAATAAATTCTTCGCCACCAAACAGATATATATATTTAGTAGAGATCAACGAATACATCATAAAGGAATACAACGTCAGACATACCATCCATTTTCTGAACGAAACTGGAGGCACCTTATTACTCGTCTTATATGTCCAATACAAAAGGAGGCCCTCGCAAATCCGAACAATCAACAAATACGTCCGGATGGCTACCACTGTAGCCCCTTCAAGGTAGTTACTCCAATCATAGGCATCAGTAGCAACCCATCCATTCGATGTGAAGATTGTCAGTCTTGCACCGTCTTTAATCTCTTCGATTGTTAGTCGTCGTAACAATTATTCAGAATGGGTTAAACCCGGTCTTTCTGAATAACTCACGTATCTTATAATCAAGTGCTATAACAACACATCATACGCCTTATTCCAATCTAGAATATTCTTTTATTCGTATTTCTTTATTCTGGAAAGGTTCTCATTATCTTATCAAAGATTATCACTTTTAAACACACTGTTTAATCCATTTCTTTGGAAATCATTTTAGAAGATTTTATAGTATCTTTTCATAGTTTAAACCAAATTAAGGTTTATCAAACTAGTCGGGATTAACGCCATACCGAAGTAATTATTCATTTTATTATCCCATCCTAACCTATTCATCCCATGGAGCAAAACTGGTAGTACTCCATATCTAACACCACTGTGTTATCGATAAATTCAATTACCATTTCACGTTCAAATCTAGTTAAAGATTTAATTATCACATGAAGTAAACTGGTGATACTCCATTCTCGAACACTTCTCAAATTTGGCAAATTTAATTACCATATTAACATTTAATTAAAGATTCATTAAAACTCCACTTAGTTTTAATCTCCAAAAATCATTATTGAATGATTATTCAAATTTAGGAAATAAATCTTG
Source organism: Allium sativum (assembly GCA_030737875.1). Lineage (NCBI taxonomy): Eukaryota > Viridiplantae > Streptophyta > Magnoliopsida > Asparagales > Amaryllidaceae > Allium > Allium sativum. Next base: position 1,040,753,604 of record CM060910.1, on the reverse strand, counting down.
TCTTTACTGGGATAAAGAACGTGTGTCATTTAAAACACAATTCATGATAAACCCAAAATCATCTTCCATTAAAATGGAATCTAGACGGAAATCATAAAGTATATAATCAATATATTTCCCGTATCAGACTAATAATATAAATGGAATAAAGGCAAAGCCTTTTAAATTCCATATATAGTAACAACCTTCCTTTATAGAAGCTCATCTCGATTATTACCAAATCGAATTCCATTCAATTTCAATTTAATATATTAAATTGGAAATCTTTACTTTGGAAAATTCCATTAATCTTAATTAAAAGATTATAAATTCCAAACTATATCTTCATTATTAATTGGATTAAATAACAATTGTTATTTAAAACACCATTAACGATAAACACAAAAATCCAATTCTAAATTCAATTCCAATTAAATATCAATTAATTGGAAAACTTCACTAAATCTTAATTTAAAGATTTATTCTTTTCTCAACTAGGTTTAAGAACAGTGTTAATTAAGACACCATTCACGACAAACCCAAAATCTAATTTGATACTAAATACAAGGCTCTGATTAGAAATTATATCGGCTTATATTCAATATCAAATTTTGAAACCAGCGGATATCGTATTGGGAATAACGATATATATATCTTCCAAATTCCTCAACAATATCCTTATAATCAGGGAATCCAATATCAAAATATTCCTAAGATTATTTCCATTCCAATTTATTTGTTGGAAAATTCTGGTTACTTTAAAACCATTTTCAATGTCCAATTTATTTATTTCTAAAAATAATTGGATTATTATTCTAGTTATTAACTAGTTCATTTCAATAAAAAAATATTTTTATCTTTTCAAATATGGAATTTTTCATCCAAAATCTTTCCAAAATCCTTATTATGAATTTACATATTTTTTCCATATTTTTAATAATTTTATTATCGCTCGTACAGTCGGTTTCCAATAACGGCCACCGAACTACATCCATAGCGACCTTTTCCAATACTGATTTGGACACATCTTAAAATCCAACCGTTAGATTTCAAATCTCTTGTATTCATTGGAAATATTTTTTCGATATGTTCTGATTTTAGGAGAATCCGATGGTCGGATCTCCCGTTACATCAATTTGAAGTTAATGGTCGAAATTCGCGAACGGTCGCTATGCGACGCGTTCTATTTAGGCCATTAATATATATGTATATATATAATATATATAATATCATCGATTTCCATTCAAAATGTATTTATAATATTTATAAATTCGTTTTAAAAATGATTACAAGTTGATTTTTGATTTTAAATCAAAATAGAATATTCCATATCATTATAATTTTAAAATAATAATATTTTCAAAATATCAAATTTTGACTTTCGATATTCATTATAAAATGAATAAAATCGACAGAAAATCCCGTTTGTGTTAAAATGGTGCTTAAATACTTAACACGGCTTCACATTTCAATATTTACTGAATATTATTTTAAAATATTCGTTAATTCTGAACTGAAATCAGACTCAATCAATTACCATATTGTAACAACCCGGAAAATCTGAACCAACTTAAAATTTTTATTTTGGCAATTTTAGTGAATTTTGAATATTTAAAATGATTTAATTTAAATAATCACGACGAGAAATTTATTTTGAATAGGATTAGAACGTATATATTTGTTTGAATCGACATTAGAATATAAATATTTATTTTAATTATATAAGGAATTGGAAATGGCGCGGTAGTTTGAAAATTCGATTTCAAATTTCTAATTTCAAATGAATGTACAGGATTCAAAATAAACCGGATTTTAGCGAAATAAAAAATATTAGAATCTATTTGAGAATATCTTTCCAACGAATCCAAAAAATCAAAATTTCATAGCGGGAATAAAAAGTTATGCCCAGTTGAAAATTCAGAATAGTCGCTATGGAAATATAGCCCTTAAAAATGGAAATTTTGCAAAGTGACCTCCGTTTTCGACGAAACCACTTTTTTTGGGATTAATATGTGAGCATGGCGAAGCAAAACTTGTTTTGGACAGTTTCAGTCAATTTGGATCGACAAGAAAATTGCCATTTTTCAAACGTTCTTCAAATTTGACGAAATTAGTTTTGTTAGGACTGTATCGTCAGTACGAAGCTAGAAATAATTTTTCTGGAATTTTTAGAATTGGTATGTGACCCCAGTAAATTGAAATATACATTTAAAATCCAATATAATGATTTTAATTTAAACGGAAACTAATCGAAACAGTCGAATTGGCTTATAGGACATATCCCATTGCATTCAGAATGAGGGTAATTAGCTAGGGGCGACAGTCGTTGGGCTCGATTCGGAGTTTGAATTTTAAACTAACTTTTTGAAATTAAAAATAGAATTAAATATATAATTTTATATTGGGGTCAACCCCCTTTCTACCTTCCACAGTAAAAATCGAAATAAAAAAAGGGAGCCCCCCCCCCCCCCCGCGACATCGACACCCCCCCTCTTTGACCTACGACGTGGACCCCCTCCGATCCAAAAACCCTAAGAACCGGTATGTTTTTTTATTTCAATTTCTTAGATTTTTAATAGGATTAAAGTTTACATTTTTAATAGGGTTAAAGTTTACATTTTTTTAATAGGACTAAAGTTTACATTTTTAATAGGATAAAGTTTGAATTTTTTATTTATTTATGATAAAGTAGGATTTTAATATGATGAAAATATTATTTTTATATTATAGAGAGAATAAAAATATGATTTTTATTATCTAGGAAGCGAAGTAAAAACAGGATTTTCATAGGTATGAAAGGAAAATAAAAAAATACGATTTTTATTATGAAGTTAGCGAAGTAAAAATACGATTTTTATCGTTTGAATGGCAATGTAAAAATGTGATATATATATTAGCGATAGAAAGATTCGATTTTTATCTATATGGTAGCGGTATAAAAATGTGATTTTTAACTATGTAGCATGGTTCTAAAAAAAATATGAAATTATTTTTAGAAAGATAAAAATATAATTTTTATATAGAAAGAAGCATTGTAAATATATGAAATAGAAATTAAAATATGATTTTTATTTGTTGGAATGAAGCAATAAAAATATATGATTTTTATATATGAAAAATCCATAGTAAAAATGTGATTTTTAATGTGAACAGCGGGAAAAGATAGCGATGGTATCGATGGAAATCAAAACGGAATCCATACCATTCAGAAATAGATAATGGAGGAGTGGAACCCAAAGGTGAGAACTTCTCACTTTAATTTATTTTCTAGTTAGAAATATATACTAGGATGCAGACGGTGCTTAGCAGCACCCGACACCCATCGTCCACAGACCATGGACGACTTGTTTGTTTGTTTTATTTTGTTGTGAAAGTTGATTGTGTTATGTGGGACAGAATAAAATATTTTATAGTTAAAAATATAATATTTTATAGTTAAAAATATAATTTTTAACGTGTATACGAATAAAATAATACAATTTTTAACGTGTATACGAATAAAATAAACATTTATAAACAAATCAGATGATTTGTTTATGTACACACATTTGACTGATATTGATTGGGACGATAAATTTTACACATCGCCCAACTGCACAAATAAAATCTATGTTTGATCATTTGAAAACCCCACACAGGTATTGGGATAATATTTGACATATACTGATCCCAGTAATTAGTGATATGTCAATTGATGGTTTGACAGACTGTATAAGTGTTATTTATTTATTTTAGTGCTTATACGGTTGTAGAATGCACTCTGGATATTGTTTGAATTTTTAATGATTGTTTATCGTCATTGTTGTATACATATATTGGATGAAATCCATATAACTGAAATTATATGGTAATTGATTGAGTCTGATTCCAGTTCAGAATTAACGAATATTTTAAAATGATATTCAGTGAATATTGGAATGTGAATCCATATTAAGTAGTTAAACGCCATTTTAACACGAATGAGAATTTGGTCGATTTTATTCATTTTATAATGAATATCGAAAAGTGATTTCAAAATCTAATGTTTTGAAAATATTGAAGTGATATAGAATATTCCATTTTTATTTGAATTTGAATTTGAATTGAAATCGATTTAAAATGAATTCAAAACGAACTGAAATTGAATTGAAATCAATTTGAAGTGAATTCAAAACAAATTGAAATTGAATTGAAATTGAAATTGAATTGAAATCAATTTGAAATGAATTTAAAACGAATTTATAATGGAAAATTCAATTTTGATTTGGAATTGAATATGAAGTTGAAAATATTTTGAAAACAAATCAAAAACGATTTATAAAATACATTTTAAATGGAAATCGACGAAATATATATATAATATATATTATATATATATAATGGCCTGAATAGAACGCGCTGCACTGCGGTAGTTCGCGAATTTCGACCATTAACTTCGAACGGATAATACGGGAGATCCGACCGTCGGATTCTCCTAAAACTTGAACCGTTGGGTTCGTATCGAAAAGAGCTTTCTAAAAATATTAGAGATTTGAAATCTAATGGTTGGATTTGGAATTATGTCCAAATCAAATTTGAAAAAGGTCGCTGTAAGTGCAGTTCGATGGCCGTTTATGGAAATCGACTGCACGGGCCTTGATAAAATTATTAAAAATATCAATAATTTGTGTAAAATCATAATAAATGATTTGGAAAGAATTGGGATGAAAAATTCCATATTTGAAAAGATAAAAATATAGTTTAATCGAAATGAACTAGTTTTAAAATAGAATAATAAATCCAATATTTTTAAAATAAATAAATTGGATTTGAAATGGTTTTAAAAATAACTATAATTTCCAATATATGAATTGGGATGGATTTGAATCGAAATTATCTTCAGAATATTTCGATATTGGATTTCGTGATTATATGGATATTGTGGAGGAATTTGGAAGATATATATATCGTTATTCCAATACAATATTTGTTGGTTTCAGAATTTGATATTGAATACAAGCCAATATATTTTCTATTCAGAGCCTTGTATTTAATATCAAATTGGATTTTGGGTTTGTCGTGAATGGTATCTTTAATAATACTGTTCTTGAACCAATATAGTTAAGAAAATTAGAAATTGACTGGATGTTAGTTAAGTTGAATGGTTTCCTAGGTATTGATCTGATGTTGGTTTCGGCCTTCGGGGTTAATACTTATGTAATTGTTCTCTTACTAATTTACGGTTAGAGACTGCTTGGATTTTGGGTTTGTTGTGAACTGTGTTTTCAACGGCATTCGTTCTTTAACCCAATTTACAGTGAAATGAGATTTGGAATTTATAAATCTTTTTATTAAGATTTAACGGGAATTTTCCAAAGTAAAGTTTTCCAATTTAATATATTTAATTGGAATTGAATTGAAATTGGTCTTTGGGTTTATCGTGAAAGGTGTTTTAAATTTTTTTTAACCCAATTAACAGTAGAGTTAAGAAAATCAGAAACTGCTGGAGATTAGTTAAGTTGAATGGTTTCCTGGGTATTGATCTGATGTTGGTTTCGGCCTTCGGGGTTAATACTTAGGGGATTGTTCACTTGCTAATTTACGGTTAGAGGCTGATGGAATGGAATGTGATTTTGGGTTTATCGTGAACCATGTTTTAAATGACATTGGTTCTTTAACCCAGTTAAAGATAGAATACGGTTTGAATTTAAATCCAAAGGAAGATTAAAGAATAAAATTTAAAGAATTTATCTTTGATAAAATTAATGGGAACCTTTCCCAAAGTATGTGAATATTTGAATAAAAGAATTTTCAGATTTTGGAAAGATGCGTATGTTGTGGTTTATAGCACTTGTTTATTATATACGCAAGTTATTCGAAAAGACCGGGTTTATGCCCATTCTGAATAACTGATTCGACGATATGTCGACAATGAAGACGGTGGTTGAAGACCGAAGGTCTTCACATCGTTTGGATGATTACTGATGTCTTGATTGGGCTGTACACCCGAGCCGAGGTAATAAGTGGTTATCGTCCAGACGTACTTGGAGATCGACGAATATGCGAGGACCTCTCCCCTGTATTGGACATGTGGGGGAGGAATAAAGTTCCTCCGGTTTAGTTCAGACCCCGAACGGACTTATAAATGGATTGTGTGTCTGACATTGGATTTTATTCTATGCTGATTGATTTCTATTAAATATATATCTGTTTGGCGGTGGAGAATTTATTCTCTTGCTTAACGCCCTTCTCTGAGACGTACGAGCTCAGAGGTTATATATCGATAGATATCAGTCGCATGGCATGAATTGCCTGTGTGGCATGCTAAGATGCAGTGATCAAGGCTTTTGTTGAAAACCAGAGTCTTGTGGTTGATTATCAAAGCATGACTTTAATACAGCGTAGCTTTGTGTATGGCGTTAATTCGCGAGCCTCACACCTCGGTATGAGTCAAAAACAGGATAAGGGAACATAGTGAGTGCATGACACTTCTTTCTGGCTATGGGTGGTGTCAGCGTTTTACCAGCCCGGACATTTATACTATTTTTACCTATGTGGTTGTTGGATTGTGAGGCACCTCGGTTAAGGTCCGATAGGACCAGGAAACGTGTGTTCAGGAATTGCCAATCCTCAAACGTAACGGAGGATCGACACTGCAGGATCCAGGGGTTACCCAGAGTGTGTAGTCCCAAGGCATTTGCCAGAGTGTCTCTAAGCGGTTAGGAGTACATCCCTTGCCTAGAATCATGACGGAAATCCAATTTCCAATATGTGACATTTCAGTTTTATTTGTAGAGCCTAGTATTGGCGACATGATAGATGGTACCCATGCCGCCTATGATTGATACATTTATATTTGAGGTTGTTTTATACACTTTACACTATAATAGTATCAAAATGATTTGTTTTAAACGTATCAAGCATTGTGTTGCATTGTGTGATGGGACCTGGGTCTTATAATAACTTCATTTTTCCAAAAAGCATTGCATTATTTATTCTATGCACTAGTATTCTTGGGAGGAAACCCGTTCCGTGTTATACGGCGTGGTCCCTTGAATTACTCTCTTTTAAAGTAAATTTTTAAGTAACTGTTTTAGTTCTCACACCAGACATGTGACTGACCTGGAGTTTTGTAACAACCCGGAAATCTGAGCCAATTTAAAAATTTTATTTTGGAAATTTTAGCGAATTTTGAATATTTAAAATGAATTATTTTAAAAAATATCGACAAAAAAATTTAGTTTTGATAGAATTAGAACTTATATATTTATATATGTCGTCGTTAGAATATAAAAATTTATTTTAAATTATAAAAGGAATTGAAAATGGCGTGGTAGTTCGATAATTCAATTTCAAATTTCAAATGAATGTACAGGATTCAAAATAAGCCGGATTTTAGCGAAACCAAAATACTTGAATCTATTTGAGAATATCTTTCTAACGAATTCGAAAAATTGAAATTTCATAGCGGGAATCAAAAGATATGTCCAGTTGAAATTTCAGAATAGTCGTTATGGAATTCTGGCCCTTAAAAATGGAAATTTTGCAAACGACCTCGGTTTTCGACGAAACCACTTTTGTTGGATCCGCGTTGTCAAATTATTGCTAGGTTTCAATTTGCATAATTTTTGAATTCAATATGTGAGCATGGCAAAGGAAAACGCGTTTGACCAGTTTCAGTTGATTTTAATCGACTGGAAAATGGCCATTTTTCAAACGGTCTCGGAATTCGACGAAACTAGTTTTGTTAGGACCGTATCGTCAATACGAAGCTAGAAAATATTTTTTGGGAATTTTTCTAGTTAGTATGTGACCTCGGTAAATTAGAATGTGCGTTCAAATTGAATATATATATATATTTATATTTTAATTTGAGCAGAAACCGATTGTAATGATCGAATGGGCCTGCGAAACATATCCCATTGTGTTCGGAATGGGGGTAATTAGCTATGGACGACAGGCGGTAGGTCTCGTTTCGAGTTCGAAATAAAAAGTTGCTTTTTAGAAATTTAAAATAATAATATAGTTTCCCTTACATATTCTCTCTCCCTTCCTTTATTTACAGTCAACCCCCCCCCCCCCCCCGTTTTATTTTCTTTTTCCCTCTTCAGCTGCTTCCCAAAAAAAACCGATCCCCATCTCAACCCGTCGCCTCCACCCCCATCACCACCGCGCCCTCCGACGAGCGTAGTCCACCTCCCCTCACGCCGCCTCAGGCGCAACCTCGATCCGCCCCCCCTCTCGCTACTCCCTTCCGCCCCCAAACCCTAGGCCGATTTCAGCACCTCCGCCACACCCATGCCGACCTCGCCCTTCGCCTGCGCCACCTCAGCGCGCCACCTCGACCTCCCTCTCTCCTTTTCTGATGTAAGCCGCCTTCCCTACCTCCCCAATCCGTCTCTCCTCTCTCCCGATTGGAAATCCCAGCGTCCGAGACCGCCAAATCCCTCCTTTTCTGCTGATCGATGTAAGTAAATTCCATTTGGATTTTAGTTTCAGATTTATAATGATCTAACATTATAAAAATCCAATTTTTATATATAAAATCGCTACATAAAAATTCGTTTCTTACTTAGATGATAGCTAGATGATAATATAGATTTTTGTATATACTTTAGTGTAGAAAAGGGGAGATTTTTAATGAGATTAGATTCTTATATTTAGAAAGGTATGATTTTTGAAAAGGCGAAAGCTTTGATTTTTGAAAAGGCGAAAGCTTTGATTTTGAAAGGGCGAAATCTTTATTTTTGAAAAGGCGAAATTTTTATATAATGTAAAGAATAAAAATATATTTTTTTATGATGTAGAGGATAAAAATATATTTTTTATAGGAGGTAGATAATAAAAATATAATTTTTATAAGATGGAGTATATAAAAATTCAATTTTTATATGAGTAGCAAAGTAAAAATTTGATCTTTGTATAGGTAGAGATATAATAAAAAGGCGATTTTTATTAAATGTATAACGATATAAAAATTCGATTTTTATATATTGAATAGCGAAGTAAAAATTCGATTTTTATATATTGAATAGCGAAGTAAAAATTCGATTTTTATATATTGAATAGCAAAGTAAAAATTCGATTTTTATATATGTAGTGAATACGGATGACGAAAGTGATGAAAGAAGGAACGACGAAGACTTCTACATTTGAAGAGTCGTGGCGTTCGGTTTAGCTAGTTGGTGAGAACTTCTCACTTTTAATTTAATTTTCTAATTAAAATATATACTAGGATGCAGACGGTGTTTAGTAGCACCCGACACCCGTCGTCCACAGACTATGGACGACTTGTATGCTTGTTTGTTTGACTTTGATGTGTAGTTGATTGTGTGATGTGATGTGAAATGAAATAAAATATTTATATAGTTAAAAATATTTTATAGTTGAAAATAGAATTTTTAACGTGTATTTAAAATAAATATTTATAAACAATTCGGAGATTTATTTATATACACTGATTTGATTGATATTGATTGGGACGATAAATTTTACACATCGCTCAACTGCACAAATAAAATCTGTGTTTGATTGTTTGAAACCCCACACGGGTATTGGGATGATATATGACATACACTAATCCCAATAATTAGTTGTATGTCGATCGATTGATTGACAGACTGTTATAAGCGTTAAATATTTATATTTGATGCTTATATAGTGTAGAATGCACTTTGGATGATGGTTGATTATTTGTCGTTGTTGATATATACATGCGTTGTATGGAAATCCATAGAAATAAAATCTATGGAAATTGATTGGGCCTCATTCCAGTTTTGAAATAGAATATTTGAAAAAGAGATATTTAAATAGAAATATTTGAACTAGAATATTTGAAAATAGAAATATATGAAGCCGTGTTGATTAGATTGACGCCATTTTGACGTGAACGAAATTTATATCGATTTTATTCATTTTTATAATGAATATAGAAAAGGAAGTGATTTCAAAAATTGAAATTGAATAGAATTGAATTCGAATTGAAATTGAAACGAATTGAGTTCGAATTGAAATTGAAACGAATTGAATTCGAATTGAAACGAATTGAATTCGAATTGAAATTGAATATAATTGAATTCGAATTGAAATTGAATAGAATTGAATTCGAATTGAAATTGAAACGAATTGAATTCGAATAGAAATTGAATAGAATTGAATTCGAATTGAAATTGAAATGAATTTAAAACGAACTGAAATTGAATTAAAAATCGATTTGAATTGAAATCAATTTGAAATGAATTTAAAATGAATTTATGAGGAAAAATTCAATTTTGATTTGAATTTGAAATGAAGTTGAAATCGTTTTGAAAACAAATTTAAAACGATTTATAAAATATGTTTTAAAAAGGAAATCGAATATATATATATATATATATATATATATATATATATATATATATATATATAATGGCCTGAATAGAATGCGCCGCGCCGCGACAGTTCGTGAATTTCGACCATTGACTTCGAATGGATATTGCGGGAGATCCGACCGTCGGATTCTCCTAAAACCGGAACCGTTGGGTTCGTATCGAAAAAAGCTTTCTAACGAATATTTGAAATTAGAAATCTAACAGTTGGATTTGGAATTACGTCCAAATCAAATTTGGAAAAGGTCGCTGTAAGTGCAGTTCGATGGCCGTTGATGGAAATCGACTGTACGGGCCTTGATAAAATTATTAAAAATAGTAATAATTTGTGTAAAATCATTAGAAATGATTTGTGAAGAATTGGGATGAAAAACTCCATATTTGAAAAAGATAAAAATAGATTTTTATCGAAATGAACTAACTTTGAATTAGAATAATAATTTATTTATTTTTATATAAATAAATTGAATTTGAAAAGGGTTTTAAAAGTAACCAGAATTTCCAATAATTGAATTGGAATGGATTTGAATCGAAATTGTCTTTGGAATATTTCGATGTTGGATTTCGTGATTATACAGACGTTGTTATGGAAATTTGAAAGACATATATATATATATATATATATATATATCGTTATTTCCAATACGATATTTGTTAGTCGTAGAATTTGATATTGAATATAAGCCGATATATTTTCTATTCAGAGCCTTGTATTTAATATCAAATGTGATTTGGGTTTGTCGTGAATGATGTCTTCATTAACACTGTTCTTAAGCCCAATTGAGAAAAAGATTAAATCTTTTTATTTAGATTTAATGAAGTGTACCAATTAAGTAATAGTTAATTGGAATTGAATTGGTATTGATTTTTGGGTTTATCATGATCAGTGTTTTAAATAACACTTGTTATTTAACCCGATAATTAATGAAATGTGATTTTGGGTTGTCGTGAACGATATCTTCAATAATACTGTTCTTAGACCAAAGGCGTTAAGAAAATCAGAAACTAACTGGAGATTAGTTAAGTTGAATGGTTTCTGGGGTATTGATCTGATGTTGGTTTCGGCCTTCGGGATTAATACTTAGGGAATTGCTCACTTGCTAATTTACGGTTAGGGACTGATTGAAATGGAATGTGATTTTGGGTTTATCGTGAACCGTGTTTTAAATGACATTGATTCTTTAACCCAGTCAAAGATTAAAACTAAGTGGAGTTTTAATGAATCTTTAATTAGATTGAAAAGATCGAGAATGGAGTATCACCAGTTTTGCTCCAGGCGATAGTTAAATCTTTAATTAGATTTGTACGTGAAATGGTAATAGAATTTACCGATAACACCGTGGTGTTAGATATGAAGTATTACCAGTTTTACTTCATGGGATAAATAGGCTGGGATTGGGAAATAAAATAAATGATCACTTTGGTGTGGATCGCTAATCCCGACTAGTTTGAATTGATATTCAAAAGTAGATGAAAGAATAAATTTAAAAGAATTTATCTTTGATAAAATTAATGGGAACCTTTCCCTAAGAATGTGAAATTTAGAAACTAACTGTAGGTTAGCTAAGCAGAACGATTTCTTGGATATTGATCTGATGTTGGTTTCGGCCTTCGGGGTTAATATTTGGGGAATTATTCTCTGGTTAATTTACGGTTAGTGACTGATGAATTGGAATGAGGCGTATGTTGTGTTTGTGTAACACTTATTTATTATATACGCGAGTTATTCGGAAAGACCGGGTTTATCCCATTCTGAATAACTGATTCGACGAATAGTCGAAGATGAAGACGATGGTTGAAGACCGGAGGTCTTCACGTCGTTTGGATAATTACTGATGATCTTGATTGGGCCATACACCCAAGAGGTGGGAATCAGTTGGTGATCGTCCAGACGTACTTGGAGATCGATGGATATGCGGGGTACTAGGTGCCTCCGGTTTCGTTCAGACCCAGAACGAACTTGTAAATGGACTGTGTGTCTGACATTGGATTTCAGTCTGTGTGATTGATTTCTATTAAATATATATCTGTTTGGCGGCGGAGAATTTATTCTCTTGCTTAACGCCCTTCTTTGAGACGTACGAGCTGAGGGGTTATATATTGATGGATATCCATCGCATGGAGTGAATTGCCTGTATGGCATGTCTAAGTGGAAATTGATCAAGGCTTCTGTTGAAAAGCAGAGTCTTGTGGTTGATGATCAAAGCACAGCCTGTATGGCATAGCTTTGTGTAACGTTGATTCGTGAGCCTCAAACCCCGGTAGTGGACCAGAAACGGGAGAGGACTTCAGGGAGGGCATGCGTTTCCTTCTAGCTAGAAGTGGCGTCAGTGGTTTTGCACGCCCTAACGAGTGTGACTTATGTGGTTGTTGCTGTTGCGAGGCGCCTCGGATATATCGGTGACTATGTGAAACCGATGGAGTCATTCGTTGGCTCATTTACGCCCCATAGGGCGGGGAGACGTATTGTTCAGGCACTATAATCCACTCCGTGTGGACCGGCCCTGTCGCTCCAAGGGGCAGTTGCGGCTGTTTCGGAGACATGAGCTAGATTGTCTCGAATTCTGTAGAGGACGATCCCTTGCCTCGGTTCATAGAAGGAAATCCAATTTCCAAATACGTGACTTTGCGGTTTTGATTGTAGAGCCTAGTATGGCGACATGATATATGGTACCCATGTCGTCTATGATTGATATTTATGATTTGAAATTGTTTTAACACTATATACTTATAGTAATAATAAAAGATGAAATTTAGCGTATCAAGCATTCTTTGGCTATTATAAGGTAAAACCCTATCCTCCGGCTTGCGTTGCATTGTGTGATGGGATCTGGATCTTATAATAGCTTCATTTTTCTTTATTTAGCATTGCGCTGTTGTTTTATGCACTGGTGTTCTTGGGAGGAAACCCGTTCCGTGTTATACGGCGTGGTCCCTTGATTTATCTAACTTTAAAATAAAGATTAATAACTGTTTTAGTTCTCACAACAGTCACATGACTGACCTGGAGTTTATTGTTTTAACCTAAACTCTGGGTGCCCTTATTTTGACATGGGCAGCTAGTAGTTTTGGTTTTGCAGATTTATATTCACAGGATCCTGGTTTACAGCTGGAATGATATCTGAAAAGCTTTGTATCCGTATATCCCTTCTAGTTGTGCATTGTATTATTTTCCGCTGCTATGTAATGTATTGTAGTCTCTGATATTTATCGAATGTGTAATATTGTTTTATACTCTGTATATTCTTGTATTCTGATGGAATTGTTGTAATATACAATGAAATGTTCTTCCGTCTGTGTTCTTTTGTGTGTTGTTCTCAACTCAATCTGGGCTTTCCTTACCGGGGAAGTTCGGGTCGTTTCAAGTTTATTGTTTTAACCTAAAGTCTGGGTGCCCCTATTTTTCACACGGGCATCTAGTGGTTTTGGTTTTACAGATTTATATCCACAAGATCCTGGTTTACAGCTGGAACGATATCCGGAAAGCTCTGTATTTGTTTAACTCTTTCAGTTGTGTTTTGTATTATTTTCCGCTTCTATGTAATGTAATTTAAATCTCTGATATTTTTCTGATGTATAATATTTATTCATACTCTGTATATTCTTGTATTCTGATGGAATTATTGTAATAAGCAATGAAATGTTCTTCTGTTTGTGTTCTGATTTGTCATGCTCTCAGTTCAATCCGGGCTTCCCTTCACGGGGAGGTTCGGGTCATCTCATTTTGGTATCAGAGCTTTGGTTTACAGAGCTCAAGAACAAGGCATATGAGAACCATACGAAAGAATTCATTAGAGACTGGATTAGCGATATCCATTAAGAATGACTCGTTAGAGATAGGATCAGTAGTATCCTAGAATGAGTCTGAAGAGTATTATTTTTGTAAATAAAAATGAAAACAAATATTGTTTTAAAGATTTAAACCTTATTATATGTATTTGAATATTTTATTTATATTGAATTTGGACAATCCAGTATATAAAGATTTTGCATATATGCCTTGCAAATGTGTATTCGATGTTTTAATATACTGGATAGATATAGAATCACACTCTAGTCGCCCGGAGATGGTTCTGATGATTGAAGCTTCATCATCAGAATTTGTATTCGCGTTTCAAAGGTGTGATATTTATATATTTCCAATTGACTAGTGTGAGAACCAAAAACTAGATATGGTTTATTGTTGTGAATTGGCATCAAAAACATGATTTTATGTATATGTATCAAAGTTATGAATTTGAAAAGCTAATCAACTAATTGATTGATGGTTGTGTTGTGTTGTAACGACCTGTATTTTCAGCAATATAATAATTAATTCATTTAATTATTTAAATAGTGATTTAGGGAAATAAATCGTTGTTTAATTAAATAATAGTGAATATTTAATTAAATTAAATAATAGAATAATATATTTAATTTATGAAATAGCCGGAAATAGTAGAATTCACGATATTGTGTGAATTGGGCAATTCAAAATATATATTTCACTTCGGAATTGAATTTGAATAACGAATATATTATTTAAACGACAGTTGAACGTATATTTTATAATATAATTATAGTCGAGCTCGAAATGGCACGGCAGTTCGCTATTTGGCGATTTGAACTTCAACTGATTGTACACGGTCCATTTTAAATCGGATTTCTGTGAAACAAGAAACGTTCGGAGCCGGTGAAGTATATTTTTCTAGTGGAAGAGAAAAATCGGGATTTCATTGTGTAGATTTTGATTTATGTCCAAATCAAATTTTCGAAAAGTCGCTATGGAATTCCTTTATAATTTATAACGATATACAAAAGGAATTTCAATATAAATTGAATATCGATTCAACCAGGATTTGAATATCGAGTTAGAAATCCATATAGGATTATTCTGGAGCTGTAGGATTTTCTATTGTGAATATATATACGATAATATTTATTTTTAAATATTTAATTTAATTGTTTTTAAATATATTTATATATTTAAATGGGTTATTTAGGGCTTTAGAAATAGCCAGTTTTGCAAACGACCTCTGTTTTTGACGAAACTAATTTTGTTGGATCCGCAATGTGAAATTATTGCTAGATTTCAATTTTCGTGATTTTTGAAGTCACTATGTGGCCGCATGGGATTTTAATGTGAAAACAGTCGATAATTTGGCTTTAAAAATACGTTGTGTGAGCAAACGAAGTCGGAATTCGACGAAACCAGTTTCGTTGGGATCGCAATGTCAAACTATAGTTGCATGCCAATTTTAATGATTTTTGGATATCATGTGTGATTATAGGAATTTTTAACAATAATTACATATAGCGTTTGCTTAAAAATAAATATAATATTCGAATTTAAAAATATTATTTCTATCCTATATAATACCCTTAACCTTGTAACCCTAATTTACATCCACTGGTCAGCACATTTTTCCGTCGTTCTTTTTACAGCAAAAGAAAAAAATGGTAGACAACATAAATCAAAAACAAATATAAATAAAATCCCATAAATCATGAAATCAGTTTATATGGAATCCCTGTGTAAATCTCTTCGATTTTATATCCATTTGGAAGGGTGCGGCGCCAGTCTTCGAGGAGTGAAATTCAACCGCAGCACCTAGGGCTCTATTTTGGTGAAGCTGTGATCACCAGTTCGCAAGATCGTGGCTAGAGTTGGGTTCGTGTGACTGAAGAGCACCTCGCCTTCATCTTTGAATGGATTCCGTGAGTGTTGATGTCGCTCGATACATGTTGTACAATGTTGAAACCTGGAAATCATATTCCAGTACTTGCGTGTGAGCTGGGTAGAAGTAGTATAGGGAGAAAGAGTTCGAGGTGGAGAGTTGAAAGGTGAAGGCGGTTTTGAAGTCGGTGGAGGAATGAGGGAGGACGGGGCGTTCGAAGGAGCGGTAATAGCTTGGAGAAACGGTAGTATCAGGAATCAGGGAAGAAGGATTTTTCAAATGGGCTGAAATAAAAGGGAGCGGGTATGGGTTCATAGGGGAAACAAGCATGAACGTTTTGGGCCAGCGTAAAGGTGAGGAAAAAAAGTGAGGCCATCTAAATTAATTTAAAGTTTTATTTTAATTAAAAATGTATAGAACCTTGTATAAGTGATAATTTTATCATACGTTATCGAAATTCAGCGAAACAAGATCCGACAGGATCGTATGGATGAGGACTCCACCATGGAACTGACCGAGAGCGAATTGGAGCTCGTTTGGATTTATGGTGAGATTAAACGCTTGAATCAAATCAATGACCAATTATCATTATTTAACGATAAACCACCAAGGTGAGTAAATCTCACTAACTCTGCTCAATTTATATTTTTATAAAATATTTTTAGAATCTATAAATGATGGTTGTTTGTTGTGTGTTGACTGTTTGATTGAATTGCTAGTTAATTGGTTGAAAATATAGATAATGATATATATAAATCGTTAATCGAATATTAATTCTGTTTATCGGTATATTTCATATTCGTGTTATTCATGTGATTAACATCTGTGGATGCAGGGAAACAGGTCGGAGGGACCCAACTGGGTTCCTCAACATTTATTTTACTTTTTTTCAAATATTATGATATATGATGTGATATATAATCTGTTGTTGATTATATGGGTTTGTGTAACAACCCAGAAATCTAAGCCAATTTAAAATTTTTATTTTGGCGATTTTAATGAATTTTGAATATTAAAAATGAATTGTTTTAAATAATAACGACGAGAAATTTATTTTGAATAGAATTAGAAGTATATATTTATATAGATTGTTGTTAGAATATAAATATTTTATTTTTAATTATAAAAGGAATTGAAAATGGCGCGGTAGTTTGAAATTTCGATTTCGAATTTCAAATGAATGTGCAGGTTTCAAAATAAACCGGATTTTAGCGAAACCAAAAATATTAGAATCTATTTGAAAATATCTTTCCAACGAATCCGAAAAATTGAAATTTCATAGCAGGAATAAAAAGTTATGCCCAGTTGAAAATTCAGAATAGTCGCTATGGAATTCTAGCCCTTAAAAATGGAAATTTTGCAAACGATCTCGGTTTTCGACGAAACCACTTTTGTTGGATCCGGGATGTCAAGTTATTGCTAGATTCCAAAATTCATAATTTTCTGAATCAATATGTGAGCGTGGCAAAAGAAAACACATTTGATCAGTTTCAGTTGAATTTAATCGACTGGAAATGGCCATTTTTTAAACGGTCTCAGAATTCGATGAAATTAGTTTTGTTCGGACCGTATCGTCGATACGAAGCTAGAAAATTTTTTTTGGGAATTTTTAGAGTTCGTATGTGGCCCCGGTAAATTGAAATGTGCGTTCAAATTCAATATATAGATTTATATTTTGATTTTGACGGAAACTGATCTAAATAGCCGAACTAGCTTACGATACATATTCCATTGTGTTCGGAATAAGGGTAATTAGCTATGGACGACAGTCGGTGGGCTTGATTTCGAGGTCGAAATAAAAAGTAACTTTATGGATTATAAAATTAATAAAATAAATACATATTATATAAGTCAACCTTTTCCCTCTCCCTCTTCTCTCTCATATTCAGATCGATTACATAAGAAAAGGGGGGGAGAAATCGCGCGCCGCCAGGCCGCGCTTGCCATTGCGCCGCCGGAGCAGGCGCAACTCCACTGCCCCCCTCTCTCGCCTCCCGCTCGCTTTCCTCTCTCCTCCTCCCTGAAAAAGACCGCACCCCCTGAGCACCCTCGCGCCACCTTACCTTCCCCTTTGCTCCACCCTCCCCTGCCGAAGCCGACGAGCCACCGCGAGCTCCTCCATTTCCCCCAGGCCGACGTGAAACCCTTTTTTCCCCCAATAAAGCCTGTAAGTTTTTTATAGATATTTTTTCCTTTTATTTTTAGTTTATTTTATAAATAAAGTAAGGGAACTAGTTGATTAGAAAAATATAGGATTTTCGTTTATTTTTAAATAATGTTTATATTTTTATAAAGAAAAGAATTTGATTTTTATTTATTTAAAAAGTTTGATTTTTATATGGATAAAACAATAATAAAAATATGATTTTTATATTATAGAAATAATAAAAATGTGATTTTTAAATGATAGAGAGTATAAAGATGCGATTTTGGCATATGTAGTAGAAAAATAAAAGTACGATCGTTAGATATAAAAATGTGATTTTCATCATATATGTAGCAAAGTAAAAATACAATTTTTATCGTTTGAATGGCAATGTAAAGATGTGGTTTTTATATATTCATTAGCGATGGAAAAATGTGATTTTTAACTATGTAGCATGATTATAAAAATATGAAATTATTTTTAGAAAGATAAAAATATAATTTTTAGACTATGTATGTTATTTATAGAATAATCATACAAAGAAATAATTACTGATCAGTTAAAAATATAATTTTTAACGTTGGTATACTACATAGATCGGCAATCAAAGAATGGCGGAGTGGAACTCCAAGGTGAGAACTTCTCACTTTTAACGTGTTTTCTAGTTGAAATATATACTAGGATGCAGACGGTGCTTAGCAGCACCCGACACCCAATGTCCACAGACCATGGATGACTTGTTTGTTTGTTGTTTGTGGTATGAATATCGATTGTGTGATGTGGAATGGAATAAATTATTTTATGGTTAAAAATATAATTATTAATGTGTATATAAAATAAATATTTATAAACAAATCGGACGATTTGTCTATGTACACACATTTGACTGATATGGATTGGGACGATAAATTTTACACATCGCCCAACTGCACAAATAAAACTGCGTTTGATTGTTTGAAAACCCCACATGGGTGATGGGATTAAATTGGACATACACTAGTCCCAATAATTAGCTGTATGTCGATCGATTGATTGACAGGCTGTAATATTTATATTTGATGCTTATGCAGTGTAGAATGCACTCTGGATGATGGTTGATTATTTATCGTTGCTATTATATACATGTGTTGTAGGGAATCCATATAATTAACATTATATGGTAATTGATTGGGCCTCATTCCAAGTTGGAAAATAAAGAAAATTCATGTGTTGAATAAAAAGAATATTCATGTGTTGAATAAAAGAAAATTCATGTGTTGAATAAAATATATATTCATGTGTTGAATAAAAGAAATTTCATGTGTTGAAGAAAATATTCATTTGTTGAATAGAATAACGAAGTTATTGAAATATATAAAGCCGTGTTGATTAGATATGCGCCATTTTGATGTGAACGATATCTATTTCGATTTTATTCATTTTTATAATGAATATCGAAAAGGAATTGATTCCAAAATCGAATGTTTTGAAAATATTATCATTTATATATCGATGATGTGGAATATTCAATTTTGATTTGAAATTGAATATGAAGTTGAAATCATTTCGAAAACGAATTTAAAACGATTTATAAAATACGTTTCAAAAGGAAATCGACGAAATATATATAATATATTTATATTATATATATATAATGGCCTGAATAGAACACACCGCGCTGCGGTAGTTCGCGAATTTCGACCATTGACTTCGAACGGGCAATACGGGAGATCCGACCATCGGATTCTCCTAAAACCGGAACCGTTGGGTTTGTATCGAAAAGAGCTTTCTAACGAATATTAGAGATTTGAAATCTAACGGTTTGATTTGGAATTATGTCCAAATCAAATTTGGAAAAGGTCGATGTAATTGCAGTTCGATGGCCGTTTATGGAAATCGAGTGTACGGGCCCTGATAAAATTATTAAAAATAGTAATAATTTGCGTAAAATCATAAGAAATGATTTGGAAAGAATTGGGATGAAAAACTCCATATTTGAAAAGATAAAAATAAATTTTTATCGAAATGAACTAGTTTGAACTAGAATTATAATGCATTTATTTTTGAAATAAATAAATTGGATTTGAAAGGGTTTTAAAAGTAACCATAATTTTCAATAATTGAATTGGAATGGATTTGAATCGAAATTGTCTTTGGTATATTTCGATGTTGGATTTCGTGATTATACAGATATTGTTATGGAAATTTGAAAGATATATATTTATATCGTTATTTCCAATACGATATTTTTTGGTCGTAGAATTTGATATTGAATATAAGCCGATATATTTTTTATTCAGAGCCTTGTATTTGATATCAAATGAGATTTGTGTTTGTCGTGAATGGTGTCTTCATTAACACTGTTCTTAGACATAGTTGAGAAAAAGGTTAAATCTTTTTATTTAGATATAATGAAGTATACCAATTAAATGGTACTTAATTGGAATTGAATTTGAATTGATTTTTTTGGGTTTATCGTGAACGGTGTTTTAAATAACACTTGTTCTTTAACCCGGTAATTAATGGAATGTGAATTGGGTTTATCGTGAACTGTGTTTTAACGACATTCGTTCTTTAACCCGATTTACAGTGAAATGTGATTTGGAATTTATAAATCTTTTGTTAAGATTTAAAGGAGATTTTCCAAAGTAAAGTTTTCCAATTTAATAAAATAAATTGGAATGGAACGGAATTTGATTTGGTAATAATCGAAGTGAATTTCTATGGAGGAAGACAACTAATATATCTGGAATTTAAAAGGCTTTGCCGTTATTCCATTTATATTATTAGTCGGATATGGAAGTTTATATCGATTATATATATCGATTTGTTTTCCATGAAGATTCCATTGTAAATGGAATGTGATTTTGGGTTTATCGTGAACCGTGTCTTAAATGACATTGGTTCTTTAACCCAGTTAAAGACAGGATATGATTTCCCAAGTTAAACAATCATTAATAGTGATTTTGGGAAAATTAAAACCAAGGGGAGTTTTAATGAATCTTTAATTAGATTGAAATGATCGAGAATGAAGTATCACCAGTTTTGCTCCAGGCGATAGTTGAATCTTTATTTAGATTTGAAATTGAAATGGTAATTGAATTTAATGATAACACCGTGGTGTTAGATATGAAGTATGATCAGTTTTACTTCATGGGATGAATAGGTTGGGGTTGGGAAATTTAACAAGTGATTACTTCGGTAAGGTTCGCTAATCCCGGCTAGTTTGGATAAACCATAATTTGGTTTGAATTGATATTCAAAAGAATATTAAAGAATAAATTTAAGGGATTTATCTTTGATAAAATTAATGGGAACCTTTCCCAAAGTATAAGAATATTTGAATAAAAGAATATTATGAAGGGGAATGAGGCGTATGTTTTGTTTGTGTAACACTTGTTTATTATATACGTGAGTTATTCAGAAAGACCGGGTTTATCCCATTCTGAATAACTGATTTGACGATGTGTCCAGGATGAAGACGGTGGTCGAAGACTGGAGGTCTTCACATCGTTTGGATAATTACTGATGATCTTGATTGGGCTGTACACCCAAGAGGAGGGAATCAATTGGTGACCATCCAGACGTACTTGGAGATCGATGGATATGCGAGGTACAAGGTGCCTCCAGTTTCGTTTAGACCCAGAACAAACTTGTAAATGGACTGTGTGTCTGACATTGGATTTTATTCTATGTGATTGATTTCTATTAAATATATATCTGTTTGGCAGCGGAGAATTTATTCTCTTGCTTAACGCCCTTCTCTGAGACGTACGAGCTCAGAGGTTATATATTGATGGATATCAATTGCATGGAGTGAATTGCCTGTGTGGCATGCCTATGTGGAAAATGATCAAGGCTTTTGTTGAAAAGCAAAGTCTTGTAGTTGATGATCAAAGCACGACCTACGTGGTACAGCTTTGTGTATGGCGTTAATTTGCGAGCCTCACACCCCGGTACGAACCAGATACGGGAGAGGATCCAGGGAGAACATGTGTCTCTTTCTAGTTAGAGGTGGTGTCAGTGACCTACCATCCCTGACATTTATATATTTTTCACCTGTGTGGTTGTTGGAATGCGAGGCGCCTCGGATTTGGAGTCATTTGGCTCATTTACGCCCCGTAGGGTGGGGAGACGTATTGTTCAGGGTTTCATTTTAATCCGCTACGTGTGGACCGACCCTGTGGCTCCTAGGTGCAGTTACGGCTGTAGCCTGAGACACGGACTAGAGCGTCTCGAATTCGGTGAGGACTATCTTTTGCCTCAGTTCATAGATGGAAATCCAACTTCCAATACGTGACTTTGCGATTTTAATTGTAGAACTAGTATGGCGACATGATATATGGTACCCATGCCGTCTATGATTGATATTTATGATTGAAATTGTTTTAATACTATGCACTTATAGTAATAATAAAAGATGAAATTTAGCATATCAAGCATTCTCTGGCTATTATAAGGTAAAACCCTATCCTCCGGCTTGTGTTGCATTGTGTGATGGGACCTGGGTCTTATAATAGCTTCATTGTTCTTTATTTAGCATTGCGCTGTTGTTTTATGCTCTGGTATTCTTGGGAGAAAACCCGTTCCGTGTTATACGACGTGGTCCCTTGATTTACCTAACTTTAAAAATAAAGGTTAATAACTGTTTTAGTTCTCACACCAGTCACATGACTGACCTGGAGTTTATTGTTTTAACCTAAACTCTGGGTGCCCTTATTTTCCACATGGGCAGCTAGTAGTTGGGTTTTGCAGATTTATATTCATAGGATCCTGATTTATAGCTGAAGTGATACTCGGAAAGCTCTGTATCCGCTTATTTCTTTCAGTTATGTTTTGTATTATTTTTCCGCTGTAGTAATGTTATTAAATCTCTGATGTATAATATTTATTCATACTCTGTATATTCTTGTATTCTGATGGAATTGTTGTAATTTACAACGAAATGTTCTTCTGCTGGTGTTCCGATGTGGCTTGTCCTCAAAGTAATTCGTTCCTTCCTTCACGGGGAAGTTACGTATCCTTACAGTGGTATCAGAGCTTTGGTTTACAGAGCTCGAGAACAAGACACATTAGAACCATACGAAAGAATTCATCAGAGATTGGATTAGCAATATCCAATAAGAATTACTCGTTAGAGATAGGATCAGTAGTATCCTAGAACGAGTGTAAAGAGTATATTTTTCAAATAAAAATGAAAACAAATTTTATTTTATATTGAATTTGGACAATCAAGTATATAAAGATTTTGCATATACGCGTCATGAACGTATATTCGAAGTTTTAATATACTGGATAGATATAGAATCACATTCTAAACACCCGGGGATGATTCTGATGATGTGGCCACATCATCAGTATTTATGTTCGAGTTTCGAAGGTGTGATATCTATATATTTCCATTAGACTGGTATGAGAACCAAAACTAGATAGGGATACTGTTGTGATTTGGCATCAAAAACATGATTTTCTGTATATATAACAAATTATGAATTTGAAACTATAATCCACTAATTGATTGCTGGTTGTGTTGTTTGATTGTTGGTTTCATTTATTAAAATTTTGAACCATTTAGCCTAATGGAACCGAATATTGAACTGTATTGAAAAAAGATTACAATTGCATGCATATACATGTATATCCATTGAACCGGTTATAGCAAGGAGGCTAGAGAAGAGGAATAAAATTGTTTGCCCGACAAATAGGTACATGTTTATTGTATTTCTTGGGGATTTGATGATTTTATGAGCCGATTGGCTAGCCGCTTGGCGTTTTCTTTTTCTTTTGGATTGGTGAGTGCCATGGGAGGCTATTAGAAATATCCTGAAGCTCCCGGTGCAGGGGAGGTTATGGCGAAATTTTTCGAAAATTTAGGGTGTTAGCCAAATTTTAGAAAAATTTGAAAAGTTCTTAGAAATTGAAAAGTTGAAGAACTTAAGCCATAATGAAAATAATGAAAGTTGAGTTGGTTTGTAAAACAACTTTCAGCTTCGTTCCTTTTTGGGGACGAAAAGTTTTAAGTGGGGGAGATTGTAACAACCCGGAAATTTGAGCCAATTTAAAAATTTTATTTTGGCGATTTTAATGAATTTTGAATATTTAAAATGAATTATTTTAAATAATAACGACGAGAAATTTATTTTGAATAGAATTAGAAGTATATATTTATATAGATCGTCGTTAGAATATAAATATTTGATTTTTAATTATAAAAGGAATTGAAAATGGCGCGGTAGTTTGAAATTTCGATTTCAAATTTCAAATGAATGTGAAGGATTCAAAATAAACCGGATTTTAGCAAAACCAAAAATATTAGAATCTATTTGAAAATATCTTTCCAACGAATCCGAGAAATTGAAATTTCATAGCGGGAATAAAAAGTTATGCCCAGTTGAAAATTCAGAATAGTCGCTATGGAATTCTGTAACAACTCGAAAATCTGGGCCAGTTTAAAATTTTTGTTTTGGCAATTTTAGCGAATTTTGATTATTTAAAATAGATTATTTTAAATAAAATCAACGAGAAATTTATTTTGAATAGAATTCGATCGTATATATTTATATTCGTCGTCGTTAGAATATAAATATTTATTTATATTTATAAAAGGAATTGGAAATGGCGCGGTAGTTCGATAATTCGATTTCAAACTTCAATTGAATGTACCGGGTGCAAAACAATCCGGATTTTAGTGAAACCAAAAACATTAGAATCTAATTGATAATATCTTTCCAATGAATCTGAAAAATAAAAATATCATAGCGGGGATCAAAAGATATGTCTAGTTGAAAATTCTAAATAGTCGCTATGGAATTCAGGCCCTTAAAAATGGGAATTTTGCAAATGACCTCGGATTTCGACGAAACCACTTTTGTTGGATCCGTAATGTCAAATTATTGCTAGATTCCAAATTTCATAATTTTTCGAATCAATATGTGAGCGTGGCAAAGGAAAACGCGTTTGACCGGTTTTAGTTGATTTTAATCGACTGGAAAATAGCCATTTTTCAAACGGTCTCAGAATTCGACGAAACTAGTTTTGTTAGGTCCGTATCGTCAATACGAAGCTAGAAAATATTTTTCTGCAATTTATAGAGTTCGTATGTGACCCCGGTAATTTGAAATGTACGTTTAAAATTCAATATAATGATTTAAATGTAAATTCAGCGGAAACTGATCGTAATGGCCAAATTGGCTTACGAAACATATCTCATTGTGTTCGGAATAGGGGCAATCAGCTAGGGGCGACAGTCGTTGGGTCTTGTTTGGAGATCATATAAAAAAGTCAACTTTTTGGATATTATAAATATAATATAATATAATTTTATATAAAACCCCTTACCCCTCTATTCTCCCTCAGTGAACCCCCAAATAAAAAAATCGACCCCGCTTCCCTCGTTCAGACCTAACCCGCCGCACACTAGGTCGCCGCCACCCCCTTCCCTGGCCGGCGCGCCTCCGGCCAACACCACTCGCGACCCCCCTATCTCCTCCCCTCCTCTCGCGGCCTCTCCTTTTCCTAAAACCCTAGAACGAAAGCAGCGCCGCCATCGCCAATGAGGACCGCCGCCGACCACCACTGACCTGTCACCACTTCCCCAGCCACCTACGCCACCTCAGGCGACCTCCACCGCCACCATGAGCCCCTCCGGCCAATAAAAACCCTTTTTCTTTATTGTTCAAGATCTGAAAACCCAATTTTTTCTTCATTACAACGCACCTTCACCCCCCGACGACCTCCAACGTTGATGAATCCTCCCCTCTCTCCAAAATTAAGGTAAAATTTATTCATTTTATTTCAGTTTTTTTTTTATTATTTATTTTCTATAAAACTGAAAATTAAAGGTTTGATCTTTAATATCATGAAAGGTTTGATCTTTAATATCATGAAAGGTTTAATTTTTAATATCATTAAAGGTTTGATTTTTAATTCATAAAAGATTATATTTTTAAATTATAAGGGATGAAACCTCTAATATAGAAAAGATTATATTTTTGAACAAGAAAAGATTAGTTTTTTTATAAGTTGTGGCAAAATAGAAATTCGATTTTTATATATTGAATAGCAAAGTAAAAATTCGATTTTTATATATTGAATAGCAAAGTAAAAATTCGATTTTTATATATTGAATAGCAAAGTAAAAATTCGATTTTTATATATTGAATTGCGAAGTAAAAATTCGATTTTTATATATGTAGTGGCTACGGGCAACGAAGAAGACGAGAGGCAGAACGGCGAAGATTCCTACATAAGAAGAGCTGTGGGATTGGATTAGCTATTCGAGTGAGAATTTCTCACCTTTCGATTTATTTTTCTAGTTATATATATATATACTAGGATGCAGACGGTGCTTAGTAGCACCCGACACAATCGTCCACAGACCATGGACTTGTTTGTTTGGTTGCATAAACTAGTTAGATGATTTGATTTGAATTTGGTTGTTTGGTGAATTTGATTGATGTGTGAATGGCGTGGGCCTTCACTAGACCGGGGATAAGGCTAGGCCTTGTCCCGTTTCTAGTATCGTGCCGTTATGCCACCGAAATTTTCTAAAATAAGTTAGAAAATAAAAATATCATTTTATTTAAAGAATGAACTGAATAGAAATTCATATGTTAAAATAAAATGTTTTATCGTTAAAAATATAATTTTTAACGTGAGTATGAATATAGTGAATGTGAATAAATAAATATTCATTTACAAACCGGACGATTTGTTTATGTATACCGATTTGACTGACATTGATTGGGACTATAAATTTTACACATCGCCCAACTACACGAATAAAATTTGTGTTTGATTGTTTGAAACCCCACACGGGTGTTGGGATGAAATATGAAGTTCACTCATCCTGATTGATGAAATATGTTGATCGATTTATTGACAGGCTGTTATAAGCGTCAGATATCTATATTTGATGCTTATACAGTGTAGTGCACTTTGGGTGATGGTTGATTATTTTTCAATGCTATTATATACATGTGTTGTATGAAAATCCATATAATTAATTTTATATGGTGATTGATTGGGCCTCATTCCAATTTAGGGAATAAAGAACAATATAAAATAAAGGTTCATGTGTTGACTATACTCATCCGTTGAGATTAGTCATGTGTTGAACGAAATAATTTAACAAAAATAGTCACACGTGGACAGTACTCATTCGTTGAGATTAGTCGTGTGTTGACAAAAATAAATATTCATTTGTTGAATAGAATAAAGGAATATATGAAGCCGTGTTGATTAGATTGACGTCATTTTGACGGGAACGATATTTATATCGATTTTATTCATTTTAAAATGAATATTGAAAAGCAATTTTGAAATCGAATATTTCAAAATGAAATGAATTGAAAACGATTTCGACATGAAATGAATTGAAAACGATTTCGACATGAAATGAATATTGAAAAGTAATTTTGAAATCGAATATTTCAAAATGAAATGAATTGAAAACGATTTCGACATGAAATGAATTGAAAACGATTTCGACATGAAATGAATTGAAAACGATTTAGACATGAAATGAATTGAAAACGATTTCGAAATGAATTGAATATAAAACGATTTCGAAATGAATTGAATATAGAACGAATTCGAATTGAATTTAAAACGAATTGAAATGAATTTAAATTGAATTGAAACTTGAATTGAATAGAAATGAATTTTAAAAAGAATTTATAAGGAAAGATTCAATTTTGATTTGAATTGAGATGGAAGTTGAAATTGTTTTTGAAACGAATTCAAAACTATTTATAAAATTCGTTTAAAATAGTAATCGACGAAATATATATATATATATATATATATTATATATATATATATAATATAATATAATGGCCTGAATAAAACGCGCCGCGCCGCGGCAGTTCGCGAATTTCGACCATTGATTTCAAACGGACATTACGGGAGATCCGACCGTCGGATTCTCCTAAAACCAGAACCGTTGGGTTCGTATCGAAAACAGCTTTCTAATGAATATTAGAAATTTGAAATCTAACTGTTGGATTTGGAGATACGTCCAAATCAAATTTGAAAAAGGTCGTTGTAAGTGCAGTTCGATGGCCATTGATGGAAATCGACTGTACGGGCCTTGATAAAATTATTAAAAATAGTAATAATTTGTGTAAAATCATAAGAAATGATTTAGAAAGAATTGGGATGAAATACTCCATATTTGAAAAGATAAAAGTAGATTTTTATCGAAATGAACTACTTTTGAACTAGAATTATAATTCTATTTATTTTTAAAATAAATAAACTGGATTAGAAATGGTCTTGAAAATAACCAGAATTTCCAATGATTGCATTGGAGCGGATTTGAATCGAAATTGTCTTCGGAATATTTCGATGTTGGAATTCGTGATTATACAGATGTTATGGAAATTAGAAAGATATATATATTTATATCATTATTTCCAATACGACATTTGTTAATCGTAGAATTTGATATTGAACATAAGCCGATATATTTTCTATTCAGAGCCTCGTATTGAATATCAAATGTGATTTGGGTTTGTCGTGAATGGTGTCTTCACTAACACTGTTCTTGAACCCAGTTGAGAAAAGATTAAATCTTTTTATTTAGGTTTAATGAAGTGTACCAATTAAATAATATTTAATTGGAATTGAATTGATATTGATTTATGGGTTTATCGTGAACAGTGTTTTAAATAACACTTGTTCTTTAACCCGAGAATTAATGGAAGGTGATTTTGGGTTTATTGTGAACCGTGTTTTAAATGACACTGATTCTTTAACCCAGTCACAGAATAAAACTAGGTGGGGTTTTAATGAATCTTTAATTAGATTGAAATGATCGAGAATGGAGTATCATCAGTTTTGCTCCAGGCGTTAGTTAAATCTTTAATTAGATTTGAACGTGAAATGGTAATTGAATTTGCCGATAACACTGTGGTGTTAGATATGAAGTGTAACCAGTTTTACTTCATGGGATGAATAGATTGGGATTGGGAAATTAAAACAAATGATTACTTCGGTAAGGTTCGTTAATCCCGACTAGTTTGAGTTGATATTCAAAAATAGATTAAAAAATAAATTTAAAGGATTTATCTTTGATAAAATTAATGGGAACCTTTCCCTATGAATGTGAAATTTAGAAACTAACTGTCGATTAGCTAAGCAGAATGGTTTTCTGGATATTGATCTGATGTTGGTTTCGGCCTTCGGGATTAATATTTGGGGAATTATTCTCTTGATTAATGTACGGTTAGTGACTGATGAATTGGAATGAGGCGTATGTTGTATTTGTGTAACAGTTATTTAAAATATACGCGGGTTATTCGGAAAGACCGGGTTTATCCCATTCTGAATAACTGATACGACGATAAGTCGAAGATGAAGACGGTGGTCGAAGACCGGAAGTCTTCACGTCGTTTGGATAATTACTGATGATCTTGATTGGGATGTACACCCAAGAAGATGGAAACAGTTAGTGATCGTCCAGACGTACTTGGAGATTGATGGATATGCGGGGTACTAGGTGCCTCCGGTTTCGTTCAGACCCAGAACGGACTTGTAAATGGACTGTGTGTCTGACATTGGATTTTAGTCCGTGTGATTGATCTCTATTAATTATATATTTGTTTGGCGGTGGAGAATTTATTCTCTTGCTTAACGCCCTTCTCTGAGACGTACGAGCTCAGGGGTTATATATTGATGGATGTCAAACGCATGGAGTGAATTGCCTGTGTGGCATGCCTAAGTGGCAATTGATCAAGGTTTCTGTTGAAAAGCAAAGTCTTGTTGTTGATGATCGAAGCACGACCTTTGTGGCGTAGCTTTGTGTAACGTTTACTTCGCGAGTTTCACACCCGGTATGAACCAAAAACGGGAGACGGACCTCAGGGAGGGCATGCGTTTCTTTCTAGTTAGAAGTGGCGTCAGTGGTTTTACACGCCCTGACGAGTTTGACTTATGTGGTTGTTGCTGTTGCGAGGCGCCTCGGTTAGATCGGACGATCCGGGTCCGATGGAGCCATTCGTTGGCTCATTTACGCCCCAAAGGGCGGAGAGACGTATTGTTCAGGCATAATAATCCACATCGGTGGACCGGCCCTGACGATCCAAGGCCCACCTGAGTCTGGGTCCTGAGACATGGGCTAGATTGTCTCGAATCGGTTGAGGACTATCTTTTGCCTCGGTTCATAGACGGAAATCCAATTTCCAAATACGCGACCTTTGCGGTTTTAATTGTAGAACTAGTATGGCGACATGATATATGGTACCCATGCCGCCTATGATTGATACTTATGATTTGAAGTTGTTTTATACACTATACACTTATAATAGTATCAAATGATTTGTTTTAAAACGTATCAAGCATTTTTGGCTGTTATAAGGGAAAACCCTATCCCCCGGCTTGCGTTGCATTGTGTGATAGGACCTGGGTCTTATAACAGCTTCATTTTTCTTTATTTAGCATTGCGTTGTTTGTTTTATGCACTGGTATTCTTGGGAGGAAACCCGTTCCGTGTTATACGGCGTGGTCCCTTGATTTACCGAACTTTAAAATAAAGATTAATAACTGTTTTAGTTCTCACGCCAGTCACATGACTGACCTGGAGTTTATTGTTTTAACCTAAACTCTGGGTGCCCTTATTTTGACACGGGCAGCTAGTAGTTTTGGTTTTGCAGATTTATATTCACAGGATCCTGGTTTACAGCTGGAATGATATCCGGAAAGCTTTGTATCCGCATGTCTTCCTCTAGTTGTGTATTGTATTATCTTCCGCTGCTATGTATTTAAATGTAATTTAAATCTCTGATATTTCTGTGTAATATTCATTTATACTCTGTATATTCTTGTATTCTGATGCATTGTTGTAATATACAATGAAATGTTCTCCCGTCTGCCTTCTGTTGTGGCTTGTTCTCGACTCAATCCGCGCTTTCTCTTCTCTTCGGAGATCGGGGAAGTTCGGGTCGTTTCTGATACCAACTGTGAGGACCCGTAACTTCCCCGGTAAGGAAAGAGCGGATACTTTGAGAACAAGCCACAACAGAACGCAAACAGAAGAACATTTCATTGTATATTACAACAATTCCATCAGAATACAAGAATATACAGAGTATGAATTAATATTACACAGAAAATATCAGAGATTTAAATTACATTTAAATACATCGCAGCGGAAAACAATATAAATCACAACTGAAAATAATGCACGGATACAGAGCTTTCCGAACATCGTTCTAGTTGTAAGTCAGGATCCTGTGAATATAAATCTGCAAAACCGAAACTACTAGCTGCCCGTGTGGAAAATAGGGGCACCCAGTCAAAAACATTAGGATCTAATTGATGATATCTTTCCAACGAATCCGAAAAATCAAAATTTCATAGCGGGAATCAAAGGATATGTCCAGTTGAAAATTCTGAATAGTCGCTATGGAAATCAGGCCCTTAAAAATAGACATTTTTCAAACGGTCTCAGAATTCGACGAAACTAGTTTTGTTAGGACCGTATCGTCAATACGAAGCTAGAAAATATTTTTATGGAATTTTTCTAGTTAGTATGTGACCCCGGTAATTTGAAATGTACGTTTAAAATTCAATATGGTGATTTAAATGTATGCGTTCTGTTTTGTCATGTTCTCAAACGATAAGGCATTTCGAATGGTCTGGGTCGGTTTAGCGACTGGTTCGGACCGAGCGAAATTCCTTTTCGTCACATTTGGTATCTTCTGGCCCTTAAAAATGGAAATTTTGCAAACGACCTCGGTTTTCGACGAAACCACTTTTGTTGATCTGAGATGTCAAGTTATTGCTAGATTCCAAAATTCATAATTTTCTGAGTCAATATGTGAGCGTGGCAAAAGAAAACGTGTTTGATCAGTTTCAATTGAATTTAATCGACTAGAAAATGACCATTTTTCAAACGGTCTCAGAATTCGATGAAATTAGTTTTGTTAGGATCGTATCGTCAATACGAAGCTAGAAAATATTTTTCGAGAATTTTTAGAGTTCGTATGTGGCCCCGGTAAATTGAAATGTGCGTTCAAATTCAATATATAGATTTATATTTTGATTTCGACGGAAACTGATCGAAACAGCCGAACTGGCTTACGATACATACCCCATTGTGTTCGGAATGAGGGTAATTAGCTATGGACGACAGTTGGTGGGCTTGATTTCGAGGTCGAAATAAAAAGTAACTTTATGGATTATAAAATTAATAAAATAAATATATATTATATAAGTCAACCTTTTCCCTCTCCCTCTTCTCTCTCATATTCATATCGATTAAATTAAAAAAAAAGTAACGGGGGGGGGGGGGGGGGGATCGCGCACCGCCAGGCCGCGCTGGCCATCGCGCTGCCGGAGCAGGCGCAACTACACCGCCCCCCTCTCTCGCCTCCCGCTCGTTCTCCTCTCTCCTCCACCCTGAAAAAGACCGCACCCCCTGAGCACCCTCGCGCCACCTTGCCTTCCCCTCTGCTTCGCCCTCCCCTGCCGAAGCCGACGAGCCACCGCGAGCTCCTCAATTTCCCCCAGGCCGACGTGAAACCCATTTTTTCCCCCAATAAAGCCTGATTAGAAAAATATAGGATTTTCGTTTATTTTTAAATAAAGTAAGGGAATTAGCTGATTAGAAAAATATAGGATTTTCGTTTATTTTTAAATAAAGTTTATATTTTTATAAAGAAAAGAATTTGATTTTTATTTATTTAAAAAGTTTGATTTTTATATGGATAAAACAATAATAAAAATATGATTTTTATATTATAGAAGTAATAAAAATGTGATTTTTATATGATAGAGAGTATAAAGATGCGATTTTAACATATGTAGTAAAAAATAAAAGTACGATCATTAGATATAAAAATGTGATTTTCATCATATGTGTAGAAAAGTAAAAATACGATTTTTATCGTTTGAATGGCAATGTAAAGATGTGGTTTTTATATATTCATTAGCGATGGAAAAATGTGATTTTTAACTATGTAGCGTGATTATAAAAATATGAAATTATTTTTAGAAAGATAAAAATATAATTTTTAGACTATGTATGTTATTTATAGAATAATCATAAAAGAAATAATTACTGATCGGATAAAAATATAATTTTTAACGTAGGTATACTACATAGATCGACAATCAAAGAATGGCGGAGTGGAACTCCAAGGTGAGAACTTCTCACTTTTAATGTGTTTTCTAGTTGAAATATATACTATGATGCAGACGGTGCTTAGCAGCACCCGACACCCGTTGTCCATAGACCATGGACGACTTGTTTGTTTGTTGTTTGTAGTGTGAATATTTATTGTGTGATGTGGAATGGAATAAATTATTTTATGGTTAAAAATATACTTTTTAACGTGTATATAAAATAAATATTTATAAACAAATCGGACGATTTGTTTATGTACACACATTTGACTGATATGATTTGGGATGATAAATTTTACACATCGCCCAACTGCACAAATAAAACCTGTGTTTGATTGTTTGAAAACCCCACACGGGTGTTGGGATGAAATTAGACATACACTAGTCCCAATAATTAGCTGTATGTCGATCGATTGATTGATAGGCTGTTATAAGCGTTAAATATTTATATTTGATGCTTATGCAGTGTAGAATGCACTTTGGATGATGGTTGATTATTTATCGTTGCTATTATATACATGTGTTGTAGGGAATCCATATAATTAACATTATATGGTAATTGATTGGGCCTCATTCCATGTTGGAAAATAAAGAAAATTCATGTGTTGAATAAAAAGAATATTCATGTGTTGAATAAAAGAAAATTCATGTGTTGAATAAAATATATATTCATGTGTTGAATAAAAGAAAATTCATGTGTTGAAGAAAATATTCATTTGTTGAATAGAATAATGAAGTTATTGAAATATATAAAGCCTTGTTGATTAGATATGTTCCATTTTGACGTGAACGATATCTATATCGATTTTATTCATTTTTATAATGAATATCGAAAAGGAATTGATTTCAAAATCGAATATTTTGAAAATATTATCATTTATATATCGATGATGTGAAATATTCAATTTTGATTTGAAATTGAATATGAAGTTGAAGTCGTTTCGAAAACGAATTTAAAACAATTTATAAAATACTTTTTAAAAGAAAATCGATGAAATATATATAATATATTTATATTATATATATAATGGCCAGAATAGAACGCGCCGCGCTGCGGCAGTTCGCGAATTTCGACCATTGACTTCGAACGGGCATTACGGGAGATCCGACTGTCAGATTCTCATAAAACCGGAACCATTGGGTTCATATCGAAAAGAGCATTCTAACGAATATTAGAGATTTGAAATCTAACGGTTGAATTTGGAATTATGCCCAAATCAAATTTGGAAAAGGTCGATGCAAGTGCAGTTCGATGGCCGTTTATGGAAATCGACTGTACAGGCCTTGATAAAATTATTAAAAATAGTAATAATTTGCGTAAAATCATAAGAAATGATTTGGAAAGAGTTGGGATGAAAAACTCCATATTTGAAAAGATAAAAATTGTTTTTTATCGAAATGAACTAGTTTTGAACTAGAATTATAATCCATTTATTTTTGAAATAAATAAATTGGATTTGAAAGGGTTTTAAAAGTAATCATAATTTCCAATAATTGAATTGGAATGGATTTGAATCGAAATTGTCTTCGGAATATTTCGATGTTGGATTTCGTGATTATACAGATATTGTTATGGAAATTTGAAAGATATATATTTATATCGTTATTTCCAATACGATATTTTTTGGTCGTAGAATTTGATATTGAATATAAGCCGATATATTTTTTATTCAGAGCCTTGTATTTGATATCAAATGAGATTTGTGTTTGTCGTGAATGGTGTCTTTATTAACACTGTTCTTAAACACAGTTGAGAAAAAGGTTAAATCTTTTTATTTAGATATAATGAAGTATACCAATTAAATGGTACTTAATTGGAATTGAATTTGAATTGATTTTTTTGGGTTTATCGTGAACGGTGTTTTAAATAACACTTGTTCTTTAACCCGGTAATTAATGGAATGTGAATTGGGTTTATCGTGAACTGTGTTTTAACGACATTCGTTCTTTAACCCGATTTACAATGAAATGTGATTTGGAATTTATAAATCTTTTGTTAAGATTTAAAGGAGATTTTCCAAAGTAAAGTTTTCCAATTTAATAAAATAAATTGGAATGGAACGGAATTCGATTTGGTAACAATCGAAGTGAATTTCTGTGGAGGAAGACAACTAATATATCTGGAATTTAATCGGCTTTGTCGTTATTCCATTTATATTATTAGTCGGATATGGAAGTTTATATCGATTATATATATCGATTTGTTTTCCATGAAGATTCCATTGTAAATGGAATGTGATTTTGGGTTTATCGTGAACCGTGTTTTAAATGACATTGGTTCTTTAACCCAGTTAAAGACAGGATATGATTTCCCAAGTTAAACAATCATTAATAGTGATTTTGGGAAGAATTAAAACCAAGGCAAGTTTTAATGAATCTTTAATTAGATTTAAATGATCGAGAAAGGAGTATCACCAGTTTTGCTCCAGGCGATAGTTAAATCTTTAATTAGATTTGAACGTGAAATGGTAATTGAATTTACCGATAACACTGTGGTGTTAGATATGAAGTATGATCAGTTTTACTTCATGAGATGAATAGGTTGGGGTTGGGAAATTTAACAAGTGATTACTTCGGTAAGGTTTGCTAATCCCGACTAGTTTGGATAAACCATAATTTGGTTTGAATTGATATTCAAAAGAAGATTAAAGAATAAATTTAAGGAATTTATCTTTGATAAAATTAATGGGAACCTTTCCCAAAGTATAAGAATATTTGAATAAAAGAATATTCTAAATTGGAATGAGGTGTATGTTGTGTTTGTGTAACACTTGTTTATTATATACGCGAGTTATTCAGAAAGATCGAGTTTATCCCATTCTGAATAGCTGATTCGGCAATGTATCGAGGATGAAGACGGTGGTCGAAGCCGGAGGTCTTCACATCGTTTGGATAATTACTGATGATCTTGATTGGGCTGTACACCCAATAGGAGGGAATCAGCTGGTGACCGTCCAGACGTACTTGGAGATTGATGGATATGCGAGGTACAAGGTGCCTCCGGTTTCGTTCAGACCCAGAACGAACTTGTAAATAGACTGTGTGTTTGACATTGGATTTTATTCTGTGTGATTGATTTCTATTATATATATATCTGTTTGGCGGCGGAGAATTTATTCTTTTGCTTAACGCCCTTCTCTGAGACATACGAGCTCAGAGGTTATATATTGATGGATATCAATCGCATGGAGTGAATTGCCTGTGTGGCATGCCTAAGTGGCAAATGATCAAGGCTTTTGTTGAAAAGCAAAGTCTTGTGGTTGATGATCAAAGCACGACCTATGTGGCACAACTTTGTGTATGGCATTAATTCGCGAGCCTCACACCCTGATATGAACCAGAAACGGGAGAGGATCCAGGGAGAACATGCTTCTCTTTCTAGTTAGAGGTGGTGTCAGTGACCTATCAGCCCTGACATTTAAATATTTTTCACCTGTGTGGTTGTTGGAATGCGAGGCGCCTCGGATATGGAGTCGTTTGGCTCATTTACGCCCCATAGGGCGGGGAGACATATTGTTCAGGGTTTGATTTTAATCCGCTACATGTGGACCGACCCTGTGGATCCTAGGTGCAGTTGCGGCTGTAGCCTGAGACACGGACTAGAGCATCTCGAATTCGGTGAGGTCTATTTTTTGCTTCGGTTCATAGATGGAAATCCAATTTCCAATACGTGACTTTGCTGTTTTAATTGTAGAACTAGCATGGCGACATGATATATGGTACCCATGCCGTCTATGATTGATATTTATGATTGAAATTGTTTTAATACTATGCACTTATAGTAATAATAAAAGATGAAATTTAGCGTATCAAGCATTCTTTGACTATTATAAGGTAAAACCCTATCCTCCGGCTTGTGTTGCATTGTGTGATGGGACCTGGGTCTTATAATAGCTTCATTGTTCTTTATTCAACATTGCGCTGTTGTTTTATGCACTGGGTCTTATATAAGTTAATCGAATATTAGTTATTCGATAGGAGTTAAATAAGTAAGTTAATCAAGTTAAGTTAGTCAAGTCGAGTTAATCGATTTGAGTTAGTCAAGATGAGCTAATCAAACCGAGTTAATCCAAATGAGTTAATCCAAAGGAGTTATTCGAAATAGTTTATACGAATAAAATTAAAGGAGTTAATCGAATATAGTTTATTTGAAAGGAGATTAATCGAATGTAAATCATTTGTAGAAAGTTAATCGAATGTGAATCATTCGAAGAGAGATTATCGAATATAGTTATTCGAAGAAAGAGTTATCGAATATAGTTTATTCGAAAAGGAGTTATCGAATAGAGATTATTCGAAAAAGAGAATTATACATTGAATTCGATTATATCAAATTCGGGAAAGTAATATTTACTTTCCGTTTTTAATCAAGGTTTACTTATTTATTAATAAATTAGTGGTTTAGTTATTTAGTTAAATTAAGGAATAAAAGTTATATTTTGAAGTTAGATATTTAAGAAGAAGGGATTATAATGCTATAGTTATAATCAATGTTTTAAAATAAAGAAGTGGATTCATAAATAGAATCTGAGTTACGTAAGAAAGTTTGTAAAGATTTGGAAGGTGAACTTTGTCTATTTCGAAGTTAAAAATGTAGTTCAGTTAAGGTCTGAGAGGTGGTTATACCCCAACTTGATTGACTTCGTTTTGAACTAAGGAATGGGTAAGGTTTGATAGTGAAGGTTGGTTAAGTGAATTTAGTTAATGATTATAAGGGTTTGAATTGGCTTAGAGATGTTTTATTTAAACATCAGTTTAGAACCAATAAAGGAGTTTTGGGAAATGCTTTTTCAATAAGAATCAGAAGTGTTTTCTAATTTAGAAAACAAGAAATGGAAGTAAATATGGAGATATTTTCAAATGATTAATAAAGTACATTTTCTAAATTTAGAAAATAGGAATTTACAAATATATATAAATGGGAAATGAATAGATTAATGATAAATTTAATTAAAGGAGATTAATGTTGATTGATGATTAATCGATCGAATTACTATCTGGAAATAAGATCGTTTGGTTGTACACCTATTTTTCTTTGATAGTTAAATCATCGACTATCGAAGTTTTTGACCATTTTTCCGTCGTCAATACGGAGAGACCGGGATCAGATTCATTATCTGAAAACCACTCTGTATGGACGTTAGCATTGCGATCAAATATGATGGAGATAATGAAGACGGAGTTATTCAAGGGCTATCCTGTTTATAGAATAGTGCCTTCAGTTTGTTCAGTCCTAGGACAACGTGAATGGACGAATGTCTGACAGAGTATATCTAACGGATCGCGTAAGTTGATCTCTTCAAACGTACTTACGTTTGGTGGCGGAGGAATTCGTTTCTCTTAGCTTTATACCCGTGGTATTTTTGGGGAAATCAATTTGTGATTTGGCGGGTATGACGATGTTGCATTCAAAGAGAACGGTGGTCAGGTGTTCTAAAAGATACGTAATGACCTCAAGCCTCATCAACCGGTAAATGACAGAAATCGGGCAGGCAGCATGGCTAAGTGGGTCGCTCCCATTAGGGTGTATATCACATATCTAGAGAAAATCCATTTCATTCTTTTGTCTTTTTTGATGCTGTCCCTTTTCGGGAAACGGTGGGTAGCTCCCAACCGTTGGTGGTATACATTCGATACACTCAAGCGAAATGAGTGGTCGGTCATGTGTGGGCCGGGTTGCAAGACGTTCTTGTTGAACCCAGTGCATTCGCCTCTAGAGATACACTATCGGCAGGTGGTCCCATACCTTATCATAGTCGGAATCCAATCTCCAATAAGCACCCACGATTTTGTTTGTATACTATGTATGTGGAACGTAAGATGCAAGCGTTCTGCTAGATTGTTAATTACTTGTGATTAGCCATTATTATAATATCAGAGAAGTATTGATTTTGAAAGTGT
The DNA here is from genome assembly GCA_030737875.1 of Allium sativum. Lineage (NCBI taxonomy): Eukaryota > Viridiplantae > Streptophyta > Magnoliopsida > Asparagales > Amaryllidaceae > Allium > Allium sativum. The sequence continues at coordinate 1,040,714,491 of CM060910.1, read as the reverse complement.
TTTGGTCATCATAAGGTAAAAACCATCCGTGTTTATGTGTGGATCGGTCTTACGATTACCTTTTCTTTTGAAAAGGATTTTGAAAAGTTAAACCAAATGATTTGAGTTTACTCACACCATTCCCATGACTGACCCAGAGTTTATTTTGTTTTGTTTTCCCTAAACTTTTGGGTGCCCTAATTTGTACGGGCAGTCAAGTAGTTCAGGTCTTTACAGATATACTTGGAGGAGCTTGAAGCAGGAGGCTTCAGGATAATATAGCTATTGTTATTTCTGCTGTGTGTAAGTGTTGTACTCTGATAATGTTATTGTATATATATAATGTTTTTATTTCAAAGTTATGTTATAATATATTTCATTCATTCCGCTGTGAGATTCGTGTTACTCTGATTCTGTTCTGTGGTGATCTTCTTCTTCTTCTATTCTAATTTTCTATCTTATCTATTCTCACCCGCTAACTTCTTTCTATTAATGATCAGGTATTTCCGATGTCTGAATAGTCAACATGGTAGTTTTGTGTTGATTTTCGGAGTCGAAAATCCCAGTTTGTTACAGTGGTATCAAAGCTGAAGGTTAAGTGATTACCTTGGCTCTGTGGCGTGACTTATTAGAGATGGGATTAGTAATACCCTAGATTGAGTTTGAGTGTATATATACGAGTGAACATATTTTTAGATTTTATAAAAATTGTTTTATATTGTGGAGATTTATTGGTTGGGTAGTTTGTGAATTCTGGTCGATCAGTTTGATCCACTGTATCGATAGGAGTTTGTAAACGCTTGAATACGATAAACCGACACAGTATGTTTTAAAAAAAGGTAAATGAAATAATTTTACCCAAAATATATTTTGATATAAAAGAAGGGTATATCTTGGAATTATTATCACATATTGGATGTATTGGTTGATAATAATTTAAATGGTTATATAAATAACCAATTTGAGTTCGTATAATTTAAAAGCAGATTAATTAAATCTGAATTAAATCAGAATTGGAATTAAAATTCTGAAAACTGGGAGAAGTGTTTGTAAGTGCATTTGAGTTAAGTTTAAGAAAATTTTAAAATCCTGGGAGATTTTAAATTGTTTACAAGTATCGTGAATGATATTTTGAAAAAGATTTAAAAATGAAATTGTTTAAATATGGTTTTGATAAGTGATATAGTATTGAACTCACTTCGATAGCTGGGAAATAACTCTGATGATATTGGCCACATCATTAGTGTTCATTTTCGAGTTGTAAGTGACGGATTACTACCAAAGAGATGGTTTTTGAATTATTTTGGGAAAAGGAAGTTGTTTTGAATCCCAAAAGAGAATAAATTATTTTAGAAAAAGCTAAGCTGTTTAAAAACTTCCGGGAGACAGATTGTGAATTAAAACCAAATTAAATTAAATCCAGTTAAGTACAAATTGAATTGAAATAAAATGATATCAAGTAAAATTGGATTCTTGAATATTATTGGACCCATGTCAATTAAAATGGACTGAATTTTTTGAAATAAAAATCAAATTTTGAGTATGAGATAAAGATAACTGATTATAGAAATTAATTAGTTAATGGAATGTGGGAATGAAACTTAACTTGGTTAAGTATATGGGATTGACGAATTAAGAAAATGGAACTTGAGTTGAAATGAGATGAGGTTTGGACATAAGCGAATAATTGTGTTGAGATTTAAATTGATTGGAAATCGATTGGTATAGATGGATATATGATCAGCAGGTATTGAGTAGAAGCAAGTGCAAGGATTTAATGATATGCCCGACAAAAAGGTACATGTTTAAATTTCCATGTGAGGTTTTTGGGCCGAATCGGCAAGCCGCTTGTCTTTTTGAGTTTCTTTTTGAAAGGAAAGGGCCTAGAAAGGCGAGTTGGGGTTTGAGCTATTGACCAGTGCAAAGGAGGTGCTGGCGAAATTTTTCAAAAATTTCGGGTGTTAGAAAATTTTCAGGATTTTAGAAAATTATCGTTGATAAGAATTAATTAATATTTTAATTGAAATTAAATTGGTTGAGTTGAAATTAAAGTTGGTAAGTGAACAAATAAATTTGTACTAGTCAATAGGGTTTGTTCTCTACCTTAGCAATTTCGAGGACGAAATTATTTTAAGGGGGGAAGAATGTAATGACCCGTATTTTCTACAATATAATAATTAATTCATTTAATTATTTAAATAGTGATTTAGGGAAATAAATCGTTGTTTAATTAAATAATAGTGAATATTTAATTAAATTAAATAATAGAATAATATATTTAATTTCTGAAATAGCCGGAAATAGTAGAATTCACGATATTGTGTGAATTTGGCAATTCAAAATATATATTTCAGTTCGGAATTGAATTTGAATAACGAATATATTATTTAAACGACAGTTGAACGTATATTTTATAATATAATTATAATTGAGCTCTAAATGGCATGGCAGTTCGCTATTTGGCGATTTGAACTTCAACTGATTGTACAAGGTCCATTTTAAATCGGATTTCTGTGAAACAAGAAACGTTCGGAGCTGGTGAAGTATATTTTTCTAGCGGAAGAAAAAAAATCGGGATTTCACTATGTAGATTTTGATTTATGTCCAAATCAAATTTTCGAAAAGTCGCCATGGAATTCCTTTATAATTTATAATGATATACAAAAGGAATTTCAATATAAATTGAATGTCGATCCAACCAGGATTTGAATATCGAGTTAGAAATCCATATAGGATTATTCTGGAGCTGTATGATTTTGTATTGTGAATATATATACGATAATATTTATTTTTAAATATTTAATTTAATTGTTTTTAAATATATTTATATATTTAAATGGGTTATTTAGGGCTTTAGAAATAGCCAGTTTTGCAAACGACCTCTGTTTTCGACGAAACTAATTTTGTTGGATCCGCAATATTAAATTATTGCTAGATTTCAATTTCCGTGATTTTTGAAGTCAGTATGTGGCCACATGGGATTTTAATGTGAAAAACAGTCGATAATTTGACTTTAAAAATACGCTGTGTGAGCAAACGAAGTCGGAATTCGACGAAACCTGTTTCGTTGGGACCGTAATGTCAAACTGTAGTTGCATGCCAATTTTAATGATTTTTGGATATCATGTGTGATTATAGGAATTTTTAACAATAATTACATATAGCGTTTGCTTAAAAATAAATATAATATTCGAATTTAAAAATATTATTTCTATCCTATATAATACCATTAACCTTGTAACCCTAATTTACATCCTCTGGTCAACATATTTTTCCGCCGTTCTTTTTACAGCAAAAGAAAAAAATGGTAGACAAAATAAATCAAAAACAAATATAAATATAATCCCATAAATCATGAAACCGGTTTATATGGAATCCCTGTGTAAATCTCTTCGATTTTATATCCATTTGGAAGGGTGCGGAGCCAGTCTTCGAGGAGCGAAATTCAACCGCAGCACCTAGGGCTCGATTATGGTGAAGCTGTGATCACCAGTTCGCAAGATCGTGGCTAGAGTTGGGTTCGTGTGTCTGAAGAGCACCTCGCCTTCATCTTTGAATGGATTCCATGAGTGTTGATGTCGCTCGATACATGTTGTACAGCGTTGAAACCTGGAAATCGGATTCCAGAACTTGCGTGCAAGCTGGGTAGAAGTAGTATGGGGAGAAAGAGTTCGAGGTGGAGAGTTGAATGGTGAAGGTGGTTTTGAAGTCGGTGGAGGAATGAGGGAGGACGGGGTGTTCGAAGGAGCGGTAATGGCTTGGAGAAACGGTAGTATCAGGAATCGGGGAAGAAGGATTTTTCAAGGCTGAAATAAAAGGGAGCGGGTATGGGTTCATGGGGGAAACAGGCCTGAACGTTTTGGGCTAGAGTAAAGGTGAGGAAAAAAAGTGAGGCCATCTAAATTAATTTAAAGTTTTATTTTAATTAAAAATGTATAGAACCTTGTACTTTATCATACGTTATCGAAATTCAGCGAAACAAGATCCGACAGGATCGTATGGACGAGTACTCCACCATGGAACTGACCGAGAGCGAATTGGAGCTCGTTTGGATTTATGCTGAGATTAAACGCCTTAATCAAATCAATGACCAATTATCGTTATTTAACGATAAACCACCAAGGTGAGTAAATCTCACTAACTCTGCTCAATTTATATTTTTATAAAATATTTTTAGAATCTATAAATGATGGTTGTTTGCTGTGTGTTGACTGTTTGGTTGAATTGCTAGTTAATTGGTTGAAAATATAGATAACGATATATATAAATCGTTAATCGAATATTAATTCTGTTTATCACTATATTTCATATTCGTGTTATTCATGTGATTAACGTCTGTGGATCTAGGGAAACAGGTCGGAGGGACCCAACTGGGTTCCTCAACATTTATTTTACTATTTTTCATATATTTTGATATATGATATACAATCTGTTGTTGATTATATGGGTTTGAATGATATCTATCATTGTTATTTGGTATTTTAAATACCGTGAGAAATACTGGGATGGAAAAAGGGAGATATTCAAAGTATATTTGAAAATAAATTATTTATATAAAATCAATGGATTTTATATATATATAAGGAAAAGGAATTTATAAAAGAAAATAACTATGAAATCAAAGGAATAGTAAAGGAAAATGTTTGTATAACAAATAGTAAAGGGAAATATTTGTATAACAAATAGTAAAGGAAATATTATTTAGAAAATAAATAAGATCTTTTAAAATTGTATCAAAAATAAAATATTTATAAAATCAGAGGATTTTATAAAAGGAATATTTATCATTTGATAAATAAAATAAAATAAAAGTGATACTTAACTAGAAAATAAATAGATTAAAAAAGGAAATACTTGAAAAATGAAGAAGTGTATAAAAAGAGAATTTCACACTAGGAAGTTTAGACCCGTGCTTCGCACACGGGTATAATAGAATATGAATTTAAAGTAGATTTTTAATAGAAATCTTTTTTAACAGATAAGTGGAGAAGATAAATTTATAAATAATATTTTATAAATAAAATAAAATGTTTATCATTGTATAAATAAAATATATAAGTCAGGACTTATATAGAGAAGTAAGAATCGATTTCAACATCGATAATTGAAACTGAATATGGACGTAGAGTTAATCAAAGGAGTTAACCAAAATGTGTTAATCAAAATGTGTTAATCAAATTGTAAGAGAGTTAACCGAATATTAGTTATTCGAACATAGTAAATTGATAAGAGTTAATCAAGTGGAGTTAATCGTATTAGAGTTAATCAAATTAGAGTAATTGATTAGAGTTAATCAGTTAGAGGTAACCAGTTAGAGTTAATTAGATAGAGTTAACTAGTAAGAGTTAACCAGATAGAGTAAATTGAACATAGTTAATCGAACTAGAATTAATTGAATATGAGTTATTCAATTAGAATTGATCGAATGTAGTTATTTGAGATAGAGTTAGTCAAACATAGTTATTCAGGATGAGTCGTCATTTCGTACGACTGCTAGCGTAATTCACAGGGCTGCAGATAGCTTACGGCGGTCGGATGTTTCCTGAGGGAATCAGGCGTAACCATTGTGATCGCTGCGATCTAGATTCAAGCGAATGGAGTTAAATAGAATATTAGCCATTCGAAATAAAGTTAAAACAGACATAGTTATTTGAATATAAGTTAATCGAATATTAGTTATTCGATAGGAGTTAAATAAGTTGAGTTAAATAAGTAAGTTAATCAAGTTAAGTTTGTCAAGTCGAGTTAATTGAGTTGAGTTAGTCAAGATGAGTTAATCAAACCGAGTTAATCCAAATGAGTTAATCCAAAGGGGTTATTCGAAATAGTTTATTCGAATAAAATTAAAGGAGTTAATCGAATAGTTTATTCGAAAGGAGATTAATCGAATGTAAATCATTTGTAGAAAGTTAATCGAATGTGAATCATTCGAAGAGAGATTATCGAATATAGTTATTCGAAGAAAGAGTTATCAAATATAGTTTATTCGAAAAGGAGTTATCGAATAGAGATTATTCGAAAAAGAGAATTATACATTGAATACGATTATATCGAATTCGGGAAAGTAATATTTACTTTCCGTTTTTAATCAAGGTTTACTTATTTATTAATAAATTAGTGGTTTCGTTATTTAGTTAAATTAAGGAATAAAAGTTATATTTTGAAGTTAGATATTTAAGAAGAAGGGATTATAACGCTATAGTTATAATCAATGTTTTAAAATAAAGAAGTGGATTCATAAGTAGAATTCGAGTTACATAAGGAAGTTTGTAAAGATTTGGAAAGTGAACTTTGTCTATTTCGAAGGTAAAAATGTAGTTCAGTTAAGGTCTGAGAGGTAGTTATACCCCAACTTGATTGACTTCGTTTTGAACTAAGGAATGGGTAAGGTTTGATAGTGAAGGTTGGTTAAGTGAATTTAGTTAATGAGTATAAGGGTTTGAATTGGCTTAGAGAAGTTTTATTTAAACATCAGTTTAGAACCAATAAAGGAGTTTTGGGAAATGCTTTTTCAATAAGAATCAGAAATGTTTTCTAATTTAGAAAACAAGAAATGGAAGTAAATATGGAGATATTTTCAAATGATTAATAAAGTACATTTTCTAAATTTAGAAAATAGGAATTTACAAATATATATAAATGGGAAATGAATAGATTAATGATAAATTTAATTAAAGGAGATTAATGTTGATTGATGATTAATCGATCGAATTTCTATCTGGAAATAAGATCATTTGGTTGTACACCTATTTTTCTTTGATAGTTAAATCACCGACTATCGAAGTTTTTGACCATTTTTCCATCGTCAATACGGAGAGACCGGGATCGGATTCATTATCTGAAAACCACTCTGTATGGACGTTAGCGTTGTGAATATGATGGAGATAATGAAGACGGAGTTATTCAAGGGCTATCCTGTTTATAGAATAGTGCCTTCAGTTTGTTCAGTCCCAGGACAATGTGAATGGACGAATGTCTGACAGAGTATATCTAACGGATCGCGTAAGTTGATCTCTTCAAACGTACTTACGTTTGGTGGTGGAGGAATTCGTTTCTCTTAGCTTTATACCCATGGTATTTTTGGTGAAATCAATTTGTGATTTGGCCGGTATGACGATGTAGCATTCAAAGAGAACGGTGGTCAAGTGTTCTAAAAGATACGTAATGACCTCAAGCCTCATCAACCGGTAAATGACAGAAATCAGGCAGGCAGCATGGCTAAGTGGGTCGCTCCCATTAGGGTGTATATCACATATCTAGAGAAAATCCATTTCATTCTTTTGTCTTTTTTGATGCTGTCCCTTTTTGGGAAACGGTGGGTAGCTCCCAACCGTTGGTGGTATACATTCGATACACTCAAGCGAAATGAGTGGTCGGTCATGTGTGGGCCGGGTTGCAAGACGTTCTTGTTGAACCCAGTGTATTCGCCTCTAGAGATACACTATCGGCAGGTGGTCCCATACCTTGTCATAGTCGGAATCCAATCTCCAATAAGCTCCCACGATTTTGTTTGTATACTATGTATGTGGATCGTGAGATGCAAGCGTTCTGCTAGATTGTTAATTGCTTGTGATTAGCCATTATTATAATATCAGAAAAGTATTGATTTTGAAAGTGTTTTGGTTATCGTAAGGTAAAAACCGTCCATGTTTATGTGTGGATCGGTCTTACGATTACCTTTTCTTATGAAAAGTATTTTGAAAAGTTAAACCAAATGATTTGAGTTTACTCACACTAGTCCCATGACTGACGTAGAGTTTATTTTGCTTTGTTTTCCCTTAACTCTTGGGTGCCCAAATTTGTACGGACAGTCAAGTAGTTCAGGTCTTTACAGATATACTTGGAGGAGCTTGAAGCAGGAGGCTTCAGGATAATATAACTATTGTTATTTCTGCTATGTGTAAGTGTTGTACTCTGATAATGTTATTGTATATATATATACTGTTTTTATTTCAAAGTTATGTTATAATATATTTCATTCGTTCCGCTGTGAGATTCGTGTTACTCTGATTCTGTTCTGTGGGGATCTTCTTCTTCTTCTTCTATTCTAATTTTCTATCTTATCTATTCTCACCCTCTAACTTTTTTCTATTAATGATCAGGTATTTCCGATGTCTGAATAGTCAATATGGTAGTTTTGTGTTGATTTTTGGAGTCGAAAATCCCAGTTTGTTACAAGTGTGATTATTTATTTAAATCAACATGTGAAAGAAAGGTAAATTTTAACCAAATTGTTCCACATATTGTACTGTATTGAAAATTATTTGAATATGCATGCATATACATGTGTATCCTTTGAATAGGTCATTGCAAAGAGGCTAGAGCAGAGGAATAAAATTGTTTGCCCGACAAATAGGTACATGTTTATTGTATTTCTTGGGTTTTGGATGATTTTATGACCCGATTGGCTAGCCACTTGGCTTTTTTTTCGGATTAGAGAGGCCTGTATGGGAATTTCGGGATTTTCCCGGTGCTCCCGTACAAAGGAGGTTATGGCGAAATTTTTCGAAAATTTAGGGTGTTAGCCAAATTTTTGAAAATTTGAAAGGTTCTTAGAAACTGAAAAGTTGAAGAACTTAAGCCATAATGAAGGTTGAGTTGATTAGTAAAACAACTTTCAGCTCCGTTCCTTTTCGAGGGCGAAAAGAATTTAAGTGGGGGAGATTGTAACAACATGAAAATAACAAAGGTTGAGTTGATTAGTAAAACAACTTTTAGCTCCGTTCCTTTTCGAGGACGAAAAGATTTTAAGTGGGGGAGATTGTAACAACGCGGAAAATCTAAACCAATTTAAAATTTTTATTTTGGCAATTTTAATGAATTTTGAATATTTAAAATGATTTAAATTAAATAATCACGATGAGAAATTTATTTTGAATAGGATTAGAACGTATATATTTGTTTGAATCGATGTTAGAATATAAATATTTATTTTAATTATAAAAGGAATTGGAAATGGCGCGGTAGTTTGAAAATTCGATTTCAAATTTCAAATGAATGTACATGATTCAAAATAAACCGGATTTTAGCGAAACCAAAAGAATTAGAATCTATTTGAGAATATCTTTCCAATGAATCCGAAAAATCAAAATTTCATAGCGGGAATAAAAAGTTATGCCCAGTTGAAAATTCAGAATAGTCGTTATGGAAATATAGCCCTTAAAAATGGAAATTTTGCAAACGACCTCTGTTTTCGACGAAACCACTTTTGTTGGATTCGGGATGTCGAATTATTGCTAAATTCTAAAATTCATAATTTTTGGGATTAATATGTGAGCGTGGCGAAGTAAAACATGTTTTGGACAGTTTCAGTCAATTTGGATAGACCAGAAAATGGCCATTTTTCAAACATTCTTCAAATTTGACGAAATTAGATTTGTTAAGACCGTATCGTCAATACGAAGCTAGAAATATATTTTTTGGAATTTTTAGAATTGGTTTGTGACCCCAGTAAATTGAAATATACGTTTAAAATTTAGTATAATGATTTATATTTTAATTTAAACGGAAACTGATCCAAACAGTCGAATTGGCTTATGGGACATATCCCACTGCGTTCGGAATGGGGGTAATTAGCTATGGGCGACATTCGTTGGGCTCGATTCGGAGTCTAAACTTTAAACTAACTTTTTGAAATTAAAAATAGATTTAAATACATAATTATATATTGGGGTCAACCCCCTTTCTTCCTTCCACAGTCAAAATCGAAATAAAAAAAGGGAAAACCCACCTTCCCCGCGACATCGACGTGCCCCCCTTTTGACCTGCGACGTGGACCCCCTCCGATCCAAAAACCCTAAGAACCGGTATGTTTTTTTTCGATTTCTTAGATTTTTAATTGTATTAAAGTTTACATTTTTAATAGGGTTAAAGTTTACATTTTTTTTATAGGATTAAAGTTTACATTTTTAATACGATAAAGTTTGGATTTTTATTTATTTATGATAAAGTAGGATTTTGATATGATGAAAATATAATTTTTATATTATAGAGATAATAAAAATATGATTTTTATTATCTAGGAAGCGAAGTAGAAATAGGATTTTCATAGGTATGAAAGGAAAATAAAAAATATATAATTTTTATTATGAAGTTAGCGAAGTAAAAATACGATTTTTATCGTTTGAATGGCAATGTAAAAATGTGATATATATATATATATATATATTAGCGATAGAAAGATTCGATTTTTATCTATATGGTAGCGGTATAAAAATGTGATTTTTAACTATATAGCGTGGTTCTAAAAAAAATATGAAATTATTTTTAGAAAGATAAAAATATAATTTTTATATAGAAAGAAGCGTTGTAAATATATGAAATAGAAACTAAAATATGATTTTTATTTATTGGAATGAGGCGATAAAAATATATGATTTTTATATATGAAACGCCATAGTAAAAATGTGATTTTTAATGTGAACAGCGGGAAAAGATAGCGATGGTATCGACAGAAATCAAAACGGAATCCATACCATTCAAAAATAGATAATGGAGGAGTGGAACCCAAAGGTGAGAACTTCTCACTTTAATTTATTTTCTAGTTAGAAATATATACTAGGATGCAGAAGGTGCTTAGCAGCACCCGACACCCGTCGTCCACAGACCATGGACGACTTGTTTGTCTGTTTGATTTTGTTGTGAAAGTTGATTGTGTGATGTGGGATGGAATAAAATATTTTATAGTTAAAAATATTTTATAGTTAAAAATATAATATTTTATAGTTAAAAATATAATTTTTAACGTGTATACGAATAAAATAAACATTTATAAACAAATCGGAGGATTTGTTTATGTACACACATTTGACTGATATTGATTGGGATGATAAATTTTACACATCGCCCAACTGCACAAATAAAACCTGTGTTTGATCGTTTGAAAACCCCACACGGGTATTGTGATAATATTTGACATACACTGATCCCAGTAATTAGTGATATGTCAGTCGATGGGTTGACAGACTATATAAGCGTTATTTATTTATTTATTTTAATGCTTATATGGTTGTAGAATGCACTCTAGATGTTGTTTGATTTTTTAATGATTGTTTATCGTCATTGTTGTATACATGTATTGGATGAAATCCATATAACTGAAATTATATGGTAATTGATTGAGTCTGATTCCAGTTCAGAATTAACGAATATTTTAAAATGATATTCAATGAATATTAGAATGTGAAGCTGTGTTAAGTAGTTATACGCCATTTTAACACGAACGGGAATTTGGTCGATTTTATTCATTTTATAATGAATATCGAAAAGAGATTTCAAAATCTGATGTTTTGAAAATATTGAAATGATACAGAATATTCAATTTTGATTTGAAATTGAAATTGAATTGAAATCGATTTAAAATGAATTCAAAACGAACTGAAATTGAATTGAAATCAATTTGAAGTGAATTCAAAACGAATTGAAATTGAATTGAAATTGAAATTGAATTGAAATCAATTTGAAATGAATTCAAAACGAATTTATAATGGAAAATTCAATTTTGATTTAGAATTGAATATGAAGTTGAAACAGTTTTGAAAACAAATCTAAAACGATTTATACGTTTTAAATGGAAATCGATGAAATATATATATATTATACATATATAATGGCCTGAATAGAACGCGCCGCGCTGCGGTAGTTCGCGAATTTCGACCATTGACTTCGAACGGACATTACGGGAGATCCGACCGTCGGATTATCCTAAAACCGGAACCGTTGGGTTCGTATCGAAAAGAGCTTTCTAACGAATATTAGAGATTTGAAATCTAACGGTTGGATTTTGAATTATGTCCAAATCAAATTTGGAAAAGGTCGTTGTAAGTGCAGTTCGATGGCCGTTTATGGAAATCGACTGTACGGGCCTTGATAAAATTATTAAACTATCAATAATTTGTGTAAAATCATAATAAATGATTTGAAAAGAATTGGGATGAAAAATTCCATATTTGAAAAGATAAAAATATATTTTTATCGAAATGAACTAGTTTTTAAATAGAATAATAAATCCAATATTTTTAAAATAAATAAATTGGATTTGAAATGATTTTAAAAATAACCAGAATTTCGAATATATGAATTGGAATGGATTTGAATCGAAATTATCTTTGAAATATTTCGATATTGGATTTCGTGATTAAACAGATATTGTGGAGGAATTTGGAAGATATATATCGTTATTCCAATACAATATTTGTTGGTTTCAGAATTTGATGTTGAATATAAGCCGATATATTTTCTATTCAGAGCCTTGTATTTAATATCAAATTGGATTTTGGGTTTGTCGTGAATGGTATCTTTAATAATACCGTTTTTGAACCAACATAGTTAAGAAAATTAGAAACTGACTTGAGGTTAGTTAAGTTGAATGGTTTCCTGGGTATTAATCTGATGTTGGTTTCGGCATTCGGGGTTAATACTTAGGGAATTGTTCTCCTACTAATTTACGGTTAGAGACTGATTGGATTTTGGGTTTGTTGTGAACTGTGTTTTCAACGACATTCGTTCTTTAACCCGATTTAAGTGAAATGAGATTTGGAATTTATAAATCTTTTTATTAAGATTTAACGGAAATTTTCCAAAGTAAAGTTTTCCAATTTGATATATTTAATTGGAATTGAATTGAAATTGGTCTTTGGGTTTATCGTGAATGGTGTTTTAAAATTCTTTAACCCGATTAACAATAGAGTTAAGAAAATCAGAAACTGTTGGAGATTAGTTATGTTGAATGGTTTCCTGGGTATTGATCTGATGTTGGTTTCGGTCTTCAGGGTTAATACTTAGGGGATTGTTCACTTGCTAATTTACGGTTAGAGGCGGATGGAATGGAATGTGATTTTGGGTTTCTCGTGAACCGTGTTTTAAATGACATTGGTTCTTTAACCCAGTTAAAGATAGAATACAGTTTGAATTGAAATCCAAAGGAAGATTAAAGAATAATTTTTAAAGAATTAATCTTTGATAAAATTAATAGGAACCTTTCCCAAAGTATGTGAATATTTGAATAAAAGAATATTCAGAATTGAAATGAGGCGTACGTTGTGGTTTATAACACTTGTTTATTATATACGCGAGTTATTCAGAAAGGCCGGGTTTATGCCCATTCTGAATAACTGATTCGACGATATGTCGACGATGAAGACAGTGGTTGAATACCGGAGGTCTTCACATCATTTGGATGATTACTAATGTCTTGATTGGGCTGTACACCTAAGCCGAGGTAATAAGTGGTTATCGTCCAGGCGTACTTGGAGATCGACGGATATGCGAGGACCTCTTCCCTGTATTGGACATAAGGGGGAGGAATAAGGTTCCTCCGGTTTCGTTTAGACCCAGAACGGACTTGTAAATGGATTGTGTGTCTGATATTGGATTTTATTCTATGCTGATTGATTTCTACTAAATATATATCTGTTTGGCAATAGAGAATTTATTCTCTTGCTTAAAGCCCTTCGCTGAGACATACGAGCTCATAGGTTAATTATATATCGATAGATATCAGTCGCATGGCATGAATTGCCTGTGTGGCATGCTGAGATGCAGTGATCAAGGCTTTTGTTGAAAAGCAGAGTCTTGTGGTTGATGATCAAAGCACGGCTTTAACACAACGTAGCTTTGTGTATAGCGTTAATTCGCGAGCCTCACACCTTGATATGACTCAAAAACGGGATAAGGGAACGCAGTGAGTGCATGACGTTTCTTCCTAGCTATTGGTGGTGTCAGTGTTTTACTAGCCCTGAGATTTATATTATTTTTACCTATGTGGTTTTTGGATTGCGAGGCGCCTCGGTTAAGGTGCGATAGGACCAGGAAACGTGTGTTCAGGAATTGCCAATCCTCAAACGTAACGGAGGACCGACACTGCAGGATCCAGGGGTTACCCAAAGTGTGTAGTACTGAGGCATTTGCTAGAGTGTCTCGAAGCGGTTAGGGGTACATCCATTGCCTAGACTCATGACGGAAATCCAATTTCCAATACATGACATTTCAGTTTTATTTGTAGAGCCTAGTATTGGCGACATGATAGATGGTACCCATGCCGCCTATGATTGATACATTTATATTTGAGGTTGTTTTATACACTTTACACTATAATAGTATCAAAATGATTTGTTTTAAACGTATCAAGCATTATTTGGCTATTCTAAGGGAAAACCCTATCCTCTGCTTACGTTGCATTATGTGATGGGACCTGGGTCTTATAATAGCTTCATTTTTCCAAAAAGCATTGCGTTGTTTATTCTATGCACTAGTATTCTTGAGAGGAAACCCGTTCCGTGTTATACGGCGTGGTCCCTTGAATTACTCTCTTTTAAAGTAAAGTTTTAAATAGCTGTTTTAGTTCTCACACCAGCCAAATGACTGACCTGGAGTTTATTGTTTTAACCTAAACTCTGGTGCCCCTATTTTCCACATGGGCAGCCAGTAATTTTGGTTTTGCAGATTTATATCCACAAGATCCTGGTTTACAGCTGGAATGATATTCGGAAAGCTCTGTATCCGTTTATCTTTTTCAGTTGTGTTTTGTATTATTTTCCGCTTCTATGTAATGTAATTTAAATCTCTGATATTTTTCTGATGTATAATATTTATTCATACTCTGTATATTCTTGTATTCTGATGGAATTGTTGTAATAAGCAATGAAATGTTCTTCTGTTTGTGTTATGATTTGTCGTGTTCTCAATTCAATCCGGGGTTTCCTTCACGGGGAGGTTCGGGTCATCTCACATATAATTTCAGTTATATGGATTTCATACATCGCATCTATATAACAATAATGATAAACAATCGTTAAAAATTTATACAACATCCAGAGTGCATTTTACAACTGTATAAGTATTAAAATAAATAAATAAATAACGCTTATACAGTCTGTCAACCCGTCGATTGACATACCACTAAAAAATTGGGATTAGTGTATGTCAAATATCATCCCAATACCTGTGTGGGGTTTTCAAACAACAAATACTGATTATTATTTGTGCAGTTAGGCGATGTGCAAAACTTATCGTCCCAATCAATATCACTTAAATAAGTGTGCATAAACAAACTATCTGATTTGTAAATGAATATTTATTTTATTTTCAGGATAATTTTATATGCAATTTATATAAATAATTTTATATATACAACAATATCAATCAATGACAATCCCAATCACAATCCAAACAAACAATCAACCATGGTTTGTACAAAAAAATAGTGTCAAAAGCTATTAGTCCCCGTCTACAACCTATGATATAATAAATGTAAAATAATTTGAGTGAGAGAGAATTCTCATAGTCGGTTTCCACTCCGTCATTCTTTATTGGATGGTTTGGATTTAAATCTTCCCTAAATTCTAACGGTTAGTCTTGTTGTGAAGCTCTCGTCCCACGATCGCAACGGTTCCTGTTTTATGCAATTTGGAGTTCGTATGAGAAAGATATGATTTTATAAAAGTTAATGACATTTTAAAGATAACTAATAAATTAATTAATTAAAAATAAATCACCTCTTCAAATTTAACATAGCTGCACGTTCAAACTAGGGTTCGAAACTAGGGCTCCATCTTTCGCGCAAACCGAGGCACGAGATGATGATCGGCCGGTACCACGTCGAAGAGCTTCGAGAGGTGCCCAACCCCTGCCATGTCAGCGAACTCGGTGGTCTCTAGGCGGAGCAATTTGATACTGAACGGCGTGACTTCGAGGAGGTGAATCGAGACTAATACACAATAATAAGAGACCAGACCCGTATGGATTGAAAGAGGATAAAAATCTCTACAAAATTGCCTCAAGAATTTTTAGATTTCATTGAGAGGATCAAAAGTTATAGAGGAGAGTAGTTCTGAGTTGTTTTCCGCCTTCGAACTAGAGAGAGCGGCGGATTTTTCAGAAATTAGGGTTATGCGGTTTTTTTGATTGGCCATAAATATATGTAATATATTTTTAATAATATATTAATTCGAAAATATGTGTTTTTGCATACGAACTCCAAATCGAACTCAACGACTGTCGTTTCCAGCTAATTACCCTCATTCCAGACACAATGGGATAGGTTTCGTAAGCCAATTCGATTGTTTCGATCAATTTTCATCAAATTAAAATATAAATCAATATATTGAATTTTAAACGTATATTTTAATTTACCTGGGCCACATACTGACTTCAGAAATTACAGAAAAATAAATCTAGCTATGTTTTGATGATACAACCCTAACAAAACTAATTTCGTTGAATTTGGAGATCGTTTGAAAAATGCCTTTTTTCTAGTCAATTAAATTTAAACTGAATATACAAAACACGTTTAAATTTACCACGCTTACATATCAATTCCAAAAATTATGAAAATTGAAATCTAACAATAATTTGACATTTCGGATCCAACAAAAGTAGTTTCGTCGAAAATGGAGGTCGTTCGAAAAATGGCTATTTTAAGGGCTATATATTATATTATAATATATATAAATTCCATAACGACTATTTTAAATTTTAAACTAGACATAACTTTCAATTTATATTATGAAATCTCAGTTTTTCACATTCGTTATAAATTTATAATTAAACAAATTCAAATATTTCTGGTTTTACCGAAATCCGATTTATTTTGAATCCTGTACATTCATTTGAAATTAGAAATCGAATTTTCAAACTATCACGCCATTTCAGGCTCGTTTTATAATTAAAATAAATTTATATGTTCTAACTTCGATTTAAATAAATATTTAGTCATTATTATTTAAATTAAATTTTTTTAAATATTTAAAATCCATTAAAATAGCTAAAATACAAATTTTAAATTGGTTCAGAAATTCCGGGTTGTTACAGTCCCCTCTTAAAATCTTTTCGTCCTCGAAAAGGAACAGAGCTGAAAGTTGTTTAACTAACCAACTCAACTTTCATTTTGGCTTTCATTCTTCAACTTTTCAGTTTCTAAGAATTCTCTAATTTATCAAAAATTTGCCTAATGCCTTAAATTATCTAAAAATTTCGCCATAGCCTCCTTTGTACGGAAACACCCCGTATTTTCTATAAACGTTAATGTAACAAATCAAAGTATACTTAATTTTTAAGAGAAAAATTAAGGGAAACAAGTTATGCCATTGCGCTCGACTCGGAATTCTGCTTGAGATAGAGTCCGAGTTTGCGTGAATCAGACTTCGTATGAAGAAGTTATGGCCTTCGGAAGTTTCGGCTCAAATTTAAAAACATCTCGAAACTGAATTCAAAATTCAAAACAGAACCCAGAAGCGGTCTGGGCGGGAAATTTCCTGCCCAGGACCCAGGTCGACCAGGGGGTTGACCTCCCCACCCTATAGGACGACTTGGGGGTCGACCTGCCCTGTTTTTCCAGATCCGAGGCAGAATTCATTTTTATGTATCCGGGCTGATTTCTGGACCAAATTCATGAGTTCTACGCTATATAAACGCCCCCAAACTTCACTTTCTCCACACAACTTCATTACGCCTATATTCTGCCTCAATCCTAATTAAAATAAATCTTATTCTCCATTAAAAAAAGTTATAGTTCTTCTTCAAATTAGAGATTCAAATCAAGATAAAGCTTCAAGTTGGACCATAGGCATTCCGCTTCAAGCAACGTCGCTCGAATCATAGCAAATCGCCTTTTCTAAACCGATCACTGTAAGTTCGGTTATTCCTTAGATTTAAACATGTAATTGGAATTGTGAATGTAATGAATCAAAATATATAACTATACCAATTTGCAAGTTAATTATCTTTGATTCGTGCTTATGTCAAATCTAACGTTATCTATGCCTTTGGATCTGATTCTCGATTCTGGCCTAGAACTTATTATGGCTAATTGCCAATGACTATGATTATGGGACTTTTGCCTAAGACTATGACTATGAAACTGTTTCCCATGAAACTATCGCCTATGACTGTGATCCATGACAAAGAGACTATTACATATGACTCTGACTATAAGACTGTTGTCTATGACTATGACTATGATTCATAATTTTGAGACTATTGCATATGATTCATGACTATGAGACTATGATCCATGACAATTGCTTAGACTTGAACAAGGCTGAGGAATTTTATAATGCTCAAGCTAAATTAATTAATGCTCTTCATAATAGTTCTGTCAATCTCAAACAAAAAGCAAAAGTTGACTGGCTTACAACTGGGGATGAAGCTAGTAAATTCTTTTACTCTAGAATGAACAGTAGGAAAAATAGGAATAATATTGGTAAGATAATAGATATTAAAGGAAAAATAGTAAATGAAGCCTCCATCATTGAGAAGGAAGCGATTAATTATTTTTCCTCTCTATACAACTCTGATAATCTTACCAATAATTTTCCTGATATTGAGTTTAAATATTTTGTTAATAACAATAGCACTGAAATTCTGCTTGCTCCTATTAGACAAGAGGAGATCAAAAATATTTTTTTTAATGCTAACAATGATAAGAGTCCAGGTCCTGATGGGTTTGGTGCAAAATTTTACAAAACACATTGGGATGAGATGCAACAAATTTTTAGTGATGCAATTAGGGAATTTTTTAATTCTGGGAAGATATTGAAGAAATCTAACCACACTTTTATCACCTTAATCCCAAAAGTAGAAAATCCATCAGGATTTGATGAGTATAGGCCTATAACCTATTGCAATTTTATTTATAAAATCATTTCTTCTCTTTTGTGTAATAGGTTAAAATGTTTTTTAAAGTTCATTATTTCTGAAAATCAGAGTGCTTTCATTCCTGGTAGATTAATTTCTAAAAATTCCTTATTAGCTCATGAGCTAATCAGGAATTTTAATATGAAAAATAGAAATCTCATGTGTATAAAAATTGATCTTCACAAAGCTTTTGATAAAATAAATAGAAATTTAATCATTTATGCTATGCAGAAAATGGGCTTTGATGATACATTTTGTGAATTGATTAAAGAATGCATATGTAATGTGACCTACTCTATAATGATAAATGGTTCCCCTAAAGGCTTCATCAATAGCAATAGAGGAATAAGGCAGGGTGACCCTTTGTCACCATACTTATTCTCTATTGTTATGGAATACTTCTCCATGCAAATGGAGTTAGAAGTTCTTAAGGGAAACATCAAACCTATAAATAGAGTTAAGCCGCACATTACTCACCTATTATATGCTGATGATATGCTTCTGTTTTTAAAAGCAAATAAAAGTAGTGCTATTGTTGTTCACAAAATATTAGACAATATGGAAAAATACACTGGATTAGCTGTTAATTTAAATAAAAGCAAGGTGTATTTCAGCAAAGATGTTCTTATTAAGGATGAGATTCTGAATCTTCTAAAATTCAAAGAGGGTAATCTCCCTGTCAAGTACTTAGGGATGCCATTAAGTATTAATCAAGTTAATGACAGGGACTGCCTTAGATTATTAGACATGATTCAGAACAAACTTGAGGGGTGTTCTGGCAAGTTACTTTCATTAGCAGGTAGAATGAAGCTAGCACACATAGTCATCACTGCAATGGTTATCTACTGGGTCCAGTCACACAACATCCCTAATAGTGTTATTAGCAAAATTGAAAAAATGTGCTCCAACTTTATTTGGAAAGGTAATTATCATAAAGTGGCATGGGACATAGTGTGCAAGCCAAAAAAATTTGGTGGGCTTGGGCTTAGAAAAATTAAAGATATTGCCGAAATTAGTAATTTTAAACTTTTTTGGAAATTCCTGGATGGTAAATCTCTTTGGTTTAGATGGATGAGAGCTAAATATTTAAAAAACAATAATAATTTCTGGATTGCTAGAAAAGAGATGCACCATTCATATGTTTGGAAAAACATTTTGGATTGCAGAGATATAGCTAGGAAATTTCTACTTAGAAAGTTAAAAGATGGAAGTCAAACCAGTTTATGGTTTGACCCATGGATTAGTGTTAATTCACTAATCAACCTTCTGGGTTGGAATAACCTATATATTCTAGGGGGGTTAATGACAGAGTGCAGAATATTATATTAAATAACTGTTGGAGCTTTATTAACAACCTTGCTGAGAGTATATTTAAAAATTCAATTTTGGGTATCATATTGATCAGGACTGTTATAAGGATCATTAGACTTGGAACTTGTGTTCCAAGGATAAATTCTCTTTCAAAAAAGTGTGGGAGTTTTTACAAGGGGATGAAGTTGAGGTTAACTGGCACAAAATTATTTGGTGCAAAGCAAATAGTCCCAAAATGGCTCATTGTACTTGTTTTGCTATTTTAAATAAACTTCCAACCAGAGAAAGATGTTGTAAATGGTATAAGAGTTCTAAAAACATTTGTCTTTTATGTAAAAAAAGAGGTTGAAAGCTCCAATCACTTATTTTTTGACTGTAATTTCTCCCAGTACATCTGGTTTAATGCCAAATGCACTTTGGGTTTCAGTCATGCATATGATACTTCGAGCATCAAGGACAATATTGAGTATATTTTTAAAACTATTAAGCCCAAGTCCAACAAATTTAATAGAGCATGCATATTACTCACCGCATCTGTTTATTATATTTGGAGAGAAAGAAACCAGAGGCTTCATACTGGTAAGGAAACTAATTGCATCCAAATCTGGAAAACTATTCTTCATGACCGTGAAATTATCATGAAAAAAGTCAACAGATTTGGAAATGATAACATGCATAATCTTATGCCTCATAAAGATAATGCAGATGAAGATAAACAAGTTGAAGAATTTTTACTAAATGGCAAGCAGCTCTTCAACAAAAAACTCTCAAGTCTCCACACTGGTGAAAGAAGTCCTTGCCACACCAATAGCTTTCAACACTGTAAAGGGAGGAACCACAGCATTATTTATAGTAATCCTCTTAATTTAAATAATTGGAATAATAATACTATGTCCTTACCTATTGCAAGAAATAAAGAATATCTTCTCACCAGCAAAGATGCGTTGATCAGATCTGACGTCCTCACTGGGGTTTCCACTAATTCTGCATTCAATTCTAATCTCAGAAAGGGAAGTAGACAAATTTCTGATTCAAGAGTGCGTGATTATTTGAGAAATACATATAGTAATCAAATGTTTTTACCTGTGGCAAAGCGTGGTTCCTCCAGCAGTGATCCAGATCTCGCAAAGCATCTGTATAAGAAGAAATTAGATGGAAAGTTCAGATCTTTACACAGAATCGGGGATAATCACTACAATAGCAAGTTGAACAACCAGATTTATCACTTATCTGTTTGGACTGAAGGAGAGAGCAACATTAACAGCTTGGAGAACAACAATAGAGAACTGTTTGGACTTAAGAGAAGCTTTGGGAGCATGGAAAGTTCAGATCTTAAAGATATAAAGTCAACAACTCACATCGAGCTTCTAGATTTGCCTTCGAAAAAACATATTATGCTTCTGAGACACTATGAAGCCAATCGTAAACTGGATCCGAGCAATCAAAGCAAGGATACCAACGAAGAGATGGTGTGGAAGCCGCCATGAAGACAACGGATTTTATTTTCCACAGAGGATCTGCCACTACTGAATGTTTTTGTGAGATAAGAGGAGTTAAGTTTGTGTCGGCTAGGGTTTTTTAACCCTATTCTCTTATGATATGTTGTTGGGTTTCATTTGGGCCTTGGGCCAAATATTGTTTTATCCTGTTTCAAAAAAAAAGTAACATATCTGAACGTTATATGTAGGGTTAATTCAGATTGTGTAATTTAGTCTAATCACCAGAACTTGTGTTATGACCCCCTCCTCATAATACACTCGTAGATTAGGTTTATGGTAGATATATTACAGCTTTGGATACTAATTAGACAGTATTATTACTATGGTAAGGGTATATTTGGTTTTATTATATTTTATTCATTCCGCTGTGAGATGTTCTCTGAGCTTTGATATATTTTATATCTCTGCCTTTTCTACAAGATACCAGACAAGCCAATTCAAATTTCGGTTGGTTGGAATTTTTGAAAAAAATTTAATCTGTCGGAATTTGGGTCGTTACGCCTGGTATCAGAGCCTAGGTTCAGGATTCCTTTATAGATAGTGAGTGAACGTATTTGTATTTTTAAAAATATAATTATTATTTTTTATATATACACCTAGATCCATAAAGGGAACCCACTAAATAGGAAGAGAGGTTTATGCAAAGAGTTGGGATATCAGTATGTACACTAAAAGAATAGTCATGGAAATTTGAGACCCTTAGGTGATTTGGGTGAAAAGTGTACAGTGTGCTTGGTAAGGGAGAAAGATGGAATCCCATACATTGGTATTGGAAATGTTAATATTTCAGTTTAGTGGGTTTGGCAGCTAAGCCTTGTAAATTTGGAAAAGAGTAAGAAAGTGGATTAGGAATATATATATATATATATATGTATGTATGTATGTATGTATGTATGTATGTATATTGTGAGAGATGACTTTGTGAAAATATCTGGGAAATTCTAGGTAATTTGGGTACCAACTTTGAGTCTAGCCCCATTGTTCACCTTTGAGAACTTGAAATTATGAAAACTTTTAGGTAATAGTTTATGGTGTTTCTCAAGTTTTGACATTAAAAAGTTGCAATTTTGAAATATGTACTAGATAAGTTGTGTAGAAACAATTTTTGAAACAAAAAGAGATATATTTTATGTTTGAAAAAAAATATGTAACACATTTGAAAAGTACATATTGAGTTTTGAAGTAAAATGGGGTATATTTTGAAAATCGGTGATTTCTTGTGAAATTTTTGTCTAAGATGAATTCTTTCAGAAAAAGGTGCATATTATAGAGCATGTATAGCTCACTAGTTTTCAAGTTATAAAGTTTGAAAGGATTAAAAAGCAAAGCATAGAAAAGATTGCATTTTTGTTGAAAACTAAAATTTTTGGTAAAGAAAATTTTGGAGTTCTCTATTTGACAATAATTTTGGATAATTGTTTTGACAAAAAAAATTGTTGGGTGGACAAAATAAGTTGTAAGAATTAAGAATAGAGTATAAGTTTGCACATAGTTGTAAGTTATTGAACTGACATTATAAACATGAACGGTTGTGAAACTGATATAGATGTAGTTGTCCTTGTCTACTCCAGTTTTTGATGATCTGAAAAGAAAAAAAGAGTTTTGCTTTTTTTTGGGACGACATATTTTTATGGTTTGGCAAAGAAAAGTTTTAATGTGGAAAAATAAAGTTTTGACACTTTTAATTTTTGGAAGAAAAATGAAATGAAGAAGCCAAACCGCGTATTTAAAATCATGGAGTAGGTAAGGATTAATACCCAGGGAAGGCAGGAAATACTTTAAGGCTATGAAGTAAATAGCAAGGACTGTTTTGGAAATAAGGATAAGTTCCTGTAGAATGCGTAAGTATTATAGAGCCTAGGTTGTTGGTTGGAAAAGACTGTTAGCACACGGCAAGGTCTAGTGGTGACTACTAGATGGTATAGGGTAAGTAAGTGTTTAGATCCTTTGGTTTGGACTTTTACTTGGTCACATGGGACGTAGTCCTAAGATTTTTAGCCCTTGGTAGTAGCTGTGTAGAATGCTTGTTTTCCTGTTTTAATTGAAGGATTAGAAGGCTTATTTTAAAATTAAACTTAGATCAGTTGATTAAGTTAATTAAACTAAGAAAAGAGTAATTACATAACTAAAAGGAAAACAACAAATCCAGTAAAGCAACAAACATGACGGTTGAGTAAGATGGAAAATTCTGAGAAATGAGAATAGAAATGAGTTTTTCCTATATAAATTGAAAAAGATAATTTATAACAGGGAAAATTTTCTTATGTGAACTATGCTTAGATAAGAAGATAGGAAATCTTTGTATAATGTTGCATAAAATCCAAGTACAAATAGTGTAACGACCTAGAATTCTGACTACCCCAAGTCGGTAATTAACCTGACTCGAAACGTTCAAACGACAGATTGCTATTTTGCTTACATGGTTTAAACAGAATAAATACAGAATCACAAAGTACAATATTTGCAACGGAATAAAATTTTATAGAAATATCAAAGTGTCATACAAATTTGTACAGCGGAAGAAATATAAATTTATACATAAATTTCAATGAGTAAAATTTACTTTTATGTTGAGCTTAGTGCGTGCTTGCGTCTTCACATGCCTCTCCTCTTTGCGAGCTGAAATCTTTAAACTTGAAACACTTAGGGCCCGACCCGAGCGTTCCATGCAAAAACATAAAACACCCAAGTCAGGATTAAACTTATTTCAAGTCAGTAAACTTCGATAAACACATAAATATAATTAATTTAATCCCAAAAAATTATTTAAATAATTCGAGTATAAAAATCAGTGAACTGCCAAAGTAAATATCATGGAACGAAGCAAACAATGCAGCATACATGGTTAGAAATGGCACAGTAAGTAAATAGGCACGTTGTAAACATACAACATAGATGGGAAAGGAACGTAATACAACAGATTTCAAGTAATAGTGCCTAAGACTAAACTACCACATCATAATGGAATATATTGACAACATGGCAAAAGGGACGGTATATGTGTATTCCATTCGTGTGTGAACATATGCGCTCGAGAATGTGCTGTCTAGACGAGAAAATAGAGTGCACTCATACAAAGGCTGCTGCATGTACATAAAACCGAGATCTGAAACTAACAGTGAGATGTAAGGACCTAAAATGCATGCATGAGCCAAATTATTCAACATGCAAACCTTACAGAGAGACATAGCTCTAGTGATACATCAGAGGGATGACACAAACCAAAATAAAATCACATAGTGGTCAGAATAACATACACATTTGCAGCATATAAGGAGCAACAAGGTTATAACATGCATGAAGGGTTCAAAGTGGTACATGTATTCATAATAGTGGGGTAGTAATGCAAGTATTAGTTTAGTTTCCAGGTAATCAAATTTACAGAAACATGGAGCCCAAACTCAATCATGTTGCATGCCCTTAAACAGTCCATGCATGCAAACAAAGTAATGGGGTAACCAATGGACAAACAAGAAAATATACAATCATTGGTAAGATAATCAAATGTTTCCATGTCAAGGTTTCAACTGGGTGGGAGTGCCAGGAGCAGGGAAAAATATTGACCAACCAATGTAAAGGAAAACATGCACAATTAACGTTCTTAGGACAGCTTTAAAACAGGAATAGGATAATTCAAAGTGGTCATCACTACGTTAAATTTCCAAGGAACCCATACGCAAAAATGTAAATGCATAGCCACAGTTTCTAAAGTCAAGTTTACAACGGGTAAACAACAACCACTATGGCCATAAACACGAAAATGACATAATTAAGGAAATCAACCAAAACGAGATGTAGCAGCAAACAATCCACACTAATAAGATTTAGTGTAAACCGAAGTGGCGAACTTGAAATAGGTTTAATCGTAAGAAAACTTACGATGTATCGACACGAAATGGATAGAGGACGGAAAAAGCAGTTGTAACAACCCGAATTTTCAGAACTAATTTAAAATTTTTATTTTAGCTATTTTAATGAATTTTGAATATTTAAAATGAATCATTTTAAATATTAACGACTAAAAATTTATTTTAGTTAGAGTTAGAACGAATAAATTTATTTTAATTATAAAACGAACTCGAAATGGCGTGGTAGTTTGAAAATTCGATTTTAAATTTCAAATGAATGTACAGGATTCAAAATAGATCGGATTTAAGTAAAACAAGAAATATTTGAATCTGTTTAAAAATATTTTTCCAATGAATGTGAAAAATCCAGATTTCATAATGGGAACTGAAAGTTATGTCCAGTTTAAAATTTGAAATAGTTGCTATGGAATTTAATATAATATAATAAATAGCCATTTTGCAAACGACCTCCGTTTTCAACTAAACCACTTTTGTTGGACCTAGAATGTCAAATTATTGCTAGGTTTCAAATTTCATAATTTTTGGAATTAATATGTGAGCGCAGTAAATTTAAATGTGTTTGGTAATTTAAATTTGAATTGGATCGACCAGAAAATAGCCATTTTTCAAACTATCTCCAAATTCGACGAAATTAGTTTTTTTAGGACCGTATCGTCAAAACATAGCTAGATTCATTTTTCTGGAATTTTTGGAGTTAGTATGTGGCCTTGGAAAATTAAAATGTACGGTTATATTCAATATATACTGATTTATATTTTAATTGAAAGAAAAACTGACTGAAACAGTCGAATTGGCTTATGAAACATATCCCATTGTATCCGGAATGAGGGTATTTAGCTAGGCGCTACAGTCATTGTGGTTCGTTTGGAGTTCACAACGTCAAACGGTATAAAGAAATAAACTAGAATAAATATTATTAAAATATTGGTATAAATACACCCTTTCCCACAATAACAAAACCCTAACCCGGAGTGCCGTCGTCGTTCCCTTTCAAAGGCTGAAATTGCCCGAATTAAATCCCTTAATTACTCTCAAATCATCACAAATTAGATCAAAGCTATAAAGCGAAAATTATAGAGAGTTTCCAGTGCTTCGATTTCATATGGCATTGATGAGTTATTATTGAGAGAATCGTGAGAATTAGTGTCTCAAAGCACTACTGTTTGACCTCGTTTTTCAAGGAGCATGGGTGCTCAAGTTGGCGACGGTAGCCAGAGTGAGGAGGAGGCGCCGACGCGCACCGCGTGGTGATGATGGATGGTATCCGGCGGTTTGGGGACACGTGTTGTGGTGATGATTAGGGCACGCGGGTTATAGGTTTATGCGGCTTCTATTTGTTCCAGGAAGAAGAAACGTAGTGGCCAAATCAAGATTAAGGTTTAAGGAAAAAAAGTTAAATTAATTATAGTTAATTAGTGTAATTAATATTCAAGTGGCCATATTTTGTCCAAACAGACACAAAATTCAATGAAACAAAGCACGTTGGAATCCTCTCGACCGGAGCTACAACACAGAACAGACAAGAACAAAAACAGAGCAAATCAGAATTAGGGGCAAATTCAAATTCAAACAGAACTGAAATTCAGTAATAAAAGAATGGAGGAGTGGAAACGAAAGTGACAACTCTCTCACACTCAATTTAATTTACAGTTATTATATACTAGGTTGCAAACGGGGCTTAGAAGCCCTCGACACTATTTGTTGTATAGACCAGTTGATTGTTTGTTTGGATTGTGATTGTTTGGTATTGTTATACATAAAAATTATTTATATAAATAAATAAATTATTATGAAATGAAAATAAAATAAATATTCATTTACAAATCGGTCGGTTTGTTTATGTACACTTATTTTTACTGATATTGATTGGGATAATAAATTTTACACATCACCCAACTGCACAAATAATAAACAATATTTGTTGTTTGAAAACGCCACACAAGTATTGGGATCATATTTGACATACACTGATCCCAATAATTAGTGGTATGTCAATCGATGGGTTGACAGACTGTACAAGCGTTATTTATTTATTTTAATTCTTATACAGTTGTAGAATGCACTCTGGATGTTGTATGAATTTTAATGTTTATCATTATTGTTGTATACATGCGATGTATGACATCCATATAACTGAAATTATATGTAATTAATTGAGTTTGATTCCAGTTCAGAATTAACGAATATTATAAAATAATATTCAGAAAATATTGAAATGTGAAACCGTGTTAATTAGTTAAACGCCATTTTAATACGAACGGGAATTTTGTCGATTTTATTCATTTTATAATGAATATCGAAAGTGAATTCAAAATCTGATATTTTGAAAATATTATTATTTTAACATTATAATGATAAGGAATATTCAATTTTGATTTAAATTTGAAAACCAAATTGAAAT
Source organism: Allium sativum (assembly GCA_030737875.1). Classification (NCBI taxonomy): domain Eukaryota; kingdom Viridiplantae; phylum Streptophyta; class Magnoliopsida; order Asparagales; family Amaryllidaceae; genus Allium; species Allium sativum. Next base: position 1,040,686,799 of record CM060910.1, on the reverse strand, counting down.
CGTTTTAAAACGAATTTAAAACAAATTTATAATGGAATATTCAATTTTGATTTAGATTTGAAAATGAAATTGAAATCGTTTTAAAATGAATTTAAAACGGATTTATATAGGAATATTCAATTTTGATTTAAATTTGAAAATCAAATTGAAATTGTTTTAAAATGAATTTAAAACGAATTTATAATGGAATATTCAATTTTGATTTAGATTTGAAAATCAAATGGAAATCGTTTTAAAATAAATTTAAAACGAATTTATAATGGAATATTCAATTTTGATTTAAATTTAAAAATGAAATTGAAATCGTTTTAAAATGAATTCAAAGCGGATTTATATAGGAATATTTAATTTTGATTTAATTAAATCAAATTGAAATCGTTTTAAAATGAAATTGAAACGAATTTATAATGGAATATTCAATTTTGATTTAAATTTGAAAATGAAATTTAAATCGTTTTAAAATGAATTTAAAACAAATTTAAAATGAATATTCAATTTTGATTTTAAAATTGAAATGAAATGGAAAACGTTTTAAAATGAATTTAAAACGAATTTATAATGGAATATTCAATTTTAATATGAAATTGAAATGGAAATCATTTTCAAAACGAATTTAAAACGATTTATAAAATTCATTTTAAATGGAAATCGATGATATAAATTATGTATATGTTATAATGGCCTGAATAGAACGCGCCGCGCGGCGACTGTTCGCGAATTTCGACCATTAACTTCAAATTGATGTAACGGGAGATCTAACCATTGGATTCTCCTAAAACCGGAACCGTTGGGTTTGTATCGAAAAGAGCTTTCCAATGACTATAAGAGATTTGAAATCTAATGTTTAGATTTGGAGATATGTCCAAATCAATTTTAGAAAAGGTCGCTATGGATACAGTTCGGTGGCCGTTATTGGAAACCGACTGTACGGGCGATAATAAAATTATTAAAAATATGGAAAAATTATGTAAAATCATAATAAATAATTTGGAAAGATTTTGGATGAAAATTCCAGCTTTGAAAAGATAAAAACATATTTTTATCGAAATGAACTAGTTATTAACTAGAATAATCACCCAATTATTTTTAGAAATAAATAAATTGGATTTGAAAATGGTTTTAAAATAACCAGAATTTTTCCAATAAATAAATTGGTATGGATTCGTAATGGAAATAATCTTCGGAATATTTCGATATTGGATACCGTGATTTTACGTATATTGTTGTGGAATTTGGAAGATATATATATCGTTATTCCCAATACGATATTTGTTGGTTTCAGAATTTGATATTTAATATAAGCCGGTATAATTTTTATTCAGAGCCTTGTATTTGATATCAAATTGGATTTTGGGTTTGTTGTGAACTGTGTCTTCATTAACGCTGTTCTTAAACCCAGTTGAGTAAATAATAAATCTTTAAATTAAGATTTAGTGAAGTTTTCCGATTAATTAATATTTAATTGGAATTGAAGAAAAGAATTAGATTTTTGGGTTCATCCTGAATGGTATTTTAAATAACACTTGTTCTTTAACACAATTAACAATGAAGAATATGATTTGGAATTTATAAATCTTTTAATTAAGATTAATGGATTTTTCCAAAGTAAAGATTTCCAATTTAATATATTAAACTGGAATTGAATGGAATTCGATTTGGTAAAAATTGAGATGAGCTTCTGTGAAGGAAGACTGTTAATATATATGGAATTTAAAAGGCTTTGTTGTTATTCCATTTATATTACTAGTCGGATACGGAAATTGATATCGATTATATATTGATTTCTTTTTCGTGAAGATTCCATGGTTAATGGAATGTGATTTTGGGTTTATCGTGAACCGTGTTTTAAAGGACATTGGTTCTTTGACCCAATTAAAGACATGATTACATGTCTAACATTGTATTTCAAACTGTATTGACCCGGGTTTTTGACGACTGTGGTTATCCGATATACAACACATATCGAACATCCAAGGGTCGAAAATACCGGTCATAAATGAAAGAAATTAGAGGATGAGGAAAAATAAGATATAAACTTAGAATAGAAGAAGAAGAAGAACACAATATCAGAGTAACACGAATCTCACAGCGGAACGAATAAATATATTTCATAACATAACTTTGAAATACAAATCTGTACTTGAATATACATATCATTTATCAAAGTACAACACTTACAACACAGCGGAAATAACTATAGCTATATAATCCTGAAGCCTCCTGCTCCAAGCTCTTCCAGTATATCTGTAAATCCCGACTACTTGACTGCCCGTACAAAATTAGGCACCCAAGAGTTTAGGGAAAACAAAACAAAATAAACTCCGGGTCAGTCATGGGACTGGTATGGATAAAACAGTTTAAAACAGTTCGAACAAGTAAACGATATCTCATAAGACCACGCCGTATAACGGAACGGGTTTTTCCCTCATGAGAATCCAAATTATCTTTATATCAAAAACCTTTTGATATTATAATAATGTCTATCAACCACAATATAATAATCATCTAGCAAAAACGCTTTCATCTCACGTTCTACATATATAGTATACAATCAAAACCACAAGCACGTATTGGATAATGGATTTCCAACTATATCAAGGTATGGAACCACCTTTCGCTAGTGTACCTCTAGAGAGGAATACACTGGGTTCAACAAGAACATCTTGCAACCCGGCCACACATAACCGACCACTCATTTCGCTTGAGTGTATCGAATGTATATCACCAACGGTTGGGATCAGCAACCGTTCCCGAATGGGACAGTATCGACAATAGATTTTTAGAAATAAATGAAACTCTAGATCAGGCGATTATACACCCTACTTCGGAGCGATCGTCTTAGCCATACTGCCTGCCCGATTTCTGTCATTTACCGGTTGATGAGGCTTGAAGCTACGCTTTATCATCACACCAGATTCACTTCAAATGTCACATCGTCAAATCCATTAGATCACTGATTGACGCCCTCAACAATACATTATGTGTTAGCTAAAAGAAGTTTCCTTCTCCGCTTCCACTCTTGGTATGGTTGAAGAAATCAATATACGTGATCGTCTGGAAATACTCTGTCAGACATTCATCCATATAAGTCATCCAGGAACAGGATGAACCGAAGGTACTATTCAATACATCCATCTTAGACACTGTTATCTAAGACTTATACAATAGCCCTTGCACTTTACTCCGTCTTCAATTATCTTTGGCATATATGATTCGCAACGCTTATGCCAATACAGAGTGGTTCTTTGGATAATAATCCAACCGGTCTCTCCATATTAACAACGTTAAAATGGTCAAAGAACTTCGATAGTCGGTGAGTTAACTATCAAAGAAAAACACATGTGCAAACAACGATATTATTTCCAAATGGAAATTATATCAATCAATCATCAATCACATATATATATATATTCATATTTCCTTATTTTCTATGTTAGAAAATATACGTCATTAACATTGGAAAACATTTCCATAGCTTATTTACATATCACTATCATTTCACAACTATCAGTCCTTGACTGTAAACTAGTAGGAGAACAATTCTCTAAGTATAAACCCCGAAGGTCGAAACCAACATCAGATCGATACTCAGAAAACTATTCAACTTACTAATCTCTAGTCAGTTTCTAATTTTGTTTAACTCTATTTCTTTAATTCTAATAATTCTATTTGATTAACTCTAATTGAATAACTCCAATTAAATAACTCTTTTCTGTTTTAACTTTATTTTTGAATAACTATATTCGATTTAACTCCTTCGAATATAAACTATATTCGATTAACTACTTTTTGATATACTCTAGTCGAATAACTTTATTCTATTTAACACTATTCCCTTTTTATAATTCTATTTGTTTTCTAAACATTCTCCTTTATAATATCCTATTTATTTTCCAATAATATTCCTTTATCCTATTCTATTTATTTTAACCAATAAATATTTCCCTTTATCTTTTCTATTTACCTTCGATTTTATAATTATTTTCTTTTATAAAAACCCTTTTCCTTTTCTATATAAAATCCATTGATTTTATATAAATAATTCATTTTCAAAATACACTTTGAAAATCCCCTTTCTCACATCCAGTATTTCTTATGGTATTTAACATACCATATAACAACGATAAATATTTTCCAAACACACATAATCAACAACAGATTATATATCACATCATATATCACAATATATGAATCACAGTAAAATAAATGTTGAGGAATCCAATTGGATTCCTCCAACCTGTTTCCCTACATCACAGATGTTAATCAATATAGATAACATCACTTTCAGTTCCATATGATATATTCTGTTAAACAGAATCGATATAGAAATTTAACTAACTGACTAGCAGTTCAATTAAACAGTCAACACACAGTCAATCAGCCAATATTTAACAGTTCTAAAAATACAACATGAAATTATAAACTGTTCAAAGTTAGTGAGAATTACTCACATTGGACTATCATCGTTAATTAACGATAATTGTCGTTGATTCAGATCGGACAATTTATTTTTCTACAAATTGTAACGAGCTTGGATTCACTCCCGGTCAGCTTCATGGTGTAGCCACCGTCCCTACGATCCCAACGGATCTTGTTTTGTCGATTTCTAGTTACGTATATAAAAATATGATCTCGACAAGTTAACACATTTTTAATTAGACTTAAAACTTAATAAATATTCTCCTTTGGGCCTTACCATTTAACACCCCGGCCCATCCCCATGCTTGAACCCCCAAGCCCAGACCCGTGTTTCTCCTTCTCCCTCAAATGTTAAACCCGACGCTCTAGGAAAATACATGGCCATTGCCGAAACATACACCTCCAACTGCTACTCTTCTACTTCACATTTTACAAATCTAAACACACCAAAGTCTCCCCCTTTACATCCTCTCCCTACCTATGCCCAACTCAAAGGACTCGGTCCTTCCATTAAAAACCCGTCGACGGCAAATATTGGAGTCTTCTACAGGAACTTGCGACAGGTTTTAACCACAAACTCCCCTAAAACTTCACAACTTCTTCCATTCTCCACTACGATTCCACAACTAACATCAAAATCAAACATCGATGCTTTAAATTTAAGGAAATCAAAGCCCTAGCTGTCGTTCGCCAACAGACAGTGAACGTTAATGGCATCAGACAGTTCGGAAATCACACTGGGACGAAGAGTGGCACTCAGCAAATTCATATATCTTTGTTTTGGCATTTAAGGGATTTTATATGAATTGTTTTGATGTTTTGTTCTGAGCGGCAGCTTGTTTGTTGGAGAATTAGAAGTGATTAGTTCAACAGATTAAGTTATTTTATAGGGCTCTCCTTCTTTGAATTTGTGGAGAAAACATGTCCACGTACTTTCGTTTTTTGACCGCATGGAATTTGGCAAATGGATATTTATTTTTGTTACGGTTAATGCGGTATCGGTCACACACAACTCTATTTATTTATGACCGCTATGAACAGAAGTAAACATATGGTTGTGTCCATCGATGAGCCACGATCCCAAAAATATAATAGTACCGGTAGGTTAGATCATATTGTGAAACCCCGAAATGTCGATACAGGGTGCCAAATACTCCAAATAAAAAGCTGCTTATTTAATTAATTAAAAATTACTATGAAATTATAAAAATTAAATTATCACTACTTCTCAAAAGAACCTTGTCTAAATTCCAACCTGATCTCTAGTTATATCGAATAAACCGATACGGTTGATAAACGATTCTATAGCGACTATTTTAAAATTTGATTTGGACATATCTCAAAATCTACACTACGAAATCCTGATTTTTCTCTTCCACTAGAAAGATATACTCCACCAGTTCCACACGTTTCTTGTTTCACAGAAATTCGGCTCAAAACGAATCCTGTACATTCGGTTGAAGTTCAAATCGCCAAATAGCGAACTGCCGCGTCGTTACGCGCTCGATTTTAATTATATTATAACCCTACGTTCAAACTGATGTTGATTGAATATATTCGTCAATATAATTCAACTCTAAGTTGAACTAAATCCTAGGGACGACCCAATTCACAGAATATTGTGATATTCAATATTTTTGATTATTTCTGAATTAAATATATTATTTAATTTGTTATTTTAATTAAATATTCACCATTATTTAATTAAACCACCATTTCAATAATTAAATAAATTAATTATAATACCTCTGCCAATGCGGGTCATTACACAAACTGTATTCGTTGATCTCTGCTAAATATATATTTGTTTGGTGGCGGAGAATTTATTCTCTTGCTTAACACCCTTCTCTGAGACGTACGAGCTCAGAGGTTATATATTGGTAGAAATCAGTGGTACGGTGTAGATGGTCGATGTAACATGTTTGATTTCCCAAAGTTAAATAATCATTAATAATGATTTTTGGGAAGATTAAAACTAAGTGGAGTTTTAACTAATCTTTAATTAGATTGAAAAGTGAATGTTATAATTAAAATTATCAATTCAAGAAAAATGATCGAGAATGGAGTATCACCAGTTTTGCTCCAAACGATAGTTAAATATTTAATTAGATTTGAACGTGAAATGGTAATTAAATTTTACTGATAACACCGTGGTGTTAGATATGGAGTATTACCAGTTTTGCTCCATGGGATGAATAGGTTGGGATTGGGAAAATAAACAAATGATTACTTCGGTAAGGTTCGTTAATCCCGACTAGTTTGGAAAACCTTAATTTGGTTTGAATTGTGAAAAGAGTATTTGAATAAAAGAATATTCTGGATTGGAATGAGGCGTATGATGTGTTATTATAGCACTTGATTATAAGATACGCGAGTTATTCGGAAAGACTGGGTTTAACCCATTCTAAATAACTGATACGATAAAAAGTCAAAGAGATTGAAGATGGTGCAAGACCGACGATCTTCACATCGAATGGATGGGTTTTTACTGATGCCCATGATTGGAGTAGCTACCTTGAAGGGGCTACAGTGGTAGTCGTCGGAATGAACTTGTTGATTGTATGGATATGCGAGGGCCTCTCTCCTATATTGGACATACGGGACGAGGAATAAGGTGCCTCCGGTTTTGTTTAGACCCAGAACGGACTTGTAAATGGGTGGTATGTCTGACGTTGTATTCTTTTATACTATATTCGTTGATCTCTGATAAATATATATTTGTTCGGTGGAGGAGAATTTATTCTCTTGCTTGACACCCTTCTCTTAGACGTACGAGCTTAGAGGTTATATATTGGTAGAAATCAGTGGTACGGTATGGATTGACCGTGTAACATGCTGAGATGCACGGATCAAGGCCTTTGTTGAAAAGCAAAGCCTTGTGGATGATGATCAAAGCACGACTTTAAATAGTACAGCTTTGTGCAGCGTTAATTCGCGAGCCTCTCACACCTGTATGGTGGTAAACTGATGGTTAGATCAATATACTTTAGAAATGAGGATAGACATCCTACGGGTTGTCATGGATTCGGTCGACCGAGATGATATTGGGTGTGGTCGCCCTACACCAGTAGGGATAGGGCACACCCCCCGATTCCCAGCTGGATAGAGTTAGCGGTGTTTTCCAATGCTTGGACGTAAGCCGCGGTAACTTGTTTCCTAGAGATAGTGCGGATGTGCATTACGGCGTTTTCTCATGCATGGGACATAAGCCGTTGAGTATTGCACTACGCGATAGATCCTTTGAATCAGGAGCCATCAGTATGGAAATCCAAACTCCCAATACGACATTTTGCGGTTTTAATTGTATACTATATATGGTGACACAGTGGGATGGGGCGCTCATGCCATCTATGATTAATACATTTATATTTGAAGTTGATTTCTTCACTTATAGTAATAATAAAAGATTTGTTTTTAAAACGTACCAAGCATATTTGACTAATATAAGGTAAAATTCTATCCTCGACTGCGTTCATTATGTGATGGGACTTGAGTCTTATAATATCCTCATTTTTCTTTATTTAGCATTGCGTTGTTTGTTTTAGGCACTGGTATTCTTGGGGGTAAACCCGTTCCGTGTTATACGGTGTGGTCCCTTGATTTACCTAACTTTGAAATCAAATTAAAATGTTTTAGTTCTCACAGCAGTCCCATGACTGACCTAGAGTTTATTGTTTTAACCTAAACTCTAGGTGCCCATATTTTCCACACAGGCAGCTAGTAGTTTTGGTTTTGCAGATTTATTTATACAGGATCCTGGATTTACGACTAGAGCTATATTCGGAACGCTCTATATCCGTGTATTTCTTTCGGTTGTATTTGTTAATGTATTTCCGCTATGCATTGTATTTTTACATTTTATTTCCGATGCTTTGTCTTTTAATCTCTGATATTTTTCTATGTAATATTTATTCATACTATGGATATTCTTGTACTCTAATGTAAATTATTGTAAATAGCAATGAAATGTTCTTCTGTTTGTGTTCTGATTTGTCGTGTTCTCAGTTCAATCCGGGCTTTCCCGTAAGGGTGAGTTTGGATCGTCTCAGCATGGTATCAGAGCTTTGGTTTACAAGGCTCGAGAACAAGACACATCAGAACCAAACGAAAGAATTCATCAGAGATTGGATTAGTAATATCCAATGAGAATGACTCGTTAGAGATGGGATCAGTAGTATCCTAGAATGAGTTTCAAAGAGTGTTATTTTTAAAATAAAAATGAAAACGATTTTAATTTTGAAAATTTAAACCTTATTATACGTATTTGAGTATTATATTTTATATTGATTTGGACTATCGGGTATATGGAGATTTTGAATATACGTCAGACTAGTCGACGTGTATTCGAAGCCTCAAATATACTGGGTAGATATAAAATCACACTCTAGTCGCCGGAGATGATTCCGATGATGATAGCTATATCATCAATATTTATGTTTGAGTTTCGAAAGTGGAATATCTATAAAATTTCCAATCGACTAGTGTGAGAACCAAAACTTAGATACGGTTTATTGTTTGTGATTTGACACTAGAAATATGATTTTTGAATATATATATATATATATGAAAGTTATATGTTTTGGAAATTTAATTCACAAATTGATTGCTGGTTGTGATGTGTGATTATTAGTTCAGCTAACTAAAATATTGGAACGATAAAACCAATAAGAAAATGAAAGGTAAATTTAAGACAAATTGAATCAAATATTGAACTGAATTGAAAATTGATTGTGATTGCATATTTGTACATGTATATATAATGAACAAGTCATAGCATGGAAGCTAAGAAGAGGAATAAAATTGTATGCCCGACAAATAGGTACATGTTTACTAATTCCTTGGGTTTTGGTGATTTTATGAGCCGATTGGCTTTTTCCTTTTCTTTTGGATTGATGAGGCTTTGCATGGATAGTTGCAGTTTTAAAGGTTCCCCCGTACAAAGGAGGTTATGGCGAAATTTTTCAATAATTTAGGGTGTTAACCAAATTTTTGAAGAATTAGAAAATTCTTAGAAACTGAAAAGTTGAAGAATGAACGCCAGAATGAAAGTTGAGTTGGTTAGTTAAACAACTTTCAGCTCCATTCCTTTTCGAGGACGAAAAGATTTTAAGTGGGGGAGATTGTAACAACCCGGATTTTCAAAACCAATTTAAAATTTTTATTTTAGCTATTTTAATGGATTTTGAATATTTAAAATGAATTATTTTAAATAATAACGACTAAAAAATTATTTTAATCGGAGTTAGAACGAATAAATTTATTTTAATTATAAAACGAACTCGAAATTTCGCGGCAGTTTGAAAATTCGATTTCAAATTTCAAATTTCAAATGAATGTACAAGATTCAAAATAAATCGGATTTCAGTAAAACAAGAAATATTCGAATCTGTTTAAAAATATCTTTCCAATGAATGTGAAAAATCTGGATTTCATAACGGGAATTTGAAGTTATGTCTCGTTTAAAATTTGAAATAGTCGCTATGGAATTTAATATAATATAATAAATAGCCATTTTGGAAACGACCTCCGTTTTTGACGAAACCACTTTTTTTGGATCCGGAATGTCAAATTATTGTTAGGTTTTAAATTTTGTAATTTTTGGAATTAATATGTGAGCGTAGTAAATTTAAATGTGTTTGGTAATTTAAATTTGAATTGGATCGACCAGAAAATGTCCATTTTTCAAACGGTCTCCAAATTCGATGAAATTAGTTTTATTAGGACCATATCGTCAAAACATAGCTAGATTTATTTTTCTAGAATTTTGGGAGTCAGTACGTGGCCCCGGTAAATTAAAATGTACGCTTAAATTCAATGTATATTGATTTATATTTTAATTTAAAGAAAAACTAGCTGAAATAATCGAATTGGTTTACGAAACAATTCCAATTATGTCCGGAATGGGGGTATTAAGCTAGGGGCGACAGTTATTGGGGTTCGTTTGAAGTTAACAGCGCCAAACGGTATAAAGAAATAAACTAGAATTAAATATTTTTAAAATATTGGTATAAATACACCCTTTCCCACAATAACAAAACCCTAACCCTGAGAGCCGCCGTCGTTCCCTTTCAAAGGCTGAAATTGCTAGAATTAAATCCCTTAATTACTCTTAAATCATCACAAAATAGATCAAAGCTATAAAGTGAAAATTGTAGAGAGTTTCCAGTGCTTCGATTTCATATGGCATTGATGAGTTATTATTGAGAGAATTGTGAGAATTAGTGTCTCAAAGCGCTGCTGTTTGACCTCGTTTTTCAAGGAGCATGGGAGCTCGAGTTGGCGATGGTGGCCAGAGTGAGGAGGAGGCGCCGACGTGCACCGCGTGGTGATGATGGATGGTGATCCGGCGGTTTGGGGACACATGCGGCGGTGATGATTAGGGCACGAGGGTTATGGGTTTACGCGGCTTCTATTTGTTCCAAGAAGAAGAAACATAGTGGCCAAATCGTGATTAAGGTTTAAGGAAAAATAAATAAATTAAATATAGTTAATTAGTTAATTAGTGTAATTAATATTCAAGAGGCCATATCTTGTCCAAATAGACACAAAATTCAACGAAACGAAGCACGTTGGAATCCTCTCGACAGGAGCTACAACAAAGAATAGACCAGAACAAAAACAGAGCAAATCAGAATTATAGGCAAATTCAAATTCAAACAGAACAGAAATTCAGAAATAAAAGAACGGAGGAGTGGAAACGAAAGTGAGAACTCTCTCACACTCAATTTAATTTACAGTTATTATATACTAGGTTGTAGACAGGGATTAGAAGCCCCCGACACTATTTATTGTACAGACCAGTTGATTGTTTGTTTGGATTGTGATTGTTTGATATTGTTGTACATAAAAATTGTTTATATAAATAAATATATAAATTATTATGAAATGAAAATAAGATAAATATTCATTTACTAATTGGACGGTTTGTTTATGTACGCTTATTTTACTGATATTGATTGGGACGATAAATTTTACACATCGCCCAACTGCACAAATAATTAACAGTATTTGTTGTTTGAAAACCCCAAACGGGTATTGGGATAATATTTGACATACACTGATCCCAATAATTAGTGGTATGTCAATCGATGGGTTGACAGACTGTATAAGCGTTTTTTTTAATGCTTATACAGTTCTAGAATGAAATCTGGATGTTGTTTGAATTTCTAATGATTGTTTATCATTATTGTTGTATACATGCGATGTATGAAATCCATATAACTGAAATTATATGGTAATTGATTGAGTCTGATTCCAGTTCAGAATTAACAAATATTATAAAATAATATTCAAAAAATATTGAAATGTGAAGCCGTGTTAAGTAGTTAAACGCCATTTTAACATGAACGGGAATTTTGTCGATTTTATTCATGTTATAATGAATATCAAAAAGTGAATTCAAAATCTGATATTTTGAAAATATTATCATTTTAATATTATAATGATAAGGAATATTCAATTTTGATTTAAATTTGAAAATCAAATTGAAATAGTTTTGAACTGAATTTAAAACGAATTTATAATGGAATATTCAATTTTGATTTAAATTTGAAAACGAAATTGAAATCATTTTAAAATGAATTTAAAATGGATTTATATAGGAACATTCGATTTTGATTTAAATTTAAAATCATATTGAAATCATTTTAAAATGAATTTAAAACAAATTTATAATGGAATATTCAATTTTGATTTAGATCTGAAAATCAAATGGAAATCGTTTTAAAATGAACTTAAAACGAATTTATAATGGAATATTCAATTTTGATTTAAACTTGAAAATGATATTGAAATTGTTTTTAAATGAATTTAAAACGGATTATATAGGAATATTCAATTTTGATTTAAATTTAAAAATCAAACTGAAATCGTTTTAAAATGAATTTATAATGGAATATTAAATTTTGATATAAATTTGAAAATTAAATTGAAATCATTTTAAAACGAATTTAAAAGAAATATTCAATTTTGATTTTATAATTGAAATGAAATGGAAATCGTTTTAAAATGAATTTATAATGTAATATTCAATTTTAATTTGAAATTGAAATGGAAGTGGAAATCGTTTTTAGAACGAATTTAAAACGATTTATAAAATTCATTTTAAATGGAAATCAATGATATATATTATATAATTATAATGGCCCGAATAGAACACGCCGCGCAGCGACTGTTCGCGAATTTCGACCATTAACTTCAAATTGATGTAACGGGAGATCCGACCATCGGATTCTCCTAAAACCAAAACCTTGGGTTCGTATCGAAAAGATCTTTCCAATGAATATAAGAGATTTGAAATCTAACGGTTATGTTTGGAGATATTCCAAATCAATTTTTGAAAAGGTCACTATGGATGCAGTTCGTTGGCCGTTATTGGAAACCGACTGTACGGGCGATAATAAAATTATTAAAAATATGGAAAAATTATGTAAAATCATAATAAATGATTTGGAAAGATTTTGGATGAAAAATTCCATTTTTGAAAATATAAAAGCGTATTTTTATCGACATGAACTAGTTATTAACTAGAATAACGATCCAATTATTTTTAGAAATAAATAAATTGGATTTGAAAATGGTTTTAAAATAACCAGAATTTTTCAAAAATTAAATTGGAATGGATTCGGAATTGAGATAATATTCAGAATATTTCAATATTGGATTCCATGATTATATAGATATTATTGAGGAATTCGGAAGATACATACATACATATATATATATATATATATATATATCGTTATTCCCAATACGATATTTGTTGGTTTCAGAATTTGATATTGAATATAAGCCATATAATTTCTATTCAGAGCCTTGTATTTGATATCAAATTGGATTTTGGGTTTGTCATGAAAGGTGTCTTCATTAACACTATTCTTAAACCCAGTTGAGAAAAAAATAAATCTTTAAATTAAGATTTAGTGAAGTTGTAACAACCTGGAAAATCTAAACCAATTTAAAATTTTTATTTTGGCAATTTTGATGAATTTTGAATATTTAAAATGAATTATTTTTTATAATGACAACGAGAAATTTATTTTGAATAGAATTAGAACGTATATATTTATTTGAATCAACATTAGAATATAAATATTTATTTTAATTATAAAACGAATATGAAATGGCACGGTAGTTTGAAATTTTGATATCAAATTTCAAATTTCAAATGAATGTACCGGATTCAAAATAAACCGGATTTTGGCAAAACCAAAATTATTAGAATCTATCAGAAAATATCTTTCCAACAAATCTGAAAAATTGAAATTTCATAATGGGAATAAAAAGTTATGTCCAATTGAAAATTCAGAATAGTCGATATGGAAACATAGCCTGTAAAAATAGCCATTTTGCAAACGACCTCCATTTTCGATGAAAACACTTTTGTTGGATCTGGGATGTCAAGTAATTGCTAGATTCCAAAATTCATAATTTTTGGAATCAGTATGTGAGCGTGCCAAAGTAAAACATGTTTTGACAGTTTCAGTCAATTTGGATCGACAAGAAAATGGCCATTTTCCAAACGGTCTCCAAATTTGATGAAATTAGTTTTGTTAGAACCGTATCGTCAATATGAAGCCATAAATATTTTTTTTTGGAATTTTTAGAGTCCGTATGTGGCTCTGGTGAATTAAAATGTGCGTTCAAATTGAATATATACTGATTTATATTTTAATTTCAACGAAAACTAATCGTAACATTCGAATTGGCTTGCGAAACATATCCCATTGTGTTCGGGATAGGGGTATTATGCTAGGGGCGACAGTCGTTGGGCTTGATTTGGGATTCGAATTGAAAGTCAACCTTTTAGAGAATTAAATATAAAAATAATAATATATATAAATCTTTTTTTCACTAAAAACCCTCCCCCCAATTCATTTCCCCCAGAACCCCCCTCCCCCCAAGATCGATTTCACGATAAAAAATGGAGACCGCCTTCATCGTCGGCTCCTCCGCTCCGCCACCCCATCGCCCACCCTCCTCCGTTGCAATCACCACCATCCCCTCCTTCCTCTTTTTCGCCTACTCCCCCCACGAGACCACTCCCCCCCATCGCGAGCCACAACACCGCGAACCCCCTGGCCCACAACTGCGACACCGCGAAGTCCTTCACCTCAGTCGCGAGTAGCTGCCACCTTCTCTCAGCCCTGCGCCACCTTGAGACCGCCAACCGACCAGTGACTTCCTTCCTTCGAAAGACAGTGAGTTTTAAATTTTATTTTCTAGCAAAAAATGATTTTTCTTTGTAGCAAAAACTAATTTTTCATTATAGCAAAAACTGATAATTTTTATTATAGAAAGGATAAAAAATTAATTATAGAAGAGATTTGATTTTTAAAGAATTAGTAAGATCATATTTTTGTTTAGAGAAAAAGATTATATATTTTTATAAATATAAAGATTGTATAATTTTAGTTGTAAGAAAGGTTAGATTTTTAGTGTAAGAAAGATTTAAAAAAATTATGTAAGTAAAGATATGATTTTTATTTGTTCAAAGATCGGATTTTTATTTAAATTTCTAGCGTATAAAAATATGATTTCTACATAATAGAGATTATAAAAATATGATTTTTACATAATAGAGATTATAAAAATATGATTTTTACATAATAGAGATTATAAAAATATGATTTTTATATAATAGAGAATATAAAAATATGATTTTTATATACGTAGTAGAAGTATAGAAATGTGATTTTTTTTATAATCAACTGCGTGAAACAGATGGCGATGGATCAGATGGAAATCAAAACGAAATCCGAACCGATCAGAAATAAAGAATGGAGGAGTGGAACCCAAAGGTGAGTACTCCTCACTATAATTTTCTTATACAGTTGTTTATTTTATAACTGCATATATGAACTGTTCCCCGTCGTCCACAGACCATGGACGACTCGTTTGATTGTTTGGTTTGGTTGATTAGATTATTTGGTTGAATTTGGTTGTTTGGGTGAAATGAATTGATTGGAATTGTTATGCGTGTATGGCGCAAGCCAATATAAGGAGAGGGGTAATGCTAGACATTACCCAATTTTGATATCGCGTCGTTATGCCGCCAAAATGTTCTAAAATATGTTAGAACAATAAAAATATCATTTTTATTGTGTAATTAGATTGAATAAATATTTTATTGTTAAAAAATATAATTTTTAACGTGTATATGAATAAAATAAATATTCATTTACAAATCAGATGATTTGTTTATGTACACCCATTTGACGGATATTGATTAGGACGATATATTATACACATCGCCCAACTGCACAAATAATATTCAGTGTTTGTTGACTGAAACCACACACGTGTGTTGGGATGAAATTTGATGTACACTAATCCAATTGTTTAGTTGTATGTCGATCGATTGATTGATAGACTGTCGTAATCGTTAAATGTTTATATTTAATGCTTATGTAATGTAGAATGCACTCTGGATGATGGATGATTATTTATCACTTTTTTATATACATGTGTTGTAAGAAATCCATATAATAACATTATATGGTATTTGGCTGTGTCTGATTCCAGTTTAGAAAGAATGAATATTTTAAAATAATGAATATTTTAAAATAATATTCAGTAAAAGATCAAAATCAAATTATGATGTCCGATTTGGGATGGACAAGAATATATTTAAATATATAAAGTCGTGTTGATTAGATTGACGCCATTTGGACATGAACGATATTTCTATCGATTTTATTCATTTTTATAATGAATATCGAAAAATAATTGATTACATAATATAGTGTTTTGAAAATACTATCATTTATATATCGATGATATGGAATATTCAATTTTGACTTGAAATTGAATATGAAGTTGAAATCATTTTGAAAACGAATTTAAAACAATTTATAAAATACGTTTTAAATGGAAATCAACCAAATATATATAATATATATTATATATATAATGTAATGGCGTGAATAGAATGCACCACGTTGCAGTAGTTCGTGAATTTCGACTATTGACTTCGAATGGACATTACGGGAGATCCGACCATCGGATTCTCCTAAAACCGGAACCGTTGGGTTCGTATCGAAAAGAGCTTTCCAATGAATATTAGAGATTTGAAATCTAATGGATGGATTTGGAATTATGTCCAAATCAAATTTGGAAAAGGTCGCTGTAAGTGCAGTTCGATGGCCGTTTAATCGACTGTACGGGCCTTGATAAAATTATTAAAATATCGATAATTTGTATAAAATCATAATAAATGATTTGGAAAGAATTGGGATGAAAAATTCCATATTTGAAAAGATAAAAAGGTATTTTTATCGAGATGAACTAGTTTTGAACTAGAATTATAATCCAATTATTTTTAAAATAAATAAATTGGATTTGAAATGGTTTTAGAAATAACCAGAATTTCCAATATATGAATTGGAATGGATATGAATCGAAACTATCTTCGGAATATTTCGATATTGGATTTCGTGATTATACAGATATTATGGAGGAAATTGGAAGATATATGTATCGTTATTCCAATATTGGTATTTGTTGATTCCAGAATTCGATATTGAATATAAGCCGATATAATTTCTATTCAGAGCCTTGTATTTAATATCAAATTTGATTTTGGGTTTGTCGTGAATGGTGTCTTCATTAACACTGTTCTTGAACCCAGTTGATAAAAGATTAAATCTTTTTATTTAGATTTAATGAAGTATACCAATTAATTAATATTTAATTGGAATTGAAATTGGTCTTTGGGTTTATCATGAACGATGTTTTAAATAACACTTGTTCTTTAACCCATTTACAATGGAATAAGATTTTGGGTTGTCGTGAATGGTATCTTTAATAATACTGTTCTTAGACCTAATGGAATTAAGAAAATCAGAAACTAACTGAAGATTAGTTAAGTTGAATGGTTTCCTGGGTATTGATCTGATGTAGGTTTCGGCTTTCGGGGTTGATACTTAGGGAATTGTTCACTTGCTAATTTACGGTTAAAGGCTAATGGAATGGAATGAGATTTTGGGTTAATCGTGAACCGTATTTTAAAGGACATTGGTTCTTTAACCCAATTAAGACATGAATAAGATTTTGGGTTGTCGTGAATGGTATCTTTAATAATACTATTCTTGGACCCAACGGAGTTAAGAAAATCAGAAACTAACTGGAGATTAGTTAAGTTGAATGGTTTCCGGGGTATTGATCTGATGTTGGTTTCGGCCTTCGGGGTTAATACTTAGGGAATTGTTCACTTGCTAATTTACGGTTAGAGGCTGATGGAACCATTCAGAAAGAACGGGTTGTGGTTTATAGAACTTGTTTATTATATACGCGAGTTATTCAGAAAGAACGGGTTTATCCCATTCTGAATAACTGATTCGACGATATGTCCAGGATGAAGACAGTGGTTGAAGACCGGAGGTCTTCACATCGTTTGGATGATTATTGATGTCTTGATTGGGCTGTACACCCAAGGCAAGGTAATAAGTGGTGATCGTCCAGACGTACTTGGAGATCGACCGGATATGAGAGGGCCTCTCCCCTGTATTGGACATATGGGGGAGGAATAAGGTGCCTCCGGTTTCGTTCAGACCCAGAACAAACTTGTAAATGGATGTGTGTCTGACATCGGATTTCATTCTGTGTGATTGATAGACATCGGTTGCGTAGCGTGGATTACCTGTGTGGCATGCTGAGATGCAAATGATCAAGGCTTCTGTTGAAAAGCAGAGTCTTGTGGTTGATGATCAAAGCACGGCTTTGATATAGCATAGCTTTGTGTAGCATTGATTCGCGAGCCTCACACCCCGGTGTGAACCTGAAACGGGTGAGGACTTCTGTAACAACCCGGAAATTCTGAACCAATTTAAATTTTTTATTTTACAAATTTTAATGGAATTTTAATAGTTAAAATAATTTATTTTAAATAATAACGACTAAAAATTTATTTAAATCGAAGTTAGAACGAATCTATTTATTTTAATTATAAAAGGAGTTTAAAATAGCGCGGTAGTTTGAAAATGTGAATTTGAACTTTGACTGACTGTACAGGGTGCAAATTAAATCGGATTTCAGTGAAACAAGAAATATTTAAATCTATTTAATTATATCTTTCTAAGGAATCTGAAAAACTGAAATTTCATATTATAAATCAAAAGTTATGTCCAGTTTAAAATTTAGAAAAGTCGTTGTAGAGTTTATATATATTTTAATTAAATATATTAGCCTTAAAAATAGCCATTTTTCAAACGACCTCCATTTTCGATGAAACCACTTTTGTTGGAACCGGAATATCAAATTATTACTAGGTTTCAATTTTCATAATTTCTAGAATTAATATGTGAGTGTGGTAAAAGAAAACGTGTTTTGTCAGATTCAGTCAAATTGGATCGACCAGAAAATGGCATTTTTTCTAACGGTCTCAAAATTCGACGAAATTCGTTTTGATAGGACCGTATCGTCAAAACATAACTAGAAATAATTTTTCTGTAATTTTTAGAGTTAGTTTGTAGCCCCGATAAATTAAAATGTATGTTTAAATTAAATAATTAAATGGTTTATATTTTAAAATAAAGAAAAGTGGGTTGAGACGATCAAATGGGTTGATGAGACCTATTCCATTGGGTCCAAAAGGGGGGAATTTGGCTGGGGGCAACTCTTGTTGGGCTGGATTTAGAGCTACTAAGGTTTAACGGGCTTTTTGTTTAAATTAAAATTTTAAATATTATAAATACCATGAGGAATACGGTATGAATACCCTAGAAGACAAACCCTAATTCTCATTTTATACCCGCCGTCGTTCTATTGAAACCAAGGGCCGATTCTCTCAGGATTTTACTCATAATCTTCCAATCCATGAGTTAATCCATGAAACTTTATGAACAAAAATCAAAGAGGGTTTAAAACCGTAAGGGAGTGATCGATTCTGGTTGAGTGTGGTGCATTATTTCTAAGATCAAACAGCCTCTGTTCGAACACGTTTTTCGAGAAGGAGGAGGGGCCGAGCCTAGAGCGGCTCATGGTGGTTGGTGGCGCTGCATAGGGCGTCGGAGCGGTGACGACCGATCGTCGTCCGACGACCTGTAGGGAGGGCGAGCTCGGACCCTAGTATACGAGCCATGGGTTTTTTGAACATCGAAGACAAACTAACGAAGAAGGAGGATTAGCAGGGGAGTGATGGTGATTGGTGTTGTAAAATGTAATTAAGTAATTTGTTTTTAAATTAAATCGTATTAGCTATAAACATCAATAACTTATTCAATTCTTATCGGAATTCGATGAAATAAATTGTGTTGGAATCACGACGATGAGATCTACGCGATGGAGCTGACCAGATATGAAATGGAGGGATCTAAAATTTTGAAGAATTCAGAAACCAATGTGAGATCTCTATTTTAAAAATAAAATTATTATTTATTTTGATGTAAAATTTATATATATATATGATGGGATGAAAGTTGGATTGATTGTTTGAGATTGAAATGGATGACTAGATTGAATTGTGTATGGTAGATTGAAATGTTCATGTTTGTCAAATTTTGACTATACAATAAAAAAACCATAATTTTTGTTGTAGATCTGTTATAATAAAAAGATTAGCGATTAAAGATTGTATTTTTATTGTAGATCCATTACAATAAAAGATTAGATTTTTAGAGTTTAGATTTTTGTTGTTTGTTACAATAAAAAGATTAAATTATAAAGTTTAGATTATTATTGTTGTTTTGTTACAATAAAAAGTTCATATTATAAAGTTCATATTTTATTTCTGTTTAAGTACAATAAAAAGATTATATTATTATTATTGTCACTTTGTTTCAATAAAAGAATAGAAATTAAAAGATTACATTTTTATTTGCATATTTGGATGCAAATAAACATCAAAGAAAATGATTACATTTTTATTTGCATATTTAGATGCAGATAAACACCGTAGAAAAAGATTACATTTTTTCATTTGCATTTTTGATGCAAATAAAAGAATAGATGCAAATAAACACCGTAGAAAAAGATTACATTTTTTTTCATTTGCATTTTTGATGCAAATAAAAGAATAGAATAAAGGTTATATTTTTCACTTGCATTTTTGTTATAAAATGTGCATTAGAAATAAAATAGCATTTTTGTTATAAAATGTGACATTGGAGAAAATAACATTTTTTTTATAAATAGATTAAAATAGCATTTTGTTGAGGAAGAGTAAAATAACTTTATTGTTAAGAAAAGTTACATTAGATGTTGTATACAAAATGAAAATAAACATTTTATTTTCATATTATGTTAGATTTGTATACAAAATGTAAATAAACATTTTGTTGTAAATTGTTACATAAGGAAAAATAACATTCTTATTATTAAAATGTTACATTAGATTAAACATGTCATTTAGAGTATAAAATGTTACATTGGATAAAAATAACATTTTAGTATGAATGTTGTATGAAAATAAAATACAATTTTGTTATGAAATGCTGTATGAGAATAAAATACATTTTTGTTATAAAATGTTGCATGAGTATAAAATAACATTTTTGTTATAAAATGTTGCATGAGAATAAAAATTGTCATTTTCATTGGAGATGTTTATTTAGATTAAAAATAACATTGTAGCTAGAAATGTTTATTTAGATATTAATTTGTCACTTTTGTGAAATCTAGAATTGGCATCTAAAATTGTCACTTTTGTTAAATGGAAATTGTCGACAAACAAAAGTACCATTTTCATTTATATTGAAATTAGAACTGTCGACAAACAAAAGTAACATTTTCATTTATGTTGAAATACGAATTGTCGACAAAATAAAATTGTCTTTTATTTCGTCACCAAAAATATGAAACATGTCATACAAATAAAAGTATTTCTTTTTATTTGCCATGTTTAAAATAGAAATGTAATGCGAATAAAATATTATTTTTGTTCGACATCAGAATTGGTTAATTTCTTAACCAATGATTTATTTATATAAATTGTTGTTGTTTGAAAACCCCACACGGGTATTGGGATGATATTTGTCATACACTAGTCCCGATATTTAGTTATATGTCAATCGATGGATGGACAGTCTGTGATGAGCGTTATTTATTTATTTTAATGCTCACACAGTTATAAATTTTACTTTGGATGTGAATAGACTGTTTAATGATTATTCATCATTACTGTTATATACATATGCAATGTATGAAATCCATATAACTGAAACTATATGGTAATTGATTGAGCCGCGTTCCAATTTAGAATATTCTTAATAAAATAATATTTTGAAATAAAGAACATCTTTATATAAAGAATATTTTAAAGTAAAGAATCTTGTAAATAAAGAATATTTTAAATAATGAATATTTTAGAATAATATTCAATGAAGAATAGAAATATTGACATATGAAGCCGTGTTATGTAGGAACGCTATTTTTAAACCCGAACGGGTTTATCGATGAATTTAGTTCATCTTAAAATGAATATAAAGAGAAGTGATTTCAAACCCTATTATTTTGAAAATATAAATATTTTAATATGATTAAAATATAGAATATTCAATTTTTATTTAAAATTGAAATGAAGCTAAATTCGTTTTAAAACGAATTTATAAATATTTTATAAAATAAGATTTAAATAGAAATCGATGAAATATATATGTTGTATATAACGATGTTGTATACACAATTATATGATTTTTGTTTGATGATAACAAACAAGTATATATTATTTTGAATGTGTTTGTTATTGTACTGTTATATCATATTACAGACAGGAATATAATATTTATATTTAAATAAAATACGACTGTACAGAAATTCAAATATTCATAGTGTTTTATTTAAATATAATATTTTATTTCAATATTCAAACAGTACAAATTTTTTAACTCCACTATTTGTACATCACTGTATTACATATCAAATACAATTTCATATACAGTGTTCTCCACTACAACACTCTATCTTTCAGTCACAGTTTCACTCATTCATTCTTTTACACAGACTCGTATACATATACACTTTTTCACACTGTTCTTGTCTTCAGTCTTCTGTCTTCACAACATCTTCACTGTCAGTCCAGTCACCGTCTGCTTACCTGTCACATGAAACAGAAAACACACAGTACACTGCAATAGAAACAATACTAAATATATGCGAATATAAATTTTATTTTTAAAATTTTATTTGCCTCAGATTTCTGGTGTGTTTCTCATCATTTTTCATGACCTGATCTGATTTATAAAAACCATCAATCTGTGTCTAGACAGCTTGTGATATTCACAGTGATACACTGTAAATACCACAAGGTAGACAGTATGTATATACAATGCAGGGACAGGAAAACTTGACTGATGGCTGCATATACACACGTGCATAAATATACACGTGTGCACTGCCTCGCCAATCAGCGCGCAACTGAGTAGCCACGTGGACCATCTCGACTCAGTGCACAATATATCAAAATAGTCGAGCTCAATACATGAAAAGAAACAACACAAATGTGAACAGGCCATCAAAATCAAAGCAAAGTCAAGTGTCGAGTCAAGCAAGTCAGAAATGGCTACACAGCAAATTCACGAAATGGTGCAGTTTCACAAGTGACATAGCAGCTGTTTCAAAGTACACAAATCAACATGACTGCATGGTGTTTGAGCAAAATACAAGCAAAGTGGTCGACGCAGCTCAACATGTGTGGTCGAGCACAAATACAAGTGGCACAAGTGTGCATAAGGGTCAAGGCATGTTTTCAGATAATGCAGTTCAGAAGTTTCAACATGAACAATACAAGACAACACAGATGGCACAAATGAGTGCATAGAACATGGCAGCAGTTTGCAAGTTTCAGGTTCATGTTCAAGTGGATACAAGTTATTCATAATGACCAAACTCATCAATGGTCATCACACAACAAAGTTAGCATGGAGCATTCACAACAGGAAATGAAAATCACGACAACATATCTAAGGGGGCTGAGACAACTTTACGGAGCATGAGTGGTGAATTACAACTCAGGTGGTGCAAACAAACAAAAAAATACTTGCAAATGTTTAAGGCAGCAAAACAGTTCAAGTAGTATCAAACAAATCAAAGGCAGTATCATATTCAACACAATATACATGAAGTCGAGCACATGTCATACAAATGTGAACATATACAAGTACAAGTGCACAGTCAAGCTTACATGTGGATGCAACAGCATGTTTGAACACAAGTTAATGCAACATGTTGGTGCAAAACAGTATGGGTTAAGATGTGCATCAGAAAATTGAAGAGTAAAAATCGTGGCAAGATGCTTTCCAGAAATGGAGCACATGCAGGCAAGAAATTTCGAACAAGAAATAAAATTCCAGAAATGGTTTCAATCAAATAAATTTTTGGCAAAGTGTTTTAGCAGAAAATCAAGATGTTTATGGCATGCAGACAATTTTACTTTGTTTTCCAGAAATCAGCTTTGGGATGAAACAAAATTAAATGTGGCAAGGAAGAAGATTTATTATTTCCAGAATTGTGAAATCATATCTTGGAAAGCAATCATATTTTATTGATATTCAGAAACACTATTTGGGAAAGTATTCATTTTCAGAAATCACCAACAAATCAGAGAAATAAGCAAAGCCACTTCATTTCATTCATTGCAACAAATTATTTTTCCAGAAATTAATTTCGAAAACCATTTTTGTTTGTGAAGGGCTTAAAACATTTACAGGAAACAAATATTTTTTTTAATCAATTCTTTCTCCAAAATTCATGGCATATTATTCAAGGGACCACAAACATTTCAGGAATGAATCAATTCAGAATTCACAAGGATTTATATATCAAAGGCCAAATCCATGTCTAGATTAAATCACGCAAGTGATAATATTTCAAGGGACCACAAATGTTTCAGGAATGAATAAATTCAATATTTCTATCAAGGGAAACAAGACTGAAATACATGCAAGCAAATCAAAGCCGTGGAATCAAAAGAGGAAAACGCACAAATCAGGGAACAATCAGATCGAGTCATTTATGAAATCAGAGTTTTCTAGGGTTAATTCTACCCTATGAATACACGCACATCATCACAGGAAAGAATCATCGAAACCCACAAAATCAATTCAAGTATTTTTTTTCTCAAAGCACGAAATTTCAGAAAACTCACGAGTTTCGGTCAGAAGCCCGTCCACAAATCAATCGAAGAACAGCAGCAACGACGCCATCGAGAAACAGAGATCATCTTCCAGAATACATCATCATCTGCAATCGATTTGGGGACGACGATTTCATTGAAACCCTAAATTATTTTTGTTCGGCCGCCATATTTTTTCTTCAGAGCAAAAGGGAGATCGGGTTGAACTAATAATTAAATGGGCCGGCCTAATTTAAAAGGGGATGAACCCTTAGTTTATATCCTAGGGTTTTCTAGTTCATTCATGTTTTGATTTTGATTTTAATTTTGTATTGTTTTTTTTAATTCTCTTCTATAAACAATTCTGAACAGTTTTACTAGTGTCTGTAAAATACTAGGGTGATCCAGTAAGTGTGTTGACTGATAGTTGACAGAGTCTGTAAAATCTGGGTTACTGGTTACGGGGTCGTAACTAGGGGAAATCTAATCGAGGGGATATCGATCAGTCTATGGTTTTGAGCATAGGGTTAGAATAGGAGCAGGGTTTGCGAGTGTACATGGTCTTGTATGCGGGATCTGTTCTATCACCTAGTAGAAACCTTAGAAATGCAGCAGTAGGCAGGGTTTTGCCGAAGCTGGGTATATCTATGTGTGATTTATTTTCTGCATTTCTGTTTCTGCTATATTCTGTGATCTGTTTATTATTTTAATATCCTATCAGTTTTTCAATTCAGTTAAAAACTTTGATAAACCCTATTCACCCCCCCTCTAGGGTTAATCTAGATCCAACAAGTGGTATCAGAGCAGGTATTCTGTTAACTCTAGAGCAATGGTGATTCCTAGTTGTCAGTCGATAGAAAGTCAGTCCAGTTCATTTCCAACTATTTTCGATGGAACAGATTTTTTAAACTGGAAATCCAAAATGGAATTTTATTTAAAAATTGTTAATATTAAATGTTGGAATGTTGTTATCCATGGATTTGATAGTGTAGATATTACTTTCAATACCCGTGCTATGAAAATTATATTTGATTATCTTAGTACTGAACAGTTTAATCTTATCTACCATTGTTTATCTGCACAGGAAATCTGGGATACTCTCAATACGAAGTATGGAAAATCTGACAACAGCTCAAAACCCCAGAATGTCAACTCAGATTCAGAATTCTGTTTAACAAGATTTACGAATGAAAATTCAGAAGGATCAGATGATGGAGAATCAACGGATGCTGAAGTTGAAAATTTCTCATACGAAGATTTGGTTTATATGTGTGTTGATTTAACTAAATCTGTTGATAAACTCAAATCTAAAAACAAATCTCTAAAATCTAGGAATTCTGAGTTGACCAGCAAAATTGATTATTTGGAATCACAGCTTGAATATTTTAAAAATTCTTCAAATTCAGATTGCAAAAATTGTTTAAAATTGAAAACCAATCTTGTTCATCTCAATAAAAATATTCAAAAGTTTGAAAAGGAAATTTTGATCTTAAAAGAAAACAAGATTGAGTTATCGAGTTTGAATAACTTTTTACAAAAGGAATTTGAAAATTTTAAGACTGATATATATTCCAAATTTGAAATTGCTGAAAATGAAAATTTGGTGAAAAGTGGTTTGATTTTGAAAGAACTTGAAAATGAGATTGAAAAATCCAAGAATTTTGAGTCTGAAAAACAAAAAGGATTTGAACTTGAAATATCCGAATCCCAAGCCAAAATTAAATTGCTTGAAAATGAGAATTTGGTTTTGAAACAGTCCAACGCTGAACAGAAGATCGCTATGAATAATTGCTCAAATTTACTAAAAGAAAATAGCGATCTAAAATCCAACGATTAGAATCAACTTTGGATAAATTTTCTAGTGGGGAAAAATCGTTGAATATGCTGTTACAAAACCAAGTTTCTATTAGAAATAAATCTGGTCTTGGCTTTGAGAAAAATGATGTTTTTGGAAAACAAAATTCAATTGATTTGAAAAATCCTTTAGACTGCTTTGGAAAGAATCGATATGGAAATTCAAACTCTGATAATTGCAAAGGATTTTTGAATATAAACATGATGAGAATTTGTTTTATAATAATCTATTTGAACAATCCTGGATCCCAAAAAGGAATAAAACAAAATTTGTTAAATTCAAACAGATCTGGGTTCCTAAAGGTACAAAGGTGAATTCAGATGGGTTGTTGTATAAACAAGTTTGGGTACCAAAATATGTGAATAAAACTGTGAGTGGTTTTACAAACTTTGTTAGACCACTCGATCCCCTAAACCATTAGGTACCTGAGGAGGCTGAGGAGCTGCTGTGCAGAAAGAGAAACTGAATTCAAACTGCTTCATATCAGGGAATCATTCACAGCTCCTTATCCAAGTCTGTTGAGTTAGAGATTCTGATATACACTGAATTCTGGTATGATCTCTAAACTCACCTCTGTAAATACTTTCTGTTTTGATTTTTTTTTTCTTTTGTTTGTTTCTTCTTCTTCTCCCTTATATCTCTTTCTTCTGCCTATTCTGATTTGATTTATCACTGCCATATTTTTTGTTGTGCTTCTAGAATTGCAGTATTCATGATATTCTGGAAATTTGTTTTGTGTATGTAGAACTCTAATATTTTTAATCATTTCTAGATACTGATTTTTTTCTGTAATTGTTTTGAAGTTCATTTTCTGTTTTCTGAATTCCTAACGGTGTTGACGTATTCTTGTCATATCTTGAACACTGTTAATATGAATTCTAAATTTTTTGAAGATCTGAAAAACGATTGAAATCTCACACATCTCTGCTGTTCTGAAGTTCTTCTAATTCATTTTAGAAAGGCTTGAAATATTATACTCATTACAGCACATTATCATTTTACAGTTGTGATAATTTCATTGGTTTTTTAGATTGGCTTGGATATTTTTTTTTCTTTTGACCTATCTTGAATCAGTCTTAAATCTTGAAATTCATCGTTATTCATGATCGTCTGGTTTAGATTTTTGTTTGTTTGAGATCATTTGAAATTTCTGATATTTTGAATCTCACACACTACTCAGATGTGAAGTCATTAATTATGTGTGATTGATTCATTGTATCTCATGACTTACAGTTGTTCAAGTGATTTTGAAATAAACCATTTTTTTTTGGATCATGAGTTATTATGCAAACTTGATGTAAATATTCTGAAAAATTCTTTGTGCCTGTCAGAAATTCTTGTGAAAAATTCTTTGAAAATCCGATCTTAAATCTCTTTGTTTTTTCATGATTATTTGATTTGAATATATGTTTGTTTAAAATCATTTGAAATTGTTGATTTATTGAATCTCACACATATCTCGAATCAAAAATTTATAATCCGGTGTGATTGATTCATTAAATTCTGATATTTTCATATTCCTCAAATGATTTTAAGTAAACAGTATTTTAATCATTAGATCATAAATCATCATATATGGCCATCATCTTGACAAGTATGATTTGAAACTATGGTCTGTGTTGCTTTGATACTATTTTGAAAAATGGTTGTTCTGGAATCACATGCCTGCTGCTCTGATACATGTGCTTAATCTATTATCTCGTCTGTTTGGGCTTGGTACTTAACAATTCTTTTGTCTATGATGTATGTTCAGTATCATGTTAAAATTCCTCGTAAATAGAGACACCAAGTGGTATCAGAAGTGCCTTATATTTGTCTCACCCATCTGTACTTAGATTCAAATCTTCACCATGTATAAATCCACACACTCCTTTTGTCTTGTACACATTTTTTCCCTCTTGTCGTGTATAGATCAGCATATTTCTCTTGTATTTGATTTTCAATTTTAGAATTATTTATTAATTATTCATTCAGAAAGTGAAATCAATATCCAAATTGAACTGTATTTATAATTCATCAAAATTATTATCAGATTTTGAAATTGTGATGAATCATGACTGCAGTATATTTCACAACAAGAGGAGATTTTTAGTTAAATTTTTTCATGATGGTTGAATATTTATTATAATATCTTTGAATTGGCAATTATTTCACGACCATCTCTTTTATCTATCACCTGTCTGTCATCCATCATGATTTTATATTAATGTGGAGAATTTATTTTTTTAAAATCATCTTGTTTTAAAACAGTGAAAATTATTTGTGATAGAAATGGGACTATATTAGTATTTAGAATTAGTGATAATTGAAAATTATCAATAATCTCAGTACAGTTGATCATATTTCATAATATAATTAATTTAGAAATTTATTTCACAGTCCATTTCTTTACCTATCACATTTATATCATTCATATTGTTTGTATATACTGGGGAATTTTTTTTATATTTAAAGCTGAAAATGATAAAATATATAATTGATACATAAGCGTGTCTCTAACCTCATTTAAAAATCCAAGCTCTGGTTATGCATGGTTATGAGACAACTTATAATTTAAGCTGCGACTGACCTCATTTAAAAATCCAAGCTCTGGTTATGCGTGGTCAGGGTGCTCTTAAATCAAAAGAAAAAGAAAAGAAAATAATTTGTAATAAATAATATTTTTTTGAAATTCTCCTTGGAGTATAAAAGCCAGCCTATCAATCCATCCTTCTAATCTGTGAAATGTGTTAATATCTTATGAAGTATTATGATTTGTTGATTGATAGCTACTGGGATTTAAGACTATCTGATTTTTTCACTTAAGTTGAATTTACAATTACAGTCCAAATCCATCACTGTTTTGTGCCTCAATTTCTTTAAAAAAATTCAAAAATAGTTGGAAAATATTCATATTTTTTTTAACTCTCTCCATTTTAAATAAAATTCATCGTATATCCATCATTCTCTACAATGTGAAATATGCCACCTGTTCTTAGAATATTATGATTTTTGTTTGACTGATTGAAATTTATGATGACCGTTCTTTCTCTTATCCTGAAATTACATTTTTTAGTCATTTTTCATCTGTATTTTAAATTCTGTAACCTTTTGATGATGACAAAAGGGGGAGAATGGGTTGATATTTTGATTTATGAGTGAATATTTTATAAAAAAAATTTAATTTTGAAAATTTATTATTAAATTCATTTCACTCATGCACAGTTATAGGGGGAGTTTCTATTTTAGGGGGAGCATTTAAATAGGGGGAGTTCAAATATTCACGAACAAACACATTTATTATATTCAAAATCTTTTATTTGTTT
Organism: Allium sativum; assembly: GCA_030737875.1. Classification (NCBI taxonomy): domain Eukaryota; kingdom Viridiplantae; phylum Streptophyta; class Magnoliopsida; order Asparagales; family Amaryllidaceae; genus Allium; species Allium sativum. The sequence goes on along the minus strand of CM060910.1, from coordinate 1,040,657,173 downwards.
GTCATCATCAAAAGGGGGAGATTGTTGTATATAACGATGTTGTATACACAATTATATGATTTTTGTTTGATGATAACAAACAAGTATATATTATTTTGAATGTGTTTGCTATTGTACTGTTATATCACATTACAGAAAGGAATATAATATTTATATTTAAATAAAATACGACTATACAGAAATTCAAATATTCACAGTGTTTTATTTAAATATAATATTTTATTTCAATATTCAAACAGTACAAATTTTTTAACTCCACTATTTGTACATCACTGTATTACATATCAAATACAATTTCATATACAGTGTTCTCAACTACAACACTCTACCTTTCAGTCACAGTTTCACTCATTCATTCTTTTACACAGACTCGTATACATATACAGTTTTTCACACAGTTCTTGTCTTCAGTCTTCTGTCTTCACAGCATCTTCACTGTCAGTCCAGTCACCGTCTGCTTACCTGTCACATGAAACAGAAAACACACAGTACACTGCAATAGAAACAATACTAAATATATGCGAATATAAATTTTATTTTTAAAATTTTATTTGCCTCATATTTCTGGTGTGTTTCTCATCATTTTTCATGACCTGATCTGATTTATAAAAACCATCAATCTGTGTCTAGACAGCTTGTGATATTCACAGTGATACACTGTAAATACCACAAGGTAGACAGTATGTATATACAATGAAGGGACAGGAAAACTTGACTGATGGCTGCATATACACACGTGCATAAATATACACGTGTGCACTGCCTCGCCAATCAGCGCGCAACTGAGGAGTAGCCACGTGGACCATCTCGACTCAATGCGCAATATATCAAAATAGTTGAGCTCAATACATGAAAAGAAACAACACAAATGTGAACAGGCCATCAAAATCAAAGCAAAGCCAAGTGTCGAGTCAAGCAAGTCAGAAATGGCTACGCAGCAAATTCACAAAATGGTGCAGTTTCACAAGTGACATAGCAGCTGTTTCAAAGTGCACAAATCAACATGACTGCATGGTGTTGGAGCAAAATACAAGCAAAGTGGTCGAGGCAGCTCAACATGTGTGGTCGAGCACAAATACAAGTGGCACAAGTGTGCATAAGGGTCAAGGCATGTTTTCAGATAATGCAGTTCAAAAGTTTCAACATGAACAATACAAGACAACACAGATGGCACAAATGAGTGTATAGAACATGGCAGCAGTTTGCAAGTTTCAGGTTCATGTTCAAGTGGATACAAGTTATTCATAATGACCAAACTCATCAATGGTCATCACACAACAAAGTTAGCATGGAGCATTCACAACAGGAAACGAAAATCACGACAACATATCTAAGGGGGCTGAGACAACTTTACGGAGCATGAATGGTGAATTACAACTCAGGTGGTGCAAATAAACAAAAAAATACTTGCAAATGTTTAAGGCAGCAAAACAGTTCAAGTAGTATCAAACAAATCAAAGGCAGTATCATATTCAACACAATATACATGAAGTCGAGAACATGTCATACAAATGTGAACATATACAAGTGCACAGTCAAGCTTACATGTGGATGCAACAGCATGTTTGAACACAAGTTAATGCAACATGTTGGTGCAAAACAGTATGGGTTAATATGTGCATCAGAAAATTGAAGAGTAAAAATCGTGGCAAGATGCTTTCCAGAAATGGAGCACATGCAGGCAAGAAATTTCGAACAAGAAATAAAATTTCAGAAATGGTTTCAATCAAATAAATTTTTGGCAAAGTGTTTTAGCAGAAAATCAAGATGTTTATGGCATGCAGACAATTTTACTTTGTTTTCCAGAAATCAGCTTTGGGATGAAACAAAATTAAATGTGGCAAGGAAGAAGATTTATTCTTTCCAGAATTGTGAAATCATATCTTGGAAAGCAATCATATTTTATTGATATTCAGAAACACTATTTGGGAAAGTATTCATTTTCAGAAATCACCAACAAATCAGAGAAATAAGCAAAGCCACTTCATTTCATTCATGGTAACAAATTATTTTTCCAGAAATTAATTTCGAAAACCATTTTTGTTTGTGAAGGGCTTAAAACATTTACAGGAAACAAACATATTTTTTAATCAATTCTTTCTCCAAAATTCATGGCATATTATTCAAGGGACCACAAACATTTCAGGAATGAATCAATTCAGAATTCACAAGGATTTATATATCAAAGGCCAAATCCATAACCAGATTAAATCACGCAAGTGATAATATTTCAAGGGACCACAAATGTTTCAGGAATGAATAAATTCAGTATTTCTATCAAGGGAAACAAGACTGAAATACATGCAAGCAAATCAAAGTCGTGGAATCAAAAGAGGAAAACGCACAAATCAGGGAACAATCAGATCGAGTCATTTATGAAATCAGAGTTTTCTAGGGTTAATTCTACCCTATGAATACACGCACATCATCACAGGCAAGAATCATCGAAACCCACAAAATCAATTCAAGTATTTTTTTTTCAAAGCACGAAATTTCAGAAAACTCACGAGTTTCGGTCAGAAGCCCGTCCACAAATCAATCGAAGAACAGCAGCAACGACGCCATCGAAAAACAGAGATCATCTTCCAGAATACATCATCATCTGCAATCGATTTGGGGACGACGATTTCATTGAAACCCTAAATTATTTTTGTTCGGCCGCCATATTTTTTCTTCATAGCAAAAGGGAGATCGGGTTGAACTAATAATTAAATGGGCCGGCCTAGTTTAAAAGGGGATGACCCCTTAGTTTATATCCTAGGGTTTTCTAGTTCATTCATGTTTTGATTTTGATTTTAATTTTGTATTGTTTTTTTTTAATTCTCTTCTGTAAACAATTCTGAACAGTTTTACTAGTGTCCGTAAAATACTAGGGTGATCCAGTCAGTGTGTTGACTGATAGTTGACAGAGTCTGTAAAATCTGGGTTACTGGTTACGGGGTCGTAACTAGGGGAAATCTAATCGAGGGGATATCGATCAGTCTATGGTTTTGAGCATAGGGTTAGAATAGGAGCAGGGTTTGCGAGTGTACATGGTCTTGTATGCGGGATCTGTTCTATCACCTAGTAGAAACCTTAGAAATGCAGCAGTAGGCAGGGTTTTGCCGAAGCTGGGTATATCTGTGTGTGATTTATTTTCTGCATTTCTTTTTCTGCTATATTCTGTGATCTGTTTATTATTTTAATATCCTGTCAGTTTTTCAATTCAGTTAAAAACTGTGATAAACCCTATTCACCACCCCCCTCTAGGGTTAATCTAGATCCAACAATATATACAATATTATATATATATATATAATGGTCTGAATAGAACGCGCCGCGCAGCGACTGTTCGTGAATTTCGACCATTAACTTCAAATGGGCGTGACGGGAGATCCGACCGTCAGATTCTCTTAAAACCGGGACTGTTGGGTTCGTATCGAAAAGAGATTTCCAATGAATATAAGAGTTTTGAAATCTAATGGTTGGATTTGGAATTATGTACAAATCAAATTTGAAAAAGGTCGCTATGGATGCAGTTCAGTGGTCGTTATTGGAAACCGACTGTAAGGGCGATAATAAAATTATTAAAAATATGGAAAAATTATGTAAAATCATAATAAATGATTTAAAAAGAATTTGGATGAAAAATTCCAATTTTGTAAAGATAAAAATATATTTTTATCGAAATGAACTAGTTATTAACTAGAATAAATCATTAAATTAAGAATTGATGAAGTTTTCCAATTCACTAATATTTAATTAGAATTAAATTAAATAAATTAGATTTTGGGTTTGTCGTGAATGATGTCTTAAATAACTCTGTTCTTATACCCCGTATGAAAAGAATAAATCTTTTAATTAAGATTTAGTTAAGTTTTCTAATTAATTAATATTTAATTAGAATTGAACAAAAGAATAAATCTTTTAATTAAGATTTTAGAGTTTTTCAATTATATTTAATAATTGGAATAAATTTAAATGTGTATTGGGTTTATTGTGAACGGTGTTTTAAATGACATTTGTTCTTTAACCTGGTTAACAATGGAAATTTAATTTGGAATTTATAAATCTTTTGTTAAGATTTAAATAGAAATTTTCCAAAAGTAAAGTTTTCCAATTTAAAATATTAAATTGGAATTGAATGGGATTCGATTGGTAATAATCGAGATGAGCTTCTGTAAAAGAAGACCATTAATATACATGGAATTTAAAAGGCTTCACCGTTATTCCATTTATATTATTAGTCTGATACAGAAATTTATATCGGTTATATATTTATTTGATTTCAGTGAAAATTCCCTATTTAATGGAAGATGATTTTGGGTTTATCGTGAACTATGTTTTAAATGACATTGGTTCTTTAACCCAGGTAAAGATAAGATTAATTTCTTAAAGTTGAATAATCATAAAGTAATGATTTTTGATATTAAAACCAAATTGGGGTTTTAACGAATCTTTAAAAAGAGAATTAAAGAATAAATTAAAGAATTTATCTTTGATAAAATTAATGGGTATCTTTCCCTAATGTTGTGAATATTTATTTAAAAGAATATTCTGAATTGGAATGAGGTGTTGGATGTGCTTTTATAGTATTTTATTATTGATTATAAAATACGTGAGTTATTCGGAAAGACCGGGTTTAACCCATTCTGAATAATTACTACAACGATCAAGAGTAGAGATGAAGACGATGGTTGAAGACCGGAGGTCTTCACATCGTTTAGATGGTTACTGATGTCTTGATTGGGCGGCCACCCAAGACAAGGTAATAAGTGGTGATCGTCCAGACGTACTTGGAGATCGATGGATATGCGAGCACCTCACTTCTGTATTCTACATATGGGACGAGGAATAAGGTGTCTCCGGTTTCATTCAGACCCAGAACGGACTTGTAAATGGATGTATGTCTGACGTTGTATTCCTTTATGCTATATTTGTTGATATCTACTAAATATATATCTGTGATGGCGGAGAATTTATTCTCTTACTTAACACCCTTCTCTGAGACGTACGAGCTTAGAGGTTATATGTTGGTAGAAATCAATGATATGGTATGGATTGACAATGTGGCATGCCAAGATGCAAATGATCAAGGCTTTTATTGAAAAGCAGAGCCTTGTGGTTGATGATCAAAGCATAGCTTTAAATAGCATAGCTTTGTGTATTGCATTATTTCGCGAGCCTCACACCCCGGTATGAACCAGAAACGGGAGTAAGGACTGCAGGGAGGACATACGTTTCTTTCTAACTAGAAGTGGTGTCATGGTTTTTAAAAGGCTTGACATTTTTACTTATGTGGATGATGAAATGAGGCGCCTCGGTTATTTGAGTCCCTAGTGGCTCTATTTATGCCCCATAGGGTGGGGAAACGTATTGTTCAGGCATTATTAATCCAACCATTGCACTTTGGTGGACCGGCCCAGAAGATCCAGGTGCAGTTGCGACTGTATCCTGAGGCACGAGCTAGAGTGTCTCGAATTCGTTAAGGACTTTCTTTTGCCTTGGTTCATGATGGAAATCCAACTTCCAATACGACACCATGCGGTTTTGATTGTATAACTAGTACGGCGACATAGTATATGGTAGCTATGCCGTCTATGATTGATACATTATGATTGAAAGGTTTTTGAAATATATATACACTAATAATAATATCAAATTCGTTTTATCGTATCAAGCATTTTTGACCATTATAAGGTAAAACTCTATCCTCCGGTTTGCGTTGCATTGTGTGATGGGACTTAAGTCTTATAATGGTTTCATTTTTCTAAAAAGCATTGCGTTGTTTAACGATTTACTTTATTTCATGCACTAGCAATCCAATGGAGTAAACCCGTTCTGCGTTAGCGGTGTGGTCCTGTGATTAGCCTTATTATTAGATAAGTTAAGTAAAGATTTCTCATACTAGTCCCATGATTGACCCGTAGTTTGTTTCACTTTGCAAACTCGGATGCCCTTTTTCCCACATGGGCAGTCGAGTAGCTTCTTTTGCAGATATTCATTTCTTGAGCAGGATTCTGGATCGAAGCTTAAAAGCTGTGTCCAGAGCACTGGTTGCCTTCCGCTGTGTTAGTGTTATTAGTTCCGCTGCAGTGTATTACATTTATTGTAATTTAATCTTCCGCTGTATTATTATTTATCGATGTACTCTGATATTCTGTACTCTGATGTAACATTATTATAATGTTTATAAAAGTCTTCTGTTATTTGTTCTGATGTGTTGTATGCCCAAAGTTAAAATATTCGTGGATTTCCAACTTTTGGATAAGACCTGTGTGGTTTATGGTCGATTCAAAGGGCGGGGATTTACGGGTCTTTACAACTTCAGGGAGGACATGCGTTTCTTTCTAGTTAGGAGTGGTGTCAGCGTTTTACTAGCCCTGACATTTTACTTATGTGGATGATGGATTGCGAGGCGCCTCGGTTATATCGGTCATTCCGGGGCCGATAGTTTGGTCGGGATATGACCAGTTTACGCTCCATAGGGTGGGGAAACGCATTGTTCAGGCATTTTAGTCCACTCCATGTGGACCGGCCCTGACGATCCAAGGTGCAGTTGCGGCTGTTCCTGGGACATGGTAGGCTAGATTGTCTCGAAGCGGTAATGATGGTCCCTTGCCTTGGTTCACAGACGGAAATCCAACTTCCAATACGTGACATTTGCGGTTTTGATTATAGAGCCTAGTATTGGCGACATGATATATGGTAACCATGCCGTCTTGGATTGATACATTTATATTTGAAGTTGTTTTATACACTATGCACTTATAATAGTATCAGATAATTTGTTTTAAACGTACCTAGCATGTTTGGCTATTATAAGGGAAAGCCCTATCCTCCGGCTTGCGTTGCATTGTGTGATGGGACCTGGGTCTTATAATAGCTTCATTTTTTCAAAAAGCATTGCGCTGTTTTGTTATATGCACTGGTATTTTTGGGAGGAAACCCGTTCCGTGTTATACGGCGTGGTCCCTTTACATATCTGATTTAAAGTAAAGTTTTAAATAACTATTTTAGTCCTCACACTAGTCACATGACCGACCTGGAGTTTATTGTTTTAACCTAAACTTTGGGTGCCCCTATTTCTACACGGGTAGCTTGTAGTTTTGGGTTTTGCAGATATATATTCATAGGATCCTTGTTTACAACTGGAATGATATTCGGAAAGCTCTGTATCCGTATACTCTTTTCAGTTGTGTTTTGTATTATTTTCCGCTGCTATGTAATGTAATTTAATCTCTGATATTTAGTAAATGTGTAATATTTATTCATACTCTATATATTCTTGTATTCTGATGAAATTGTTGTAATAAGCAATGAAATGTTCTTCTATTTGTGTTCTGATTCGTCTTGTCCTCAAAGTAATCCGTTTCTCCTCTTCTCTTCAGAGACCGGGGGAGTTCGGGTCCTTACATTGGTATCAGAGCTTTAGTTTACAGAGCTCGGATAACAAGACATGTTAGAACCAAACAAAAGAATTCATCAGAGATTGGATTAGTAATATCCAATGAGAATGACTCGTTAGAGATAGGATCAGTAGTATCCTAGAATGAATCGGAAGAGAGTTGTCTTCAAATAAAGATGAAAACAATTTTTGTTTTGAAAATTTAAATCAATTATTCGTATTTGAATATTATTTTTATACTGATTTGGACAATCAAGTATATAAAGATTTTGCGTATACATCCGATCCACGTGTATTTGAAGTTTTAATATACTGGATAGATATAGAATCACATTGTAGTCGCCCGTAGATGTTCTAATGGTGGTTCGAAACATCATCAGAATTTATGTTCGAGTTTCGAAAGTGGTATATCTGTATATTTCCAATTGACTGGTGTGAGAACCAAAATATAATTAGAATATATTATTTTGACTTGGCATCAAAAACATGATTTTCTGTATATGTATCAAAATTATGAATTTGAAACGTTAATTCATTAATTGATTGATGGTTGTGTTGTTTGATTATTGGTTTGATATTTTTAACCATTTAGCCAAATCAAGTCAAATATTGAACTGTATTGAAAATTGTTTGGAAATGCATGCATGTATATATATATATATATATATATATATATATATATGTGTGTGTGTGTGTGTGTGTGTGTGTGTGAACTGGTCATTGCAAGGAGGCTAGAGAAGAGGAATAAAATTGTATGCCCGACAAATAGGTACATGTTTACTAAGTTATTGTGTTTGGATGATTTTATGAGCCGATTGGCTAGCCGCTTGGCTTTTTCTTTTTCTTTTTGGATTAGAGAGGCCTGTATGGTGATTTCAGGATTTTCCCGGTGCTCCCTTACAAGGGAGGTTATGGCGAAATTTTTCTAAAATTTAGGGTGTTAGCTAAATTTTTGAAAAATTTGAAAAGTATTAAGGAACTGAAAAGTTGAAGAACTTAGGCCAGAACGAGAATAGTGAAAGTTGAGTTGGTTTGTAAAAAAACTTTCAGCTCCGTTCCTTTACGAGGACGAAAAGATTTTAAGTGGGGGAGATTGTAACAACCCGGAAAATCTGAACCAATTTAAAATTTTTATTTTGGCAATTTTGATGAATTTTGAATATTTAAAATGAATTATTTTAAATAATGACAATGAGAAATTTATTTTGAATAGAATTAGAATGTATATATTTATTTGAATCGATGTTAGAATATAAATATTTATTTTAATTATAAAAGGAATTGGAAATGGCGCGGTAGTTTGAAAATTTGATTTCAAATTTCAAATGAATGTACCGGATTCAAAATAAACGGGATTTTGGCGAAACCAAAAATATTAGAATCTATCTGAAAATATCTTTCCAACAAATCCGAAAAATTGAAATTTCATAGCGGGAATAAAAAGTTATGTCCAATTGAAAATTCAGAATAGTCGCTATGGAAATATAGCCCGTAAAAATAGCCATTTTGCAAATGACCCCCGTTTTCGACGAAACCACATTTTTTGGATCCAGGATGTCAAGTAATTGCCAGATTCCAAAATTCATAATTTTTGGAATCAATATGTGAGCGTGGCAAAGTAAAACGTGCTTTGACAGTTTCAGTCAATTTGGATCGACCAGAAAATGGCCATTTTTCAAACGGTCTCCAAATTTTACGAAATTAGTTTTGTTAGAATCGTATCGTCAATACGAAGCTAGAAATATTTTTTTTGGAATTTTAAGAGTGCGTATGTGGCTCCGGTAAATTAAAATGTGTGTTCAAATTGAATATATACTGATTTATATTTTAATTTCAACGAAAACTAATCGTAACATTCGAATTGGATTGCAAAACATATCCCATTGTGTTCGGGATAGGGGTTTTACGCTAGGGGCGACAGTCGTTGGGCTTGATTTGGGATTCGAATTGAAAGTTAACCTTTTAGAGAATTAAATAATTAAATAATAATATATATAAACCCTTTTTTCACTTAAAACCCTCCCCTCAATTCATTTTTCCTAGGACCCCCCCACCAAGGATCGATTTCACGATAAAAAAATGGAGACCGCCTTCATCGTCGTCTCCTCCGCTCCGCCACCCCATCGCCCACCCTCCTCCATCGCAACCACCACCCCATCGCCCACCCTCCTCCATCGCAACCGCCACCATCCCCTCCCTTCTCTTCTCTGCCTACTCCCCCCACGAGACCACACCCCCCCATAGCGAGCCACGACACTGCGAACCCACTGGCCCACAACTGTGACACCGCGAAGTCCACCACCTCAGTCGCGAGTAGCTGCCACCTTCTCTCAGCCCTGCGCCACCTCGAGACCGCAAACCGACCAGTGACTTCCTTCGATCCAAAGACAGTGAGTTTTAAATTTTATTTTGTAGCAAAAATTGAATTTTCTTTTTAGCAAAAACTGATTTTTTTTCTTTGTAGCAAAAACTGATTTTTCATTATAGCAAAATCTGATAATTTTTATTATAGAAAGGATAAAAAATTATTATAGAAGAGATTTGATTTTTAAAGAATTAGAAAGATCATATTGTTGTTTAGAGAAAAAGATTATATACTTTTATAAATATAAATATTGTATATTTTTAGTTGTAAGAAAGGTTAGATTTTTAGTGTAAGAAAGATTAAATTTTTTATGTAAGTAAAGATATGATTTTTATTTGTTTAAAGATTGGATTTTTATTTATATTTCTAGCGAATAAAAATATAATTTTTACATAATAGAGATTATAAAAATATGATTTTTACGTAATAGAGATTATAAAAATATGATTTTTACATAATAGAGATTATAAAAATATGAGTTTTACATAATAGAGATTATAAAAATATGATTTTTATATATGTAGTAGAAGTATAAAAATGTGATTTTTTATATAATCAACTGCGTGAAACAGATGGCGATGGATCAGACGGAATTCAAAACGAAATCTGAACCAATCAGAAATAAAGAATGGAGGAGTGGAACCCAAAGGTGAGAACTCCTCACTATAATTTTCTTATACAGTTATTTATTTTATAACTGCATATATGAACTGTTCCCCGTCGTCCACAGACCATGGATGACTTGTTTGATTGTTTGGTTTGGTTGATTAGATTTTTTGGTTGAATTTGGTTGTTTGGGTGAAATGAATTGATTGGAATTGTTATGTGTGTATAGCGCAAGCCAATATAAGGAGAGGGGTAATGCTAGACATTACCCGATTTTGATATCGCGCCGTTATGCCGCCAAAATGTTCTAGAACCGCCTACCGCTGATGCCATATAAGCTCCTACCTATGCTAGCTATTTTCACCAATTAATATACTGGTAGAGAAAGTAGAACCTTGATAGCAACCCCTTGCTGCTCCCTCTGACTTAGGTGGAATCCCTATGGTAGCTTTTAAAGAAGGTAGGTAGCGAGACCATAAACAAATGCCTTGGACTTCGCCTGAGAAGCGTATCTCCCCTCTCACTTAGCTGGAGAAGACCTTTGGCTTAGAGAACTTAACTGGAGGCTTGGACAGGGTTCTAGTTATTGTTATCTAGGCCTGGCTAAGAAAGCTCAACCTTTGATGAGGCATCCGATGGATGCATCATATTGGGTTCGATCCCCGTAGTCAAAAGAACTTTCAGAGCAAAACGGAACGCCATGGTTATAGTCCTGGGGAGGCCCAAACGAAATAATGTCAGGAGAGTGCTTTTGTCCCTAGAAATAAAGAAAGCTGACCGAAGAACCGAAAGAGATGCTTCGCACCTCTCTCCCGGATAATCATGAGAAGGACAATGAATTGGGGTTAATATAATATCGAAACCTTGAGTCTGCAGCTCTCTCCTTCCCCCAGCGCATAAGAAACAAAGCTTCGCACCCCAGTATATTAATTGCGGAATTTTATATTTCTTTTTTTATATATTTTTGGAATAGGATTCCCCTTATTGAGCAGGCCTAAGTATTATTGCCCTTGTTTGTTCCATCTCCCGTTGATACTACCTCAAGTCCCCCTATTGGTCTACCTCAAGTCAATACACATACAGCTATACGTAGTTCATTAGTTCGCTACATGCACCCCGATTTATTCAGGTTGCTTCCCCATCCCAATAAATATATGCTTCACACTTCGCCTTATTATTAATACCGGATACCTTCGAAACCGCTTGACTCAACGTCCTGTTCGTCCAGTAATTCATACGGGCTGTAATTCTAGCAAACATAGGCATGCATTGAGTGGTCGTTATCCTAGTAGTGCAAAGTGGTAGCCCAAGATACGTCAAGGTATCATTACTACAACGCAGACTAGTTTTAGAACATAAATGAATGCAAGGGAGCCTGGTGAGCTACGTACTCTAGCAGTGAATACCAGCCAAAGGTGTTCTTTCATAGGTGGGCAGCCAAACATCTCTTCGTGTAGCGAAGTTGGTTGGTTGATCCGAAGTAATATATAACATAGCACCGACTACTCCTATCATATCAAAATAGCAGTGAGCTCTGCAACAAAAGCGAAGCCCGGTCTGGCAGTCACTCTATCCCTAGATTCTCGTGCATTAGCAGAATGAGCAACTACTGAAATCTTAGCTTCTCACTCCCTAGAGTCTCTAGCAGACTGTTCTAGTTAAGGAACAGAGGCTTGGCAATCCAAACTATTCTCTCTTCTTTTCTTTTATTCAAGCTTGTAATAAAGCCATCCAGTTTCAGTTTGTCTTGCTTTCCTTTGCTCTAAATATGTTAGAACAATAAAAATATCATTTTTGTTGTGTAAATGGATTGAATAAATATTATTGTTAAAAATATAATTTTTAACGTGTATATGAATAAAATAAATATTCATTTACAAATTAGACGATTTGTTTATGTACACCCATTTGACGGATATTGATTAGGACGATATATTATACACATCGCCCAACTGCACAAATAGTATTCAGTATTTGTTGACTGAAACCCTACACGGGTGTTGGGATGAAATTTGAGTACACTAATCCCAATTGTTTAGTTGTATGTCGATCGATCGATTGACAGACTGTCGTAAGCGTTAAATGTTTATATTTAATGCTTAAGCAGTGTAGAATGCACTCTGGATGATGGATGATTATTTATCACTGTTGTTGTATACATGTGTTATATGAAATCGATATAATAACATTATATGGTAATTGGCTGTGTCTGATTTCAGTTTAGAAAGAATGAATATTTTAAAATAACGAATATTTTAAAATAATGAATATTTTAAAATAATATTCAGTAAAAGATCAAAATCAAATTTCGATGTCCGATTTGGGATGGACACGAATATATTTAAATATATAAAGTCGTGTTGATTAGATTGACGCCATTTTGGCGTGAACAATATTTATATCGATTTTATTCATTTCTATAATGAATATCGAAAAAGAATTGATTTCAAAATATAATGTTTTGAAAATACTATCATTTATATATCGATGATATGGAATATTCAATTTTGATTTGAAATTGAATATGAAGTTGAAATCGTTTTGAAAACGAATTTAAAACGATTTATAAAACGTTTTAAATGGAAATCGACGAAATATATATAATATATAATATATATATATATATAATATAATGGCTTGAATAGAACGCGCCGCACTGCGGCAGTTCGCGAATTTCGACCATTGACTTCGAATGGACATTACGGGAGATCCGACCGTCGGATTCTCCTAAAAACGGAACCATTGGGTTCGTATCAAAAAGAGCTTTCTAAAGAAAATTAGAGATTTGAAATCTAACGGTTGGATTTGGAATTATGTCCAAATCAACTTAGGAAAAGGTCGGTGTAAGTGCAGTTTGATGGCTGTTTATGGAAATTGATTGTATGGGCCTTGATAAAATTATTAAAAATATCAATAATTTGTATTACATCATAATAAATGATTTGGAAAGAATTGGGATGAAAAATTCCATATTTGAAAAGATAAAAAGGTATTTTTATCGAGATGAACTAGTTTTGAACTAGAATTATAATCCAATTATTTTTAAAATAAATAAATTGGATTTGAAATGGTTTTAAAAATAACCAAAATTTCCAATATACGAATTGGAATGGATTTGAATCAAAACTATCTTTGGAATATTTCGATATTGGATTCCATGATTATATGGATATTGTGGAGGAATTTCGAAGATATATATATCGTTATTCCAATACGGTATTTGTTGATTCCAGAATTTGATATTGAATATAAGCCGATTTATTTTCTATTCAGAGCCTTGTATTTATAATCAAATGTGATTTTGGGTTTGTCGTGAATGGTGTCTTCATTAACACTGTTCTTGAACCCAGTTGATAAAAGATTAAATCTTTTTATTTAGATTTAATGAAGTATACCAATTAATTAATATTTAATAGGAATTGAAATTGGTCTTTGGGTTTTCGTGAATGGTGTTTAAAATAAAATTGTTCTTTAACTCAATTTACAATGGAATAAGATTTTGGGTTGTCGTGAATGGTATCTACTGTCTTTAATAACACTGTTCTTAGACCCAATGGAGTTAAGAAAATCAGAAACTAACTGAAGATTAGTTAAGTTGAATGGTTTCCTGGGTATTGATCTGATGTTGGTTTCGGCCGTCGGGGTTGATACTTAGGAAATTGTTCACCTGCTAATTTACGGTTAAAGGCTGATGGAATGGAATGAGATTTTGGGTTTATCGTGAACCGTGTTTTAAAGGACATTGGTTCTTTAACCCAGTTAAAGACAGGAATAAGATTTTAGGTTGTCGTGAATGGTATCTTTAATAATACTGTTCTTAGACCCAATGGAGTTAAGAAAATCATAAACTAACTGGAGATTAGTTAAGTTGAATGGTTTCCTGGGTATTGATCTGTTGTTGGTTTTGGCCTACGGGGTTAATACATAGGGAATTTGTTCACTTGCTAATTTACGGTTAAAGGGTGATGGAATGGTATGTGATTTTGGGTTTATCCACTACAAGAAAAACCGAGATTAGCGACAGATTTTTAGCAGCGGAAATTTCCGTCGCTAATTCGCGGCGGATTTCCGTGGGCTTTGTAAGAGAAAATATTTTGGATTTTATATGTCATCTTATTATAAATTATTACCGTCGAATACTAATCTGTCGCTAAATCAATGGAAATTGCAGCTCTTTACCGCCATATAATATTTGACGCTAAATTCCATTGCTAATAGAGTCAGATTACCGTCGACATAATTTTGAAGCTATTTTCCTGCAGTTTTTCAAGAGATTGAAACGAACTTTTATATTTTTTATTTATTAAATGTTTTAAATTTGTGTTATTACTTAGTAATTAATTAGTAAATTTAAATTTTAAATAATTAATGTTAATAATACATTAGTAATTAATAATAAATAATAACTATTAGAAGTAAATAAAATTCAATAGTTAATGCTGATTAAATTTTTTTTTGAAAATTAATGTTGATTAATTATTAATTACTATATAATATAAATAAGAGGTAATAGTAATTAATAAATTACATTGTTGTTCGATGTTTATTAAATTTGTTTTGATAATCAATGATTATTTAATAGTCTTTAATATGATTAATTAAATCAATATCAAGAAATTATTAATACATATTTGCTTTTAAGAAATTGATTGGTACGTATCATTTGATAAATAATTAGTAATTAAGAAAAACAAAATGGTCAAAGTTTAAAAATAAGAAGTTAAATAAATATTAAAGAATTTCGAAATTCAAAAAATTCAAACATTACCATACAAGTTATTATTTTCATGCATATTAATGTGCTATTAAATAATTAATAATTGATATGTGATAGTTAATATAAGTATATAATAGTTATTATAAATTAATATCTACTATTAATAATTAGTTGTTGGTAATCTATAATTAATAATAAATATTTAATTAGTGATTAATTACAGTTGAGCATAAGATTTAAGTAGTGCACTTATCTCTAATATATTGTGAGACAACACATTTTCAGTTTATAAAGATCACAATTTAAACTATAAGATTATATATACATATATAATATCATGTTCTTTTATACTGGTGTATAATGTGATTTCAGTATACATGTTTCCTAAATTCAATAAGTATTGCAATTATCTCTAATATAATATGTGACAACACATCCTCAGTTTATACAATTCAAAGTTATATATATATATATAATATATGTATATATACACACATACATAATATATATATACATACATTATATATATACATACATTATATATATACATACATTATATATATACATATATATGTATATATGTGTGTTTTTTTTATGAATTTTCAGAATTCTTTACTTGGTCATATAAGATAATTCTTTACTTGGTCATATAAAATACTTATGAAATGATATATAACATTCAATAATTAATTTTAAATAATTGTATTTAATAATTACAGTTGATAATTATAGTTGATACTTAATATTTTACAATTATAGTTGATAATTATATTTTATATTTCGAAAAATTTGAAAATTTGAAATCATCTTAAATAAATTTGAAATAAATCATAAACATTATAATGGTTATAAAATATTTGTTTTAACTGATGCAAACTTTACAATGATCATAAAATGTCTGTTGTGATAAATGGTTGTTATCAATTGTCGATAATCAATAATTAATAATTATTCTTAAAATTAGTGTTGATTATTTCTTAATATTTAATAATTAATCATTAATATTTAAGATATAATAAATTTTAATTGTAATGGTACGTAAAATATCTTTAAGATTTTTAGTGTAAGGTTTAACTATGTAACACCACTTAAATTGTAATATAACTATTTAAAATATTTATACTATTAAATTAAATTAATTTTATATTAAACTATTACAATTGGCTTAAGAGTTGTAACATGGGATTAAGGGTTTTAAGACCCAATATAAAACTGTAGGGGCAATTGGGAATTGGCCATCAGAACCCTAGCTGGGTAGATAAAAAGAAAAGCCAGCTGACCCTATCATTTTCCATTTTTTTATCACGTTCAGAATAAATGAAACCAACAATGGCCGAAAACCCTAAAAATCCAATTGGGACGAAATCTATGAAGACCTATCATCTTACATTAAAGCAAATATGGATTCGTGAGGGATATGGTTTCTAGAGGGGAAGCGGCAGCAGATCTGAGGAGTTCGAAAGCCAAAATCGAGATCTGGAATATAACAATCGAGAGTAAAAATCATGGTGGGTGTATTTCCATTTATTTGGCAATTAAGTCCTTTCATAGGCAGCCGATTCACCTATATGTTTTACTGTATGATTGTTATAAACAAGTATACGTGTTAGATGTGTGATCGTATGTGTTTGTTTGGCTGTATTGTGAGTGGATGCTATATGAAATCTGAATAATAAGTTATGACACTGATGAATGCATATATCGATTGCTTGTTGGGTGGTATGCGGGAAAATGATCAATACAACCTGATAGAAAACCGTATGTAAGAATTAATATGGTTAATGTCATTTGAACACCTGGTGACTTAAGATATATAACCATTACCATATCTGTCAATACAAGTTTGGACCCCTGGTTTGTCTTTGAGTGATGTGTTATTGAATGATAGTATGCTTTGGCTATTTTATGTATGATTTGCTACATAAGTGTAGTTGGCTTTTTACTCCTAAAAATCTGAGGTATAAGATTTAATTGATGACACTTGACTGTTAGGTATAAATTGGGTTGTGTATGTTAATGCTTGTGTGGGTATTCATGTCGGTATTGGGGAATGAATACAAGGGGAACAAGGAAGGGTGAATATACACATCAGATTTACACAAATTTAGATAGAGTTTATGTAAATGTGCTCTTGTTATTTATTAGAAATGTGCATTGGATCACTGTGTGTGTGTGTGTGTGCGTGTATATATATATATATATATATATATATATATATATATATATATATATATATATATATATATATATATATATATATGAAAAACAGGAAAAATGTTAGTTAATAATAATGTTGACTGTATGTTATCAACAGACGGGATACATATATACATCCAGATTGGGTTTTAGATAGTTTAAAGTATGGGTGATTTGTTTGATGAATACATGAACTGGGTACATCTGTTCATACATTTTTAATGTGTTGTGGAGTAATTTGCTTAAGACGGTATGATACAATAAAAATGGTACACTGAGTAATATATATTGTAAGTTTAAATCTCGGTTTAGACAGTTTGATATATATATGTGTATAAATATATATATATATATATATATATATATATGCATATTATATTGTGGATACATGATCTTTTGTATCTGTTTAGGCAATTTCCATAAATATGCATGTTTTATGATTGATATATGCATTTCTTAGTAATACATAAAAACTGCTATATGTATATTTACTATATGTGTGTGTGCTAAAACTGTTGTGCATATTTTGGTCTTATTAATTGGTTGTTATACTTGTGTTAATAGTACAATTCATCAAGTATGAGGATTTGCTGAGTTTATGTTAACCTAAACACCACTATAACACGCATTGTTAATACTTAGTATAAACCGAGTATAGAATTGCCTATCTATAACTGTTTGATGATGCATAACCAGTTGTGTGTGTGTGTGTGTGTGTGTGTATATATATATATATATGTACATTTGTTTAGACATATTAGTATATATGCCCATTAATGGTAAACACTTGGTCTGTTATGTATATATATTTGCTTAAGCAGTAATATATTTGGGATGTTTGAAGAACACATAACCTATTATGTAATGGTTTGGACAGTTTAATATAAATGCACTTTGTTTGAGTAACACCTGACCTTATATTTATATTGACCTGAATACATAACTTAATGGCGTTGCGTCAATGCCTAGTGTTCTTTAGAAGAGTGTTTGCCCCAAATCAACTAGGCATTTAGCAGGTGTGTTTTTCTTCAATTCTTTTATTGTTGATTTAGATCTTTGTATCATTGGTTTAAATTTATTCTCATGATACTAATTTGCTGGCATTTAATAATTACCTACCTGTTTCCTTAATTATGCTCATCTCAATATACAGTAACCGTGCTATTATCCATATTCAGTCTTCTGTAATTCTTCAGGTAATTTGAGCTTCAACCACCCTCATCTAAAGGTTTAAATGGGCAGCAACACGTGTTTATAGTGCAACAAATACAAGAATATTCTTCACTACGAAGCAGCTGAAACATAACGGAAGCAAATGATACCTTTTCAGTATGAGTTTCTTTGTCAATTGAGAGTTGAGTTACATGGTCAGTGATTGGAGTGACATTTTGTTTAGTAAGATCTAAAATGTATAATTTAGCTGTTAATAAATCCAGTGTTTTGTAGGAGTTCATGACTATGTTTCATAGATTTGTAATATAGTTGCATTCAAACTGGGCTTGGAGCTGTTTGTTTTTATTTGGATGTTTCACTATATTTTTTAATGTCCGGTGCATGATATCAGCTGTATAATCACATTTTCTTATGCAGCAGGTATAAGATTGAAAATATTCATAGTTTAACATATTTTCAGTTTTGGTCACATTAATTTATACACGTCCATCGGACGTGTCTTCGTACTGATATATATATAAATATATAAATATATATATATATATATCAGAAGGGGAATAGAAGCGGATTACCAACAAAAAAGGGAGGTTAAGTTAACCTTAATTTAATTTTTGTCGCTAATTCTTTGGTAATTAGTAAGGATTTACCAACGTCTTTTATAAATAATATTTTATTATAAATTAATTATCCGTCGGTAAATAGTTGGTATATAAATTAAAATAAAATTAATAAATAAAATTTTATTTTTATTATAAAATTAGTAAAATGACGGAAAACTCATGCTAAAATCCGTCGCAAAATCTGACACAAATACCATCATGGTTTTTACCGACCAAACAGTTATGTGGGAAATCCATCGCTAATGCCTGTTTAGCGACGGATTAGAAGCGGATTCTGCCGCTGCTATTTGCTGTTTTTCTTGTAGTGATCGTGAACTGTGTTTTAAATAACACTAGTTCTTTAACCCAGTTAAAGATAGGATATGATTTCCCAAGTTAAACAATCGTTAATATTGATTTTTGGGAAGATTAAAACCAAGTGGAATTTTAATGCATCTTTAATTAGATTGAAATGATATCCAAAGGAAGATTAAAGAATAAATTTAAAGAATTTATCTTTGATAAAATTAATGGGAACCTTTCCCAAAGTATATGAATATTTGAATAAAGGAATATTCTGGATTGGAATAAGGCGTATGTTGTGTTTTTATAGCACTTGTTTATTATATACGCGAGTTATTCAGAAAGACCGGGTTTATCCCATTCTGAATAACTGATTCGACGATATGTCGAGGATGAAGACGGTAGTTGAAGACCGGAGGTCTTCACATCGTTTGGATGATTACTGATGTCTTGATTGGGTTGTACACCCAAGGCAAGGTAATAAGTGGTGATCGTCCAGACGTACTTGGAGATCGATTGGATATGCGAGGGCCTCTCCCCTGTATTGGACATATGGGGGAGGAATAAGGTGCCTCCGGTTTCCTTTAGACCCAAAGTGAACTTGTAAATGGATGTGTGTCTGACATGGGATTTCATTCTGTGTGATTGATAGACACCGGTTGCATAGCGTGGATTGCCTGTGTGGCATGCTTAGATGCAAATGATCAAGGCTTCTGTCAAAAAACAGAGTCTTTTGGTTGATGATCAAAGCACGGCTTTGATATAGCGTAGCTTTGTGTAGCATTGATTCGCGAGCCTCACACCCCGGTGTGAACCAGAAACGGGAGAGGACTTCAGGGAGGACATGAGTTTCTTTCTAGCTAGGAGTGGTGTCAGCGTTTTACTTGCCCTGATATTTTACTTATGTGGATGATGGATTGCAAGACGCCTCGGTTATATCGGTCGTTCCGAGGCCGATAGTTTGGTCGGGATATGACCAGTTTACGCCCCATAGGGCGGGGAAACGCATTGTTCAGGCATTTTAATCCATTCCGTGTAGACCAGCCCTAACGATCCAAGGTGCAGTTGCGGCTGTTCCTAAGACATGGTAGGCTAGATTGTCTTGAAGCGGTAAGGACAATCCCTTGCCTTGGTTCACAGACGGAAATCCAACTTCCAATACGTGATATTTGCGGTTTTGATTGTAGAGCCTAGTATTAACGACATGATATATGGTACGCATGCTGTCTAGGATTGATACATTTATATTTGAAATTGTTTTATACACTATGCACTTATAATAGTATCAGATGATTTGTTTTAAACATACCAAGCATGTTTGGCTATTATAAGGGTAAACCCTATCCTCCGGCTTGCATTGCATTGTGTGATGGGACCTGGGTCTTATTATAGCTTCATTTTTCCAAAAAGCATTGCGTTGTTTTGTTATATGCACTGGTATTCTTGGGAGGAAACCCATTCCGTGCTATACGGTGTGGTCCCTTGATATGTCTGATTTGAAGTAAAGTTTTAAATAATTGTTTTAGTCCTCACACCAGTCACATGACTGATCTGGAGTTTATTGTTTTAACCTAAACACTGGGTGCCCCTATTTCCACACGGGCAGCTTGTAGTTTTGGGTTTTGCAGATTTATATTCACAAGATCCTGGTTTACAGTTGGAATGATATTCGGAAAGCTCTGTTCCGTATATTATTTTCAGTTGTGTTTTGTATTATTTTCCACTGCTATGTAATGTAATTTAATCTCTGATATTTAGTAAATGTGTAATATTTATTCATACTCTGTATACTCTTGTATTCTGATGAAATTGTTGTAATAAGTAATGAAATGTTATTCTGTTTGTGTTCTAATTCGTCTTGTCCTCAAAGCAATCCGTTCCTCTTCTCTTCGGAGACCGGGGAAGTTTCGGGTCCTTACAGAAGTTTTCCAATTAATTAATATTTAATTGGAATTGAAGAAAAGAATTGGATTTTTGGGTTTATCGTGAACGGTGTTTTAAATAACACTTGTTCTTTAACCCAATTAACAGCGAAGAATATGATTTGGAATTTATAATTCTTTTAATTAAGATTAATGGAATTTTCTAAAGTAAAGATTTCCAATTTAATATATTAAATTGGAATTGAATGGAATTCGATTTGGTAATAATCGAGATGAGCTTCTGTGAAGGAAGACTATTAATATAAATGGAATTTAAAAGGCTTTGTCGTTATTCCATTTATATTACTAATCGGATACGGAAATTGATATCGATTATATATTGATCTATTTTCCTTGAAGATTCCATGGTTAATGAAATGTGATTTTGGGTTTATCGTGAACCGTGTTTAAAAGGACATTGGTTCTTTAACCCAGTTAAAGACATGATTACATGTCTAACGTTGTATTTCGAACTGTATTCGTTGATCTCTGCTAAATATATATCTGTTTGGTGGCGGACAATTTATTCTCTTGCTTAACACTCTTCTCTAAGACGTACAAGCTCGGAGGTTATATATTGGCAGAAATCAGTGGTACGGTGTAGATCGTCGATGTGAAATGTTTGATTTCCCAAAGTTAAATAATCATTAATAATGATTTTTGGGAAGATTAAAACTAAGTAGAGTTTTAATGAATCTTTAATTAGATTGAAAAGTGAATGTGATAATTAAAATTATCAATTCAAGAAAAATGATCGAGAATGGAGTATCACCAATTTTGCTCCAAACGATAGTTAAATCTTTAATTAGATTTGAACGTGAAATGGTAATTAAATTTTACCGATAACATCGAGGTGTTAGATATGGAGTATTACCAGTTTTTCTCCATGGGATGAATAGGTTGGGATTGGGAAAATAAACAAATGATTTCTTCGGTAAGGTTCGCTAATCCCGATTAGGTTGGAGAACCTTAATTTGGTTTAAATTGTGAAAAGAATATTTGAATAAAAGAATATTCCGGATTGGAATGAGGCGTATGATGTGTTGTTATAGCACTTGATCATATGATACGCGAGTTGTTTGGAAAGACCGGGTTTAACCCATTCTGAATAATTGATACGACGAAAAGTCGAAGAGATTGAAGAAGGTGCAAGACCGATGATCTTCACATCGAATGGATGGGTTTCTACTAATGCCCATGATTGGAGTAGCTACCTTGAAGTGGCTGCAGTGGTAGTCGTCCGGACGTACTTGTTGATTGTACGAATATGCGAGGGCCTCTCTCTTGTATTGGACATACGGGACGAGGAATAAGGTGCCTCCGGTTTCGTTCAGACCCAGAACGGACTTGTAAATGGATGGTATGTCTGACGTTGTATTCCTTTATACTGTGTTCGTTGATCTCTGCTAAATATATATGTAACATCCCACCTCTGTTAAGGTCACTCTAAAAGGGAACGCCTTAACTTCGGGGAGTGTTTTAAGGTACAAGATACTAATAAATTACAAGATAGAAAATTTATGCAGTGGAAAAAGATCAATATTATTTCATAAATACTTGTTCAACACAACAATTCAACAACTGTTTCAACCTTCCAAATTATTACAACTTTTCATCTGTCTTGAAAACATAAAGAAGCAATACTGAAAATAAAATTACATAAATCCCCAATAAGTGCTTGACCATAGCCATAGCTCAAAAAGGAAAGTCCAAGCCTTACATCTACGGTCTTCAAGCTTTGTTTAACCTGAACTAAGCAGAAGTGTTTCCTCCCTACGGACCGGGGGAGGGGGGGGGGGGAGGGGAACGGAAGAAAAGAAGCGAAAGGAAAATAGGTCAGACATAAGTCTGGTAAGCCCAGTTATTTAATAGCATGAAACAAGTAAAAGACTATGACATGAATAAACCGAACTTAGAATGATACCACAAGGATAGGGTAGTCCTAAAACGGGGTAAAGTAAGATTTAACTGGATTTGGCTATCACACCCACTTTTACTTCTCTGCACCCACTAAAAGTTGTTTAACTAGCAATGTATGTTCATGATAAAGTGGTCCCATTCATGTATTGATCGGCTCCTACTCGCATTCATGTATTCCAGGTGTCATGCGGCCCCACGTGATTTTTAAGTACTTGTGCTGGTTCCAGTATAGGGTGTATCAAGTCCTATAATGACAACCCTGACATAATTCAAAGATGCACAAGTGTATGCCAGGTTCCCAGTGCCTGCTTTTTCCACTCTGGAGCCCGTGCACGCCCGTACTCCGTCGAAACCTACACTGATGCACCTAACCGCCGCCTTTTTGACCGCTTATATTCATCCCAGTAATCGTGCCCCACCCTGCCTAGTTCAGGGTAACTTGATACATCCATGTGGGTTACTGCCGAAACGGGTCCCCGTTACTAGGGTTTTTCTAGCCAACATGCTAAATTGGTTAAGTGTCCTTGGTTTGACTTAACCCCTATCAATCTTGTCTAGTTAACATGTTAAGTTGGTTAAGTGTTTCCTCAATTACTTAACCCCACCAATCTTGTCTTGTTAACATGTTAAGTTGGTTAAGTGTTCCCTTAATTACTTAACCTCACCATTTCTAGCTTGATTGTTCATGAGCTTTAATTAATTAATTAATTAAAGCACCAACCACTCACATTAGACGGTATTGTTGTGGTTACTGGATGTGTCGGTCGGTTCCGGACATTTTTACACCACAACTCGGTCTAACCTCGGGTCTTTCTGGCATGATGCACTAACCTCTCACATTAGACAGGTATTGTTGTGGTTACTGGATGTGTCGGTTGGTTCCGGGCAGGTTTACACCACAACCTAGTCAAACCTCGGGTTAAGTATATTCATCTTTTACATTTTATATATGTGAATTTACTACAAGTGTTTCATGTCACATATTTTAATTATGTTCAAGACTAATTGTATAAATTATACCATTCATGGCCTTAACCATTTACATGGTTTTGGGCCCACCTACATTATTAACATGTTTTGATTTAATAACTATCCCAACGTTACCCCCGTTTGTTCGTTCGTATTAATCACATAAAGTCATTGGGCCCGCATATTAGCATAATTTATAAACAAGAGGTAAAGAAGAGAACATGCATAATATAGATTCAACCAAACATGTAAATTTTGCATAAAACTTTATTCATATAATTTAACATGTCACATGAACTTGCATATAATTTAGACTTAGATAATCATAAGCCTAAAACATGTTAATATGTAGATCTAGGCATGTGTGAACATAACCTCAATTATAAACTAGCATATGACATAATCATGACATGTCCAATCCCAAGGCATGTATAATTTTAACATTAACATATAGGTGTGAACTAGATCTAACAAGGTGAACTTGCATAAGTCCACTTTACAAACATGCATATAAATATAGATCTAGTTTTGGATCTAACATGTAACTTGCATATGAACATATGTATAATTAGATCGTGACTTGAATCTATCATAAAACATATAACTTGCATTAATCATATGAACCTAGATAGATCTTGACATGGATCCAACATAAAACTTGTAACTTGCATATGAACATATATATAGGCATATCGATCTAACATAAAGCATATGAATATATATATATATATATACATATATATATAGATCTGGACTTAGATCTAACATATTACATACAACTTGCATTAATCATATAGACATATATATGTAGATCTTAACATGAAACATATAACTTGCATATGATATTGATAGTTTCATTCTCAATCTTTAATAGATCCAACAGCAAGTCCAATAAGCCACAAACAGTCCAAGACAATTCATGATAAAATCATCACATGAAACAAACATGAATTAACATCGTCAATATTATACAACATGGTATAATTCTATTTTTCGCTTTATATCAAATCACGTCTTAAATTTATTTACATCTAAAAGATAACTACACTTACAAAAGATAATCTTGATTTCTGGAATCTGTATTCTGAAGTTGAAATGCTCGCCTTTGATGTAGACAATCGTTGTTTTAGTTTAATTTTGATTTGATTTGGTTTGTCTCTTTTAATTTGGTTCAAGTTGAACTGCGGCTACTCGAGGTTGTCCAACAGCAGCATGACGACTCTTGTTTTGATTTTTAATATGATTTAGGGTTGAAGTATTAGGTTGCTTATATAGAAGTTTGATTTGATAGGAACCGTCAGATTAACCTAGAGCAAATCAAAGCCATTCAGACAAGATAGAATAGCCACATCAGCCGTAATGACTCTGCAAGGAGTCCATCAGAACCAATCAGATGCGACATCTGCCTTAGAGCAAATCGG
Organism: Allium sativum; assembly: GCA_030737875.1. Taxonomy (NCBI): domain Eukaryota; kingdom Viridiplantae; phylum Streptophyta; class Magnoliopsida; order Asparagales; family Amaryllidaceae; genus Allium; species Allium sativum. The sequence continues at coordinate 1,040,631,595 of CM060910.1, read as the reverse complement.
CCCACGGGTTGACAGCCAAACACCCTGAATCAACCCCTAGTCGACCCAGTAGGACTCGGGTCGACCTCAAAAATGGGCCGGTTCGGTTATTCGCCCTCCCGATTCGCTATTTTGAACTTTTTTGCATATTTATTTATTTAATTTTTATATATATCTATATATATATATATTGTCATATGCATACAAACTTCAAGGCTTAATAACTTCTTCATAAGGTATCCGTTTTATGCAAACCAAATGTCTATCTTAATCAAAATTTTGAGACGAACGTAATAGCGCAACCCATTTCACTTAATTCTTCTTCTAAAAATTAAGTGTTCTTGAATTTGTTAATTTTAATATTTTCAGAAAATTCGGGGTGTTACATTCTCCCCTCCTTAAAGGATTTCGTCCCCGAAATCTTTAAGTTAAGAAGAATGCATTTTAACATCTAATCATCCATCTACTCATACATCATCCACAAGCATCCATTGTCCTTAAAAGACTTCTAATGCCATATGAACATATGCAGAGTGTGAGTATATGTCTCTTATCTAGTGCAAAATCAGGCGGTCTACTGATCCAGTTGACCTCCTTAATGCGAATCATGAGAGTGCCATGAGTCCATTATGTATGCAATTTTTTCCTATTCATAATTCTACATGAGTGCACAATCATTCATACAAATGCAACGTCCATATGATAACACATCAAGTTTCAATCCACATGCAATTTCATGCGCTCATATGCAAATGCAATATGAAAGTGATTGAGCCTATCTAGAACCTAATTTGTATGTGCATATGCATCCACGAGCAATCACTTGCAACCACTTGCAACCACTTTGCAACCATCAACCATAACATGTTTCAAATACAGGTTTACATCCATTGATTTCTACTAAGGATCAAGAAATAGGACCGAGAAGATAACTAAGCTTGAATAAACTTATGATAAAGGAGAGATCAAAGATGTACCCTCAAAAAGATAAGGGTAGGCTGCGTGTATCTTGCTTTCGGTCTCCTAAGTCGCGTCTTCTTCATTGTCACTCCATTGTACTTTAACAAGCTTGACTTCACGGTTGCGTAGTTTTTGACTTCCATTCCCAAGATACGAGTTGGGATTCTTCTCATTATTGCTTCTCGTTCCACTTCTACCTCTTCTAATATATTTGGTTCCACCACTTCCACAAACATATTTAAGCACTTCCGTAGGTGAGAAACATGAAAGACATTGTGAACTCCAGCCAACTTTTCAGGTATCTCTAATATGTAGGCCATCGTCCCAATTCTTTTAATGATAGGAAATGGTCCTATGAATCTAGGTGTCAATTTCCCTTTGGATCCAAAGCGAACAACATTCCTCAAAGGAGATACTTTAAGGAACACTCTGTCTCCAACCTCAAACTCAAGGTCGGTCCTTCTTTTATCTGCATAGGACTTCTGTCTGTCTTGAGCAGTCTTCATTCGTCTTCTTATTAGGTCCACCTTTTCTGAGGTTTCCCTAATCATGTCTGGCCCAAGTATAAGCTTATCTGTGGATTCCCACCAACAGGTTGGTGATCGACACGGTCTCCCGTATAAGGCTTCGAAGGGTGCCATGCCTATTGTAGCTTGGTAGCTATTGTTGTAGGCAAACTCCACTAGAGGAAGATGATCTTCCCATGTCCCTCCAAAGTCAAGAACACACAATCTCAAGAAGTCTTCTAAGACTCTGTTCACCCTCTCCGTCTGTCCATTGCTTTGGGGATGGTAGGCCGTGCTTAAACATAGTTGTGTGCCTACAAACTCTTGCAAACTCTTCCAGAACTCGCTTGTAAAGATAGGGTCTTGATCGCTTACTATGATGGAAGGTATCCCATGCAGTCGAACTATCTCTTTAAGATATAGAGATGCTAGAGATGAGGCAGTCCTTCTACTTTTGACAGGTATAAAGTGAGAGCTTTTTGTGAGCCGGTCCACTATTACCAAAATACTGGTATTGCCCCTTCTTGACCTAGGCAACCCATCAATAAAGTCCATCGAAATGATATCCCATTTCCACTGTGGGACCTCTAGAGGATGAAGCAAACCACCAGGCTTCTTCTGCTCCGCCTTGACCTGCTGGCATATCTGCACTTAGAAACGAATTTAGCTACGTCCCTCTTCATGCCATTCCAAAAGAAAACTCTTTTGATGTCTTTATACTTTTATCTCCGCATGGGTGTATGGTCAGCTTTGAATGGTGTGCTTCTTCTAGAACCGTTTTCACTAAATCTCTTACATGTGGGATGCATAGCCTTCCATACCGTCTTAACCATCCCTTATCATCAATGGAGTATCTATTGAGGTGACTCGAAGTCTCACCCCTAATTAGCTTATCTATCACATCTACTAGCTGAGGATCTTCACGTTGTGCGGTTCCAATTGAGTCAAAAAGTGTAGGCCGCACATCCAGTGTTGCTAACAAGCCAGGTACAAATACAGAGGAGGGTCTAAAGTCAAAGTTGGCTATGTACTCCAAGCTTTGCCTTTCTACAAAGAGAGGGCTTAAGGTCAGCTTCTTTCTACTCAAAGCATCTGCTACCACATTGCCCTTGCCAGGAGTATAGGAAATCTCAAAATCATATGAGGAAAGAAACTCCATCCATCTTTGCTGCCTCAAGTTGAGATCTTTCTGCAAGAAAAGGTACTTCAACGACTAATGGTCAGTAAACAATTCAAACTTCTCACCTAGGAGATAATGGCACCAAGCCTTAAGAGCGAAAACGATGGCCGCCAATTCTAGGTTGTGGGTTGGGTAGTTCTTCTCATTTACTTTCAACTACCTTCCACCATAAGCTACTACCTTCCTTCTTGCATCAAGACAACGCCTAATCCTGTACCGCATGCATCCGTGTATACGGTAAACATCTTGCTCCCATCAGGCAATGTCAGAACTGGGGCTGTTGTTAGAGCCCTTTTCAAGCGTTGGAAAGCAATATCGCAATCCAAATCCCAAGCGAAAACTAGGTTCTTCTTCGTCAACCTTGTAAGTGGAGCTGAGATTTTCGCAAATTCTTTGATGAACTTCCGGTAAAAGCCTACTAGCCCGAGAAAGCTTCGGACTTCAGTTGCGTTTCGTGGAATTTTCCAATCTTGCACAACAACCACTTTTGTGGGGTCCACGGCTAACCCCTCTTTGGACACCACATGTCCAAGGAATCTAACTTCTTCTCTCCATAAATGGCATTTGGAGAATTTAGCTTTCAACTGATGTGCACGGAGAGTATCCATGACTTCCCTTAAGTGCTGAGCATGCTCTTCCTCACTCTTCGAGAAGATCAAAATATCGTCCACGAAAACCACAACAAACTTACTGAGGAATTCCCGGAACACCCTGTTCATCAAGTCCACGAAATAGGCAGGTGCGTTTGTCAAGCCGAAAGGCATGACAAGCCACTCAAAGAAACCATCTGGGGTCCTAAATGCAGTCTTGTCAATGCTATCCTCAACTACTCTTAGCTGATGAAACCCGGTAGCCAGATCTAGTTGAGAGAAAACAGATGCACCTACGAGCTGATCAAACAGATCGTCAATTCTTGGGAGTGCGTGCCTATTCTTCTTGGTCAGCTTGTTCAGCTCCCTATAATCCACGCATAGGCGGAGTGAACCATCGGCTTTGGTCGTGAACACTACTGGAGCACCCCATTCAGAAATACTCCGTCTTATGAACCCCTTTTCAAGCAGCTCTTTAACTTGCTTGCTAAGTTCTTTTCTCTCCCTTGGAGCCATGTGTCTAACGGGTAAAGCAACAGGTTTTGCATTGTTAACGAGGTATATGTGGAAGTCTATCTCCCGCTTCGGAGGTAAGCCCTTTACCTCTTCAAACACATCCGATTATTCATGGACCACTCTAACAGACTGCAAATTCTCAACAAACGCATCAAGAGATTCTAGATATCTTAGCATAACAGAATTCATGGGATTATAAGAGATTTCGAGAGTGTTACCAAGGCGAGTCATGAGTCTAACCACTCTCTTTTCACAATCGAGGACGGCACCATTACTGGATAGCCAGTCCATGCCTAGAATCAGCCCATAGCCCGTGAAGCCCAAAACATAAGCATTACATTTAAACCTAACGCTTAAAATAGAGATTTCCAAATCCAAACAAATCATTCACAAATAAACTGAGCCCCCAATTGGATTTGAAACAACCAAGGGATCCTCTACTGTATGGGTGTTTAGGTGCAGAGATTCAACTAAAGCAGTAGATATAAAAGAGTGTGATGTGCCAGAATCAAAGAGAGTACGAACAGGATTATCAAACAGATAAACTAAACTCCCAATAGAAATATGTCTACCTCATTCCTGCAAAGGTGCAACGAGAGCATGAACGTGCCCTCTAGGAGATGATCCAGTCCTTTGTCCATGCCCTTGCCTTTTTGGGTAGTCCTTAGATAAGTGTCCAGTATCCCCGCACTGGAAACAAGCGCCCAATTTCCTCTTTTCTTTCTACAGTCCCTAGCCAAGTGTCCAGGCATCCCACAGAAATTGCACTTCATCTTCTTACGGGATTATTATCCTTCCCGCCTTTCTTGGGGTCCGTCTTCTTGTTCTGAGATCCATCTCCTTTCTTGTTTTGAGGCTCTTCCTTCTTGCCATCTTTGTTCTCCTCTTGCAACAGAGCCATGTCCACCAGTCTCTCATAAGTCGCTCTCATAGGTATATGGGACATTGCCAAACCTTGTAGTGGCTCATTCAGTCCTTTGGCAAAGAGGAGAGCCTTCTTGTGTGGAGTGTTTACTAACTCCAGTCCAAATCGAGCAAGCTGGTTGAATTTATTGACGTATTCTTTGACCGACAAGTTGCCCTGTTTAAGTGATAGGAACTTCTCCATTTGCGGACTCTGCTCAGCTTGTGAGAGGAACTTCATTTCAAATCTCGCCCTGAAGTCCTTCCAAGTCTCTATCGGTCTTTCAGCATTAGTGACTTCCCACCAGAAGGAGGCCTCGTCTTTGAGCAACCACACCACCAACTGTAGTTTCTGCCTCTCATCTACTTTAAAGATAACGAATAAGTCCTCAGTCTCCTTGAGTCAGTTTCTGGCTTCCACGAATGACTCGCTCCCCTTAAAGTCTTTTCCACCCATGGATCTAAAGTCTATACAGATCTTTGAGAAAGCATTTCCTCTCGGAGGAGGAGGAGCAGCAGCTGGGGGAGGAGGAATGTCTGCTGGGCCCACGTCATTGGCCCTAGCTTCTAGGTTTCTCCTGAACCAGCCAGGTATCGGTACACCCTCTCGAAGGTTAAGATCCCGAGACATGCTGAAACAAAAAGGAAAGATTAAAAACGAAGGATAGAAAGATAGTGCATATGGCTTTGGGGATTATGCCTTTTTAAATTAACACTTTTTCTTGAAAATGCTTCTTTTTGAAAAATAGTTTCAAAAATTTTATTCGATCTGGTAACCTTTAGCTTTGATACCAAGTGTAACACCCCACCTCTGTTAAGGTCACTCTCAAAAGGAATGCCTTAACTTCGGTGGAGCGTTTTAAGGTACAAGATACTAATAAATTACAAGACAGAAAATTTATGCAGCAGAAAAAGATCAATATTATTTCATAAATACTTGTTCAACACAACAATTCAACAACTGTTTCAACCTTCCAAATTATTACAACTTTTCATCTGTCTTGAAAACATAAAGAAGCAATACTGAAAACAAAATGACATAAATCCCCAATAAGTGCTTGACCATATCCATAGCTCAAAAAGGAAAGTCCAAGCCTTACATCTATGGTCTTCAAGCTTTGGCTAACCTGGACTAAGCAGAAGTGTTTCCTTCCTGCGGACCTAGGGGGAGAAATGAAAGAAAAGAAGCGAAAGGAAAATGGATCAGACATAAGTCTGGTAAGCCTAGTTATTTAATAGCATGTAAACAAGTAAAAGACTATGACATGAATAAATTGAAATTAGAGTGATACCACAAGGATAGGGTAGTCCTAAAACGAGGTAAAGTAAGATTTAACCAGATTTGGCTATCGCACCCACTTTTACTTCTTTGCACCCACTAAGAGCTGTTTAACGAGCAATGTATGTTCATGATAAAGTGATCCCATTCACGTATTGATTGGCTCCTACTCGCATTCATGTGTTCCCGGTGTCATGCGGCCCCACGTGATATTTAAGTACTTGTGCTGGTTCCAGTATAGGGTGTATCAAGTCCTATAATGGCAACCCTGACACGATTCAAAGATGCAAAAGTGTACACCAGGTGCCGGGTGCCCAGTGCCTACTTTTTCCACTCTGGAGCCCGTGCACGCCCGTACTCCGTCGGAACCTACACTGACGCACATAACCGCCGCCCTTTTTGACCGCTTATATTCAACCCAGTAATCGTGTCCCACCCTTCCTAGTTCAGGATACCTTGATACATCCATGTGGGTTACTGCTGAAACGGGTCCCCATTACTAGGGTTTTTCTAGTCAAGATGCTAAATTGGTTAAGTGTCCTTGGTTTGACTTAACCCCTATCAATCTTGTCTAGTTAACATGTTAAGTTGGTTAAGTGTTTCCTCAATTACTTAACCCCACCAATCTTGTCTTGTTAACATGTTAAGTTGGTTAAGTGTTTCCTTAATTACTTATCCTCACCATTTCTAGCTTGATTGTTCATGAGCTTTAATTAATTAATTAAAGCACCAACCACTCACATTAGACAGGTATTGTTGTGATTAATGGATGTGCCGGTCGGTTACGGACAGTTTTACACCACAACTCAGTCTAACCTCGGGTCCTTCTGGGCTTGATGCACTAACCTCTCACATTAGACGGGTATTGTTGTGGTTACTGGATGTGCCGGTCGGTTCCGGGCATGTTTACACCACAACCCAGTCTAAACTCAGGTTAGGCATATTCATCTTTTACATTTTATATATGTGAATTTACTACAAGTGTTTCATGTCACATATTTTAATTATGTTCAAGACTAATGGTATAAATTATACCATTCATGGCCTTAACCATTTACATGGTTTTGGGCCCACCTACATTATTAACATGTTTTGATTTAATAACTATCCCAACGTTACCCTCGTTTGTTCGCTCGTATTAATCACATAAAGCTATTGGACCCGCATATTAGCCCAATTTATGAACAAGAGGTAAAGAAGGGAACATGCTTAATATAGATTCAACCAAACATGTAAATTTTGCATAAAACTTTATTCATATAATTTAACATGTCACATGAACTTGCATATAATTTAGACTTAGATAATCATAAGCCTAAAACATGTTAATATGTAGATCTAGGCATGTGTGAACATAACCTCAATTATAAACTAGCATATGACATAATCATGACATGTCCAATCCCAATGCATGTATAATTTTAACATTAACATATAGGTGTGAACTAGATCTAACAAGGTGAACTTGCATAAGTCCACTTTACAAACATGCATATAAATATAGATCTAGTTTTGGATCTAACATGTAACTTGCATATGAACATATGTATAATTAGATCGTGACTTGGATCTATCATAAAACATATAACTTGCATTAATCATATGAACCTAGATAGATCTTGATATGGATCCAACATAAAACTTGTAACTTGCATATGAACATATATATAGGCATATCGATCTAACATAAAGCATATGAATATATATATATGTATGTAGATCTTGACTTAGATCTAACATAATACATACAACTTGCATTAATCATATAAACATATATATGTAGATCTTAACATGAAACATATAACTTGCATATGATATTGATAGTTTCATTCTCAATCTTTAATAGATCCAACACCAAGTCCAGTAAGCCACAAACATTCCAAGACAATTTATGATAAAATCATCACAAGAAACAAACATGAATTAGCATCGTCAATATTATACAACATGGTATAATTCTATTTTTCACTTTATATCAAATCATGTCTTAAATTTATTTACATCTAAAAGATAACTACACTTACAAAAGACAATCTTGATTTCTGGAATCTGTATTCTAAAGTTGAAATGCTCGCCTTTGATGTAGACAATCGTTGTTTTAGTTTAATTTTGATTTGATTTGGTTTGTCTCTTTTAATTTGCTTCAAGTTGAGTGGCGGCTACTCGAGGTTGTCCAATGGCAGCATGACGGCTCTTGGTTTGATTTTTAATATGATTTGGGTTAAGGTATTAGGTTGCTTATATAGAATTTTAATTTAATAGGAACCGTCAGATTAACCTAGAGCAAATCAAAGCCATTCAGACAAGATAGAATAGCCACATCAGCCCTAATGACTCAGTAAGGAGTCCATCAGAACCAATCAGATGCCACATCTGCCTTAGAGCGAATCGGCCCACGGGTTGACAGCCAAACACACTGAATCAACCCCTAGTCGACCTAGTAAGGCTCGGGTCGACCTCAAAAATGGGCCGGTTCGGTTACTCCCCATCTCGATTCGTTGTTTTGAACTTTTTGCATATTTATTTATTTAATTTTTATATATATCTATATATATATATATATATATTTTTCTCATATGCATACAAACTTCAAGGCTTAATAACTTCTTCATAAGGTATCCATTTTATGCAAACCAAATGTCTATCTTAACCAAAATTTTGAGACGAACGTAATAGCACAACCCATTTCACTTAATTCTTCTTCTAAAAATTAAGTGTTCTTGAATTTGTTAATTTTAATATTCTCAGAAAATTCGGGGTGTTACAATATATCTGTTTGGTAGCGGAGAATTTATTCTCTTGCTTAACTCCCTTCTCTAAGACGTACGAGCTCAAAGGTTATATATCGGCAGAAATCAGTGGTACGGTATGGATTGACAGTGTAACATGCTGAGATGCATGGATCAAGGCCTTTGTTGAAAAGCAAAGCCATGTGGATGATGATCAAAGCACAGCTTTAAATAGCATAGCTTTGTGTAGCGTTAATTCGCAAGCCTCACACACCGGTATTGTAATAACCTGGAAAATCCGAACTAATTTAAAATTTTTATTTTGGCAATTTTAATGAATTTTAGATATTTTAAATGAATTATTTTAAATAATAATAACGAGAAATTTATTTTGAATAGAATTATAACGTATATATTTATTTGAATCGTCGCTAGAATATAAATAATTATTTTTACTTATAAAAGGAATTGGAAATGGCGCGGTAGTTCGAAAATTCGATTTCAAATTTCAAATGAATGTACATGATTCAAAATAAACCGGATTTTAGAGAAACTAAAAATATTAGGATCTATTTGAAAATATCTATCCAACGAATCTGAAAAATCCAAATTTCATAGCGGGAATAAAAAGTTACACCCAGTTGAAAAATTAGAATAGTCACTATGGAAAATATAGCCCTTAAAATGGAAATTTTGCAAACGACCTCCGTTTTCGACGAAACCACTTGTTGGATCCGAGATGTCAAGTTATTGCTAGATTCCAAAATTTGTGATTTTTGAAATCAACATGTGAGCGTGGCGAAGTAAAACGTGTTTTGACAATTTCAGTCAATTTGGATTGACCAGAAAATGGTCATTTTTCATACGGTCTCCAAATTTGATGAAACTAGTTTTGTTAGAATCGTATCGTTAATACGATGCTAGAAAATATTTTTTGGGAATTTTTAGAGGCTGTATGTGGCCCCGGTAAATTGAAATGTGCGTTTAAATTGAATATATAAAGATTTATATTTTAAATTCAACGGAAACTGATCGTAACGGTCGAACTGTCCTACGATACATATCCCATTTTGTTCGGAATGGAGATGATATGCTAGGGATGATAGCCATTGGGTTCGATTCTGAGTTCGAAAGAAAAAGTTACTTTTTGGTGGATTAAAATAAATTAAATATTTATAATATAACCCCTCCCCTTTATTTCTCTCTCCATTCCCTTTCCACTTCAGCAATCTAAATCGATCTAAATAAAAAAAAAGAACGGAGGGCTTCGATGATCTAAGATGGCGTCTCCAGGCCGTCGAAGGCCAGCGCCTCTAGCGGCGCCGCAGACCAGCAAGCCCCCCTTTCCCGCTATGCTTCTCTCTCCCCCGCATCCAAACCTCCAAACTCCCAAAACCTCGACTCCCCCCTCTTCTTAACTCACCGTCGCGCCATTAGCCCCACCACCAACCGCCTAGCCGCCACCTCCACTGCCTGACCGAGACCCCTGCGCCACCGCAGTAAACGCCCCCTCCTCCAAGCCTCTTCCTCCTTCTCCGAAGCTTGTAAGTGTTTTTTTATTTAATTTAATTATTTTAATTTAAGTAAAAAGCATTGGTTTTAAAGAAAAACAATTAGTTTTTTTAGTTAAATAAAGTTAGGATTTTTAAATTATATAAAAGTAAGATTTTTATATAAGTATGTAGCGTGTAAAGATCGAATTTTTATATGTATGAAGAGATGATAAAGATTTGATTTTTCATTTGTATGTAGAATAAATATAAAGGCAAGATTTTTATAAATATAAAGGTGAGATTTTTATAAATATAAAGGCGAGATTTTTTTTTAATAGAAAGACGAGATCTTTACTTAGGAAAAGATACAATTTTTACACATATAGATTCGAAATAAAAATATAATCTTTGTGTTGAAAAAAATATAATCTTTGTTCTGAAAAATAATATAACCATTGTTCTGGAAAAATATAACCTTTGTTTTGAAAAAAATATAATCTTTATTAGATAGAAAGATTTGATTTTTGAAACTAGAAAGATTTGATTTTTGAAAACCAAAAAGGTTTTGTTATATAAAAAGATATGATTTTTTTTATATAACAGAGAATATAAAAATATTATTTTTATATGAGTAGCAAATTAAAAATAGGATTTTTATATAATAGAGAATATAAAAATATGATTTTTATATATGTAGAGTGATAAAAATCCGATTTTAATATATATAGATTTGAGATAAAAATATGATTTTTAGTTATATAGTGGCGTTATAAAAACAAGATTTTTATAATGAAGTATCATATTAAAAATGTGATTTTACTATGAACAGCGTGAAAACAGATTGCGATGGAACTGACGGTAATCAAAACAAAATCCGAGTCGTTCAGAAGTAAAGCACGGCGGAGTGGAACCCAAAGGTGAGAATTTCTCACTTTAAATTTTATTTTTCTAGTTAAAATATATACTAGGATGCAGACGGTGCTTAGCAGCACCCGACACCCGTTGTCTGCAAACCATGGATGACTTGTTTGTTTGATTGAGGTGTTGTGAAAATTGATGGTGTGATGCAGAATGGAATAAATATTTTATAGTTAAAAATATAATTTTTAACGTATATATGAATAAAATAAATATTTATAAACAAATAAGACGATTTGTTTATGTACACACATTTGAATGATATTGATTGGGACGATAAATTTTACACATCGCCCAACTGCACAAATAAAATTCATTATTTGTTGATTAAAACCCCACATGGGTATTGGGATGATATTGGACATACATTAATCCCAATAATTAGCTGTATGTCGATCGATCGATTGACAGGCTGTGTAAGCGTCGAATATTTATATTTGATGCTTATGCAGTGTAGAATGCACTTTGGGTGATGGTTGACTATGTTTGATTGTTGTTGTATACATGTATTGTATGAAATCCATATAAATCAAATTATATGGTAGTTGACTGTGTCTGATTCCAGTTCAGAAAGAATGAATATTTTAAAATAACAATTATTTTAAAAGAGCGAATATTTTAAAATAATATTCAGTAAAAGAACAAAATCTGATTTTGATGTCCGATTTGGGATGGACACGAATATATTTGAATATATAAAGCCGTGTTGAATAGATATGTGCCATTTTGATGTGAACGATATTTATATCGATTTTATTCATTTTTATAATGAATATAGAAAAGGAAATGATTTAGAAATATAATGTTTTGAAAATATTATCATTTATATATCGATGATATGGAATATTCAATTTTGATTTGAAATTGAATATGAAGTTGAAATCGTTTTGAAAACAAATTTAAAGCGATTTATAAAATACGTTTTAAATGGAAATCGAAGCAATATATTATATATATATATATATATATATATATATATATAATATAATGGCCTGAATAGAACGCGTCACACTGCGGCAGTTCGCGAATTTCGACCATTGACTTCGAATGGACATTACAGGAGATCCAACCGTCGGATTCTCCTAAAACTGGAACCGTTGGGTTCGTATCGAAAAGAGATTTCCAAAGAATATTAGAGATTTGAAATCTAACGCTTGGATTTGGAATTATGTCCAAATCAAATTTGGAAAAGGACATTGTAAGTGCAGTTCGATGGCCGTTTATGGAAATCGATTGTACGGGCCTTGATAAAATTATTAAAAATATCAATAAAGTAGTGTAAAATCATAATAAATGATTTGGAAAGAATTGGGATGAAAAATTCCATATTTGAAAAGATAAAAATATATTTTTATCAAAATGAACTAGTTATGAACTAGAAATGGAAAATCCAATGTTTTTAAATAAATAAATTGGATTTGAAAAGGTTTTGAAAATAACCGGAATTTACAATATATGAATTGCAATGGATTTGAATCGAAATTATCTTCAGAATAATTCGATATTGGATTTCGTGATTATATGGATATTGTTGAGGATTTTGGAAAATATATTTATCATTATTCCAACACAATATTTGTTGGTTTCAGAACTTGATATTGAATATAAGCCGATATATTTTCTATTCAGAGTCTTGTATTTAATATCAAACTGGATTTTGGGTTTGTCGTGAATGGTATCTTTAATAATACTGTTCTTGAAACGAATGTAGTTAAGAAAATTAGAAACTGACTTGAGATTAGTTAAGTTGAATGGTTTCCTAAGTATTAATCTGACGTTGGTTTCGGCCTTCGGGGTTAATACTCAGGGAATTGTTCTCTTACTAATTTACAGTTAGAAACTGATGTGATTGTGGGTTTGTCACGGATGGTGTCTTCATTAACACTGTTCTTAAACCTAGTTGAGAAAAGATTAAATATTTTTATTTAGATTTAATGAAGTATACCAATTAATTAATATTTAATTGAAATTGAATTGAAATTGATCTTTGGGTTTATCTTGAACGGTGTTTTAAATAACACTTTTTCTTTAACCCGATTACCAATGGAATGAGATTTTGGGTTGTCGTGAATGGTATCTTTAATAATACTGTTCTTAGACCCAACGGAGTTAAGAAAACTAGAAACTAACTGAGATTAGTCAAGTTGAATGGTTTCCTGGGTATTGATCTGATGTTGGTTTCGGCCTTCGGGGCTAATACTTAGGGAATTGTTCACTTGCTAATTTACGGTTAGAGGCTGATGGAATGGAATATGACTTGGGTTTATCGTGAACTGTGTTTTAAAGTACATTAGTTCTTTAACCCAGTTAAAGACAGGATATGATTTCCCAAGTTAAACAATCGTTAATATTGATTTTTGGGAAGATTAAAACCAAGTGGAGTTTTAATGCATCTTTAATTAGATTGAAATGATATCCAAAGGAAGATTAAAGAATAAATTTAAATAATTTATCTTTGATAAAATTAATGGGAACCTTTCCCAAAGTATGTGAATATTTGAATAAAAGAATATTCAGAATTGAAATGAAGCAAAAGTTGTGATTTATAGCACTTATTTATTATATACGCGAGTTATTCGGAAAGGCCGGGTTTATACCCATCCTGAATAACTGATTCAACGATATGTCGACGATGAAGACGGTGGTTGAAGACCGGAGGTCTTCACATCGTTTGGATGATTACTAATGTCTTGATTGGGTTGTACACCCAAGCCGAGGTAATAAGTGGTGATCTTCCAGGCGTACTTGGAGATCGACGGATATGCGAGGACCTCTCCCCTGTATTGGACATGTGGGGGAGGAATAAGGTGCCTCCGATTTCGTTCAGACCCATAACGGACTTATAAACGGATTATGTGTCTGACATTGGATTTTATTTTATGCTGATTGATTTCTATTAAATATATATCTGTTTGGCGGTGGAGAATTTATTCTCTTGCTTAACGCCCTTCCCTGAGACGTACGAGCTCATAGGTTATATATCAATAGATATCAGTCGCATGACATGAATTGCCTATGTGGCATGCTGAGATGCAGTGATCAAGGCTTTTATTGAAAAGCAGAGTCTTGTGGTTGATGATCAAAGCACGGCTTTAATACAGCGTAGCTTTGTATATAGAGTTAATTCATGGGCCTTACACCTCGGTATGAGTCAAAAATGGGATCGTGACTGCAGGGAGTGCACGATGTTTCTTTCTAACTATGGGTGGTGTCAGCGTTTTACTCACCCTAACATCGTTGTTATTTTACCAATGTGGTTGTTGGATTGCGAGGCGCCTCGGATATATCGGTCCCTTCGGAGCCGATGGATATAGGTCCGATAGGACCGGGAAACGTGTGTTCAGGAATAACTAATCCTCAAACGTAAGAGAGGACCGGCCCTGAAGATCCAGGGGTCTTCTGCGGGAGATCTTGAGGCATTTGCTAGAGTGTCTCGAATCGGTGAGGAGCCATCCCTGGCCTCGACTCATGATGGAAATCCAATTTCCAATACGATATTTTGCGGTTTTCATTGTAGAGCCTAGTATTGGCGACATGATAGATGGTACCCATGCTGCCTATGATTGGTACATTTATATTTGATGTTGTTTTATACACTTTACACTATAATAGTATCAAAATGATTTTTAAACGTATCAAGCATTATTTGGCTATTATAAGGGAAAACCCTATCCTCTAGCTTGCGTTGCATTGTGTGATGGGACCTGGGTCTTATAATAGCTTCAATTTCCCAAAAAGCATTGCGTTGTTTATTCTATGCACTAGTATTCTTGGGAGAAAACCCGTTCCGTGTTATACGGCATGGTCCCTTGAATTACTCTCTTTTAAAGTAAAGTTTGAAATAACTGTTTTAGTTTTCACACCAGTCACATGACTGACCTGGAGTTTATTGTTTTAACCTAAACTTTGGATGCCCCTATTTTCCCCACGGGCAGCCAGTAGTTTTGGTTTTGCAGATTTATA
Source organism: Allium sativum (assembly GCA_030737875.1). Classification (NCBI taxonomy): domain Eukaryota; kingdom Viridiplantae; phylum Streptophyta; class Magnoliopsida; order Asparagales; family Amaryllidaceae; genus Allium; species Allium sativum. The sequence goes on along the minus strand of CM060910.1, from coordinate 1,040,616,579 downwards.
TTCACAGGATCCTGGTTTACAACTGGAATGATATCCGAAAAACTCTGTATCTGTATATCTCCTTCAGTTGTATTTTGTATTATTTTCTGCTGTAGTAATGTATTGTAATCTCTGATATTTATCGAATGTATTTTATTCATTCATACTCTATAATATTCTAGTATTCTGATGGAATTATTGTAATAAGCAATGAAATGTTCTTCTGTTTGTGTTCTGATTCGTCTTGTTCTCAAAGCAATCCATTCTTCCTCTTCTAGGGAAATTTCGGGTTCTTACAGTGGTATCAGAGCTTTGGTTTACAGAGCTCGAGAACAAGGCACATTAGAACCAAACGAAAGAATTCATCAGAGATTGGATTAGCAATATCCGATAAGAATGACTCGTTAGAGATAGGATCAGTAGCATCCTAGAACGAGTGTGAAGAGTATTGTTTTTGAAATAAAAATGAAAACAAATATTGTTCTAAAAATTTAAACCTTATACGTATTTGAATATTTTATTTGTACGGAATTTGGATAATCCAATATATAAAGATTTTGCATATACGCCTTGCAAACGTGTATTCGAAGTTTTAATATACTGAATAGATATAGAATCACACTCTAGTCGCCTGGGCATAATTCTGGTGATGTCGCGACATCATCAACATTCATTCTCGAGTTTCGAAAGTAGGATATCTATATATTTCCATTAGACTGATGTGAGAACAAAAATTAGATAGGGTATGTTGTTGTGAATTAGCATCAAAAACATGATTTTTGTATATGTATCAAAGTTATGAATTTGAAATGATAATCAACTAATTGATTGATGGTTATGTTGTATGATTATTCCTTTAAACCAACATATGAAAGAAAGGTAAATTTAGGCCAAATTGAACCAAATATTGAACTGTATTGAAAATCATCTGGAAATGCATGCATGTACATATATAAGTGTGAACATGTCATTGCAAGGAGGCTAGAGAAGAGGAATAAAATTGTATGCCCGATAAATAGGTACATGTTTACAAATTTCTTGGGTTTGGATGATTTTATGAACCGATTGGCTAGCCGCTTGGTTTTTTCTTTTTCTTTTTGATTGGAGAGGTCTGTGTGGCGGTTTGGATATTTTCCCGATGCTCCCATACAAAGGAGGTTATGGAGAAATTTTTTCGAAAATTTAGGATGTTAGCCAAATTTTTGAAGAATTGGAAAATTCTTAGAAACTGAAAAGTTGAAGAATAAGAGCCAAACTAAAAGTTGAGTTGATTAGTAAGACAACTTCCAGCTCCGTTCCTTTTCGAGGACGAAAAGATTTTAAATGGGGGAGATTGTAATAACCCGGAAAATCCGAACCAATTTCAAATTTTTATTTTGGCAATTTTAATGAATTTTAGATAATTTAAATGAATTATTTTAAATAATAACGACGAGAAATTTATTTTGAATAGAATTAGAATGTATATATTTATTTGAATCGTCGTTAGAATATAAATAATTATTTTTAATTATAAAAGGAATTGGAAATGGCGCGGTAGTTCGAAAATTCGATTTCAAATTTCAAATGAACGTACAGGATTCAAAATAAACCGGATTTTAGCGAAACCAAAAATATTAGGATCTATTTGAAAATTTATTTCCAACGAGTCCGAAAAATCCAAATTTCATAGCGGGAATAAAAAGTTATGCCCAGTTGAAAATTCAGAATAGTCGCTATGGAAAATATAGCCCTTAAAAATGGAAATTTTGCAAACGACCTCCGTTTTCGACAAAACCACTTTTGTTGGATCCGGAATGTCAAGTTATTGCTATATTCCAAAATTCGAAATTTTTGAAATCAATATGTGAGCGTGGCGAAGTAAAACGTGTTTTGACAATTTTAGTCAATTTAGATCGACTAGAAAATGGTCATTTTCAAATGGTCTCCAAATTTGATGAAACTAGTTTTGTTAGAACCGTATCGTCAATACGAAGCTAGAAAATATTTTTCGGGAATTTTTAGAGATTGTATGTGGCCCTGGTAAATAGAAATGTGCGTTTAAATTGAATATATAAAGATTTATATTTTGAATTCAACGGAAAATGATCGTAACGGTCGAACTGGCCTAAAATACATATCCCATTGTGTTTAGAATGAGGGTAATACACTGGGGACGATAACCGTTGGGTTCGATTCTAAGTTCGAAAGAAAAGGTTATTTTTTGGTGGATTAAAATAAATTAAATATTTATAATATAACCCCTCCCCTTTATTTCTCTCTCAACTCCCTCTCCACTTCAGCCGTTCTAAATCGATCTAAATAAATTAGAAAAAGAACGAAGGGCTTCGAAGATCGTAGATGGTGCCTCCAGGCCGCCGACGGCCAGCGCCTCCAGCGGCGCCGCAGACCAGCGAGCCCCCCTTTCCTGCTACGCCTCTCTCTCCCCCTCAGCCAAACCTCTAAACCCCCAAAAACTCGACCCCCTCTTCTTAACCCGCCTCCGCGCCATTAGCCCCACCACCAGCCGCCTAGCCGCCACCTCCACTGCCTGACCACGACCCCTGCGCCACCGCAGCAAACGCCCCCTCCTCCGAGCCTCTTCCTCCTTCTCCGAAGCTTGTAAGTGTTTTTTTAAGTTAATTTAATTAGTTTGATTTAATTAAAAAGCATTGTTGTTAAAGAAAAAAAATCAGTTTTTTTAGTTAAAGAAAGTTAGGATTTTTAAGTTATATAAAAATAATATTTTTATATAAGTATGTAGGGTGTAAAGATCGAATTTTTATATGTATGAAGAGATGATAAAGATTTTACTTTTCATTTGTATGTAGAATAAATATAAAGGCGAGATTTTTATAAATATAAAGGCGAGATTTTTAAAAATATAAAGACGAGATCTTTACTTAGGAAAAGATACGATTTTTACACATATAGATTCGAAGTAAAAATATAATCTTTGTTTTGAAAAAATATAATCTTTGTTCTGAAAAAATATAATCTTTGTTTTGCAAATTTATTTATATAGGATCCTGGATTTACAGCTGGAGCTATATTCGGAACGTTCTGTATCAGTGTATTTCTTTCGGTTGTATTTGTTAATGTATTTCCACTATGCATTGTATTTTTACATTTTATTTCCATTGCTTTATATTTTAATATCTGATATTTTTCTATGTAATATTTATTCATACTCTGAATATTCTTGTACTATAATGTAAATTGTTGTAAATAGCAATGAAATGTTCTTCTGTTTGTGTTCTAATTTGTTGTGTTCTCAATTCAATCTAGGCTTTCCCGTAAGGGTGAGTTTGGGTCGTCTCAGCAGTGCTCGCCACTAGCAGCTTCAGATCAGTATGTGGTCTTTGGTCATCATCCCATTCATTCCTTCACGGTTCCAGGTCTTAAGCGAGAGGAGGAAATGGGTTCGGGGTTCAGCAAGGTGGCTACGGCCTTGATTTTCAGTGCGGTGCGATAGAGACAAGATCAGGTTTTTTTTTTTCATATATAGAGAGAAGCTCGATTGGGTGACATGTGGGTTCAACGAGAAGAAAGTGGTGACGCGAGAGAAGTGACGCGAGGTGGAGGCATTGGTCTCGAAGTAAAGGCGGCGGCTTTACGTTTACGAGGTGACGCTTCTTCGATTGGTGGCGGAAACAAGACCGTTCTTGGACAAAATTTAATCTGGGGAAAATAATTTGATCGACTGTTAAAGGATTAAAAGGAGGAAGGAGGAATTATTTCTACTGTAAACAAATGAAAGGGCACGCTATCCTTTATAAACCAACGAAGGGAGACCAACGAATGAAAGGAGACAACACGTGTTACACACAACAGAGCGACAAGGATAAGGGTAGATTTTTACAGCTAAATAAGGACAGGTGTTGTTTTCAACAACAAAATTTGGATATATGTTAATCGATTCAGCACAACTTTCCCACATGTAAATTTTATCATATATGGTTTGAATGAGATGAACAAGGACATGGTTGAACGAACGTGTTTAGACAAACAAGAAAAGGTTGAATGACAAAATACAAATGACGTTGCTTACTTGTTTTTAACACGTTATAAATTTAAACAATTTTACCAACGATAAATTAAATTGCAAATTCACATTCCAACGTTTTAAATAAATTAAATTTCTTCTTAAATTAAATACTAGATTTACATTTCAATGTTGGATTTTAAATAGTCAAGCAACACAAATTAGTTAATAACGTTTGCTTTGCAAATGTTCATACTGAAATTAAGTTTACGAAAAGAATTCATATTTAAAAGTGAACTCAAATATCGTTCAAAATAAAGCCAAATTCCAAATTCTACTTTGAAATCTAAATATAAATATTTATTTTAATGCTAAATCTTAATTTAATTTATAAACACCAAAATTTCTGGGATGTTACAATTTCCCCTACTTAAATATTTTTGTCCTCGAAAAGGAGGGTTGTAAAATTATGCTTAAGTAAAACAATTTTTTCTTATAAAATTTATTGAATCCAAATACTTATCATTTCAAGTAAGCTTGAAAATATATCAAATAGGTCATAAGAATTTAAACATAAAAATTTCCCATATAATTTAATTTGTCAACTTTTAAAACCTATATTTATACAAAACTTAAGTCATTGTATCGAAAACTAAATAAAGGAAATTTGCTATATTCCGAAGTCATAATTTGCAAAACATTTGAAAGCCTCTAAATGATTTCTCCGAACTTAGAATCCCGTTTTCATTTTAGACCATTGAAGTACTACATTTTTCTTTCATATCGAATCATACATCACTTCGGGATTTCAAAACTAAAATTGTTTCAAAAATTCAAACATACTACGATAAAAGCATATCGACATATATGTTCCATCTCCTCGAGAAGTTCTCCCCTATGACAATGTCACTAGGGACGACCTATCACACGAAATAATATAGATAAATGATGCCTCTCCAGACCCCTAAAACAGACCATCATCAAGGACACACGCTAAGTATCTCCTGGCTAACATCTAGACTTGGACACCGAATACAAAGCGCGGAGTATATATCCTGGTTTTCATCCAGACTCGGACAACGTATATATCTTATTCCCCCAGGTTTCACAAATCCTAAATCACACACCCTTTCTTCAGTCACGGGTTACCCAAATCCATGGTATAATATCAAATCATTTATATCCCAAAGTTATAAATCATTTCGCAACAATAATTCGCAAATACTTTCAATCATAGTATTGTTGTACTTTCAAACATTTCAAATATCGGGATTCAAGTCATCGAAATTTCTTTGTTTATAAACCACTTTTATAACTATTCATCATGTCCAAAATAATTGGAAAACCAATTTCGGTCCATAATTGGAAATCAAATTCGATCAATTGAAAAATACAATTTCAACTTTCAAACATACAACTTATGTTTTTACATTTTCAAAATCAATGATCTTATTCAAACACTAGTTTCACAAAATTCAAAACACATCTCATTGCAAAATCCTTTACACAACATTATAGGATTTTTGTTCATTCTTATTTCAAATATCAAATCATGTTCGAAAAGGTTAGCTTTTCCTATGGTCGGAAAAATATCTTGAAACATTTCTATTTAAAAATACCATCACGCTTCTGGTTTGCTACTTTAATTTAGTACATCTATGTTCAACTAGTCATGTCCCACATATTAATTCCAAAACATTGATTTCAAAAATTCTCGGAACCAAATCCTCTAGATTAACGTTTGAAAATCCAATTTTCTTGCATAAGTTGGATTCTATATTTCAAAAAAACACTTTCTATGTAAAGCTTACTTATAGAGGTTACAATACATAATATTTTGGACAAATCAAAGTATCTAGTTTGAATTCAATCTTGGTTTCGTTCGACAAACGGCACAAAGGGTATACATACATGGACCAAGTCAAATTCCATGTGCTCAAAATAGAAGTTCAATATTAAATGAGCATCAAAAGGAATAATAGTTCGAATCAAAATTACTTGGCCAAATTCATGAGATACAATGGTATGAATGACATTACTCAAGAACAAATGGTTTGACTTTAAATGATTAGCCTCGGCCAAGACAGAGAAGTCACATGCATACAAGGATACAAGTATCAGCAGTTAAATCATGGTTTTTGGAATTCTAATCGATAGCTCTCCACGGTGAAGTTTTGGATCTCGAAATCCATCAACGAGTCGTTTGAATCATCGGAAAATGCCAGGTCATTATAGATAGAAAAGTTACATAAAAGAAAAAAGGGAAGGTGTGAAGTTTTCCGTTTTCACCTTTTTATAACATAAGAAATCGAATTTAGAAATTAGACATTTTTGTAGTTCACAAATTTAAAGTTGAGTATAAAAATATATGTATATATCCAATATATATATGTATACATGCAATATATATATGTATGTGTGTAAATATATGCGTATTTGTGTGCAAAAATATGTACATATGAAAGAGAAATCCAAAATAAACCTGCAATCAATGCAAATAGGTAAGAATTTAATGATGACATAACATCATTTGAATTTTGAAAAAGAAAAAATGGTTATGCATATATATATATATATATATATATATATATATATATATATATATATACGTACAAATTCAAATGTTGAAATAAAAAGGTGCAAGATAAGAGAAGAAAGAAGTTAATGCATAATAAATGAATAATGAGCAAGAAATTAGTTGCATTTGAAATAAGAGTGCATAAAAAGGAATAAAACAAAGCGTCATTAATTGCATTGATTAATGGGCAAGGAACAGAAAGATTACATGCGTATATACACGCAAAATTTGAAATTCAAACTTAAAGATAAAGCAAAATAGGCAAATAATCAACGTTAATTAAAAACGTTAAGTGCAAAAATTACGGCATCAAATAACGCACGCTTGGACCCTGATGGGCCGACCTGCTTCTACATGGGTCGACCCACCGATAGAGCGGGTCATACCAAGGGTCGACCCAAGCGTCGCCCAAGTGTGTTTTGTGACATGTAATTTATGACGTGTGTGGTTCGAATTTTTATGAATTGAATTTGATGGTTTAGAATTTCTCATACACTTATAAATAGACTAGTAGAGCCTAGCCTAAATCTCATATTTTCTAAGATGCTGCCCAAGCACTACCATTCTCTTTGCTCCTTAAATCTTTTCAAAAAATTAGAATATTAGTTTTAGGTAATTCTGATTCAAGATTTGAAGATAAAAGAGTATAAATCTACAAATAGATGTCCAGATTTCGGATCAGCATGAGGTGAATCCTTGAATCTATTTTATACAGGTTTCTTTCTCTTTTCCTCTTCTTTTAGTATCATATTTGTGAATCCATGGTTATTTTTTATAATGAATTCAGTTATGAATGCCTTTGAACAACAAATCTGGATCAGATTTATGGATTGGAAAGATGATAGGTGAGTGGATCTAAATTATACCATTTTAAATCATGGTATATATATCATTTTGAGACGTCCCGAAATCCCGTTCTCACGGAGACAAGGGTTATCTTTGGAATATAACACAGAAACAGATAATAGCAGAACAAAATTAAATAAACACACCAGATAATGAACAATAGAATATACTGGATAAAAGTAATCATCAGAGTTACACAGTATACAGGATCTTACTTAGTACAAATACAGTTCAGCTATACATAAATGTCTACAGCGGAAAACAAACAAAATATGTACAATAGGAGCTGAACAGCATAAAAAGAGATAAATGATAGAATCCATCTTCAGCTCCAGCTATCCAGAAAGAACCAGCTAAACCTGAACACAAGGCTGCCCGTGTAGAAAAAGGGGCACCCGAGTTTGAAAGTGAAACAAACTACGAGTCAGTCATGGGACAGGTATGAGAAATCTACTAAACACATATATAATTTGGCAAATCACAGGACCACGCCACTTTCGTGGAACGGGTTTACTCCATTGGATTGCCAGTGCTTTAAAACCAATCTTTCTTTTAAACATCGCTATGCTTTTTATAAAAAAAATGAAGCCATTATAAGACTCAGTTCCCATCACACAATGCAACGCAAACCGGAGGATAGAGTTTTACCTTATAATGGCCAAAATATGCTTGATACGAATAAAACAAAGGCATTTGATATTATTGCTAGTGTCTATATGTTTTGAAAACAATTTCAAATCATAACTATCAATCATAGATGGCATGGGTACCATATATCATGTCGCCATATATATATATACAATCAAAACCGCACGATGTCGTATTTGGAAATTGGATTTCCGTCATGAACCAAGGTAAAAGATAGTCCTTACCGAATTCGAGACAATCTAGCCCATGTCTCAGGCCCATACTCAGGTGGGCCCTTGGATCGTCAGGGTCGGTCCACCGATGTGGATTATTATGCCTGAACACTACGTTTCTCCACCCTTTGCGGCGTAAACGAGCCAACGAATGACTCCATCGGACCCGGATCGTCCGATCAAACCGAGGCGCCTCGCAACAGCAACAACCATATAGGTGAAAAGTATATAAATGTCAGGGCTGGTAGGTCACTGACACCACCCTAGCTAGAAAGAAACGCAGGCCCTCCCTGGTGTCCTCTCCCGTTTTAGGTTCATACCGGGTTGTGAGGCTCGCGAATTCACGTTATACACAAAGCTACGCCACACAGGCAGTGCTTTGATCATCACCACAAGACTTTGCTTTTCAACAGAAGCCCTGATCACTGCATCTTAGCATGCCACACAGGCAATTCATGCCATGCGACTGATGTCCATCGATATACAACCCCTGAGCTCGTGCGTCTCAGAGAAGGGCGTTAAGCAAAAGAATAAATTCTCCGCCGCCAAACAGATGTATATTTAATAGAGATCAATCAACACAGAATAAAATCCAATGTCAGACACACAGTCCATTTACAAGTCCGTTCTGGGTCTGAACGAAACCAGAGGCACTAAATACCTCGCAAACCCATCGATCACCACGTACGTCTGGACGATCACCACTCATTATCCATATTTCGGGATGCCTCCCAATCAGGACCTCGGTTACCATCCAAACGAGGTGAAGATCTCCGATCTTCGACCACCGTCTTCATCTTCGAATTTCAATCGTCGGTCAATTATTCGAAATGAGAATCAACTCGGCCTTTTCAAATAATTCACGTATATTTAGAATTTCAAATCAATTTATTTCAATGGTTAAATTATTCGACAACACCAATATTGTTCTTTAATGTAATTTTCACACCAAACACATTCAACCATCAAATACCACATAAATCGTGCAAATTCAGTTTATTTCCATTCCATAATGTTTATGGTACTTTATAATGATTTATCGCTATTTTTGTTTATTTTAAAATAGCCCATTTATTCAAAACGACGCTTCGGGCCTTAACGTGGCCGTGGCGCTGTTTTTCTTCAGATTTGATTTACACATATCTGAAAATCTAACCGTTGGATCTTCACAAAATTTACATCATTAGAAAGGTCTTTTCAAAACGAATCCAACGGTTCCAGTTTCGGGAAAATCCGACGGCCGGATCTCCCGGTACAATCGTTTGAATTTTCGATTTCAAAATACGAACTGCAGCGTCGTTATTCGATTTAATATATAATTATATTTATATATATAAATATAATCGCTTCTGGCGCTGTTTTTCTTCAGATTTGAATTAAACATTTCAGACAATCCAACCGTTGGATTTTTACAAGGTTGGTGCCGTTGGAAAGATATTTCCAAGGCGAACCTGACGGTTGCGATTTCGGGAAAATCCAATGGTCGGATTTCCCGTACTAGTCGTTTGAAATCACGGTTTCAAAATATGAACTGCATGGCCATGTTTCATTTTAATTTTATTTATATTTATATAATTATATAAATATAGTTCATTCAACAATTTCAATATCGTTTCACTTCAAATATTTCACTAACGCCTTAAAATTTTGGAAAATTTCGCCATAACCTCCCCTGCACCGGGAGCATCGGGAAATCGCAAATAGCTTTCCCGGTCCTTCTAATCTCAAAAAGAAAAGGAAAAAGCCAAGCGGCTAGCCAACAGGCTCATAAAATCATCACCCAAACAAAACAGTAAATGTGTACCTATTTGTCGGGCACAAAATTTTATTCCTCTTCTCTAGCCCCTTTGCTATAACCTGTTCAATGAATATGCATGTACGTATATATACAGTTCTTATCATTTATCATTTTCTATTCAACTTCATATTTGATTTCCATTTGGTTTAAAAACATCATTCACTCTAATGTTACATACATAGGTGCAAATCATTTCATTAGCTAATTAATGAATATTTCAACTCATATTTTTTTTTTTGAACAAGTGGCTATTTTTAACACTTCACATTTCAACGATTCATGCATACAATAAAAATGTGATTTTTATTGTAAAACAATTCATTTCAAAACACTATTATTTTGATGTATTTCATATTGGTGATAAAAATAGGATTTTTATCATAAAACAATTTCTTTTAAAAAGAGATTATTTTACACAGTTCATATAGTCGATAAAAGGTGATTATTTATTATCAAACAATTTATTTCAAAAATATGAATACCATTCAACACATGAATTTCTAATCAACGAATGAATATCGATTCAACACATGAAGGTTTTCTATAGTTTCTATATATAGATAAAAATGTGATTTTTATATTTAAACGCGAATACCATTCAACACATGAATTTCTAATCAACGAATGAATATCAATTCAACACATGAAGGTTTACTATTCAATGAATAAATATAGTTTAAGCAAATGAAAATAATTCAAACACACGAATATTATTCAAAATTTCGGCAGCATAACGGCAGGGTAGTTAAAACCGGGACCGTCCCTAGTACGGCTCCTCGCTCTACCTTAAAACCTCGCGGATTTTAACAATGGGAATCATGCATCTAGTTCGCACGCAGGCGGCATGTATATATTAATTTCATTTCCACAAACTAATCCTATGTCGTTTCACCCAAATATTTATCAATCACAAACGGGTATTTTTCAACCTCAATCAATCAATATCAACCACAAACAATCCCAAACAATCATTCGCTATCAATCAATTTTCACACCAATTTCAATCAATAAATATCGTCCATGGTTTGTGGACGAGGGGGCGTATATATATATATATATATATATATATATATATATATATAGCAATTCACTTTTATTTCCACACATATATATATGGCTAGAAAAAGAAATTGAAGAGTGAGAAATTCTCACCAATAGCTATCCAATACCACGACTCTTCCTTTATAGAAATCTTCGCCAATCTCGCCTTTCATCGCTTTCGTTGCCCGTATTCTCTACATATGTAAAAATCGAATTTTTACTATGCTATTCAATATATAAAAATCATATTTTTCATCTTCTATTAATAAAAATTCCGTCTTTTCTATTTTAAAGATCTGATCTATTCTATTCTAAAAATCTGATCTTTCTATCCTAAAAATCTTTTTCTTTTTAAAGTTCTAATCTTTTTCTTTTTAAAGTTCTAATCTTTTTCTTTTTAAAGTTTAAAATAAAATCAGTTTTTAAACCTTTTAAAAATCAGAATTAAACTTTTCAAAAATCAGTTTTAAACCTTTTTAAAAAATCAGTTTTAAACCTTTTTAAAAAATCAGTTTTAAACCTTTTTAAAAATCAGTTTTTTACCTTTTTAAAAATCAGTTCTAAACCTTTCAGAATTTTCAGAATTAAAATAAAAATAAAATAAAATCAAACAACTTACTGTGCCTGCGCAGAGGGGGGGGGGGTCGTCAGGGTCGGCGGCAAAAGGAGGAGCAGGCGGTGGCTTCAGTGGTCTCGAACGGGGGGGCTCGCGAATTGGGCGTCGCGATGGCTTCAGGGGGGGCGAGGTCACTGGCGGTTCGACGAACGAGGGGAGGGGGGTGCGGTGATGGGCGGCGCCTCGCCTGAGGCAGCGGCAGGCGGATGATCGGGGAAGCGGCGGGTTTAGTTTAGGTTTTCTCTTTTTTTTTTTTCGAACGGTAGAAAGAAAGTGAGGAGAGAGAGAGAGAGAAAAGGGTTTATATAAATATTTATTATTATTAAATTTCTATTTAAAAGTTGACTTTTTATTCGAAGTCGAAATGGGACCCACCGACTGTCGTCCCTAGCGTTCTACCCCCATTTCGAACACAATGGGATATGTATCGTAAGCTGATTTGATCGTTACAATCAGTTTCCGTTGAATTTACATTTAAATCACTATATTGAATTTTAAACGTACATTTTAAATTACCGGGGGCACATACTAACTCTAAAAATTCTCAAAAAATATTTTCTAGCTTCGTATTGACGATACGGTCCTAACAAAACTAGTTTCGTCGAATTCTGAGACCGTTTGAAAAATGGCCAATTTCCAGTCGATTAAAATCAACTAAAACTGGTCAAACGCGTTTTCCTTTGCCACACTCACATATTGATTCGAAAAATTATGAAATTTGAAACCTAGCAATAACATCACATCCCGGACCCAACAAAAGTGGTTTCGTCGAAATCCGAGGTCGTTTGCAAAATGTCCATTTTTAAGGGCCTGAATTCCATAGCGACTATTCAGAATCTTCAACTGGACATATCTTTTGATTCCCGCTATCAAATTTCGATTTTTCAGATTCGTTAGAAAGGTATTCACTAACAGATTTAAATATTTTTGGTTTCACTAAAATCCGGATTGTTTTGCACCCGGTACAGTCCGACAAAGTTTGAATTCAATTTTTGAAACTGCCATGCCATTTTAGGCCTTGTTTATGATTATAATTAATTATATTCGTTTTCAATTGCCGATTCAAACTCAGTTTTCATCGCCATTATTTAAAATATTTATTTTAAATATTTAAAATCCATTATTTTAGCCAATTTAAAAATTTTAAATTGGTTCGGATTTTCTGGGTCGTTACAATCTCCCCCACTTAAAACTTTTCGTCCCCGAAAAGGAACAAAGTCGAAAGTGGTTTGATAAATCTACAATCACACAACACAACAACCAATCCAATTGTTTTTAACCTTCAAAAATATACTAATCAAATCCTATACCCTTTAAAAATCATTCAGACTATATAATTAAAAGTGCACATCTATGAAAAGTAGATAACAATAGAGTAGAGAATTGGATGGTAGTGCAAAGTAGGGTAAATGTACCTTGCACCAGAGTCAATCAGAGATATCTACTCGACATCTAGGATAAGCCTTTTGAATGCTCTCCTCAGTTTCCCAAGTACAATCTTGCGGATCTCCACTCCATTGCACTTTGACTAAGCGAACCTTCTTGTTCCTCAGCTCTTTAGTTTCTTTGCCTATTATCTTTAGCGGCTCTCTTCTCACAGCTAATTCTGGGGTTATTTCAATGTCATGTTGAGCTGCTTCTTCCACGATCAAGTCTGGATCATGAACGTGCTTTCGAAGTTGAGATATGTGAAATACATCATGAACTCCAGGCAGCCAATTAGGCAGTTTGACCCTATAAGCGAGAGTTCCAATCCGTTCCAGAATAAGAAACGGACCAATAAATTTGGGTGCCAACTTTCCAGTTTTACCGAACCGGATAACTCCTCTCATCGGCGATACTTTCAAATATACATAGTTGCTAACTTCAAAGGATATATCTCTTCTTCTTCTATCGGCATAGCTCTTTTGTCGGCTTTGAGCGGCGAGTAATCGCTTCTTAATAAAATCGACTTTGTCGGCAGCTTCGCGAATCATATCAGGACCCAACACAAGTCTTTTTCCGGGCTCGACCCAACAAGCAGGAGATCAACACGGTCTACCATACAATGCTTCGAATGGCGACATTGTCAGACTCGCCTGGTAGTTGTTGTTATAAAAGAATTCAGCCAAATGCAGATGGTCTTCCCATGATCCACCGAAATCTAGAACACAAGCCCGCAATAGATCTTCTAAAATGCGATTCACCCTCTCAGTCTGACCGTCTGTCTGAGGATGATAAGCGGTGCTCAAGTTTAACTTTGTTCCCAGCTCGACTTGAAATGCCTCCCAGAATTTACTAGTGAATATTGTATCCCTATCACTGACTATACTGAGTGGCACTCCATGTAGTCTAACTATCTCCTTGAAGTATATCTGCGCCAGACTCTGAGCAGTTCTGTTTGATCTGACAGGTATGAAATGGGCGGTCTTCGTGAAACGATCTACGATCACCCAAATACTGTCATTTCCTTTTCTGGTTCTGGGCAGACCATCAATGAAATCCATAGAAATATGCTCCCACTTCCAACCAGGAACTTCCAGTGGTTGTAATAATCCAGCCAATTTCTGTTGGTCGCTTTTGACTAGCTGGCAAGTAGGGCATCGGCTGACATATAAAGAAATGTCCCTCTTCATCGACTTCCACCAGAAAGTGCGTTTGATGTCATCATACATTTTGCTTACTCCCGGATGGATACTGAGTTTTGACTTGTGGCATTCATCCAGTACTTCCTTTCAAAGTTCAGGAATGTTAGGGACACAGATTCGACCTTTGAGCCTTAAAATCCCATCGTTGTCTACTTGAAAACTCGAGGGTTCGCCTTGTTGAATTATCCCTCTGATCTTCCTTCTTTTGCTTCTTTAAAGATTTTCATTTTCCTTGCAAATGCCCGTGCTTATGGCAGTTATTGCATATGGCAGTCGTTACTGGTTCCTTCTCAGATTTAACCCTTTTCCTCTTGGCACTGGGCTTCTTACTGGCTTCAGGAATATCAGTTTCCGACTTTTCTTTGTCACTAGAACAGACTTCTTCTTCGTCGCGCAACATTCCTTTCTTATGGAGATCTTCATACTGATAAGCCATGTATATCATTTCTGGAAAAGGAAGCTTCACATGCCCCAATACTTTATTCTGGTATTTCCTTTGAAGTCCATGAATAAATCTCAGATTTTTCCTTTTTGGGTCTTTAATCAGATGAGGAGCAAAGTGAGCAAGTTCATTGAATTTCTTATGATATTCTGGGATGGTCATATCACCTTGTATTAGATAAGAAAATTCATCACATAATCGCTCCGTCGCTTCTGGAGGAGTAAATCTTTGTAGGAAAATCACTTTGAATCTATCCCAGGTGATATCACCTTCTGGATTATCTCTAATGATTGTTTCCCACCAAATTAAAGCTTCTTCTTTGAGCGCCCAAGATGATACTAACCGTTTCTGGTCATCTCTCAGCTGGATATGCTCAAAGATTCTTTCGACGAAACTCAACCAAGCTTGGGTTTGAATAATAGATTCATTGCCCGAGAATTGTGCTCCACCCAGATTTCGATATCTCTTAAATAGAGCCTCTAGATTGGGTTCTGTATTCCTTCTGTTTCTGGCACTCATTTTTCTAGTACTTCTGCAAATGGCAGATCAAGTGTCAGGTCACAGAAAAGAAATTTTTAAAATATAGAGACAAATACTTCAAATGTAAATGCGTCTATCGAAGTGTAATTTCACTCTGCTTTGCTCATACTAGGATATTGCTGATCCTATCTGTATAGAGTCACCCGTCCTAGAACACTACAGGTTCTATTTCTGACGAGTTCGTTCAAATGTTATATTCCAGAACTAAGCTTAACCTAAGCTCTGATACCACGTTGAGACGACACCGCGAAATCCGGTAGGCTTTGCAACCATCCCTTCATCCTCCAGTACAGCAGGTAAAACCCACCGTGGCTCCCAATGGTCCCCCAGTCCCTTGTTTTACGGCGACCCTCTCGAGTCTCGCGCCCACTGGCGAACCAACGCTACTGCGACATGTAGGGGTAAGAGTCTCCCGTTCGCCACCAAACTGCGAAGCGAGAACCCCCTATCATGCGTACCCAGCCCACACAGGACCAGCAACAAGGACTGGTATGAGAAATCTACTCAACACATATATAATTTGGCAAATCACAGGACCACGCCACTTTCGTGGAACGGGTTTACTCCATTGGATTGCCAGTGCTTTAAAACCAATCTTTATTTTAAACATCGCTATGCTTTTTATAAAAAAAATGAAGCCATTATAAGACTCAGTTCCCATCACACAATGCAACGCAAACCGGAGGATAGAGTTTTACCTTATAATGGCCAAAATATGCTTGATACGAATAAAACAAAGGCATTTGATATTACTGCTAGTGTCTATATGTTTTGAAAACAATTTCAAATCATAACTATCAATCATAGACGGCATGGGTACCATATATCATGTCGCCATATATATATACAATCAAAACCGCACGATGTCGTATTTGGAAATTGGATTTCCGTCATGAACCAAGGCAAAAGATAGTCCTTATCGAATTCGAGACAATCTAGCCCATGTCTCAGGCCCAGACTCAGGTGGGCCCTTGGATCGTCAGGGCCGGTCCACCGATGTGGATTATTATGCCTGAACACTACGTTTCTCCGCCCTTTGGGGCGTAAACGAGCCAACGAATGACTCCATCAGACCCGGATCGTCCGATCAAACCGAGGCGCCTCGCAACAGCAACAACCACATAGGTGAAAAGTATATAAATGTCAGGGCTGGTAGGTCACTGACACCACCCTAGCTAGAAAGAAACGCAGGCCCTCCCGGATGTCCTCTCGCGTTTTAGGTTCATACCGGGGTGTGAGGCTCGCGAATTCACGTTATACACAAAGCTATGCCACACAGGCGGTGCTTTGATCATCACCACAAGACTTTGCTTTTCAATAGAAGCCCTGATCACTGCATCTTAGCATGCCACACAGGCAATTCATGCCATGCGACTGATGTCCATCGATATACAACCCCTGAGCTCGTGCGTCTCAGAGAAGGGCGTTAAGCAAAAGAATAAATTCTCCGCCGCCAAACAGATGCATATTTAATAGAGATCAATCAACACAGAATAAAATCCAATGTCAGACACACAGTCCATTTACAAGTCCGTTCTGGGTCTGAACGAAACCGGAGGCACTAAATACCTCGCAAACCCATCGATCACCACGTACGTCTGGACGATCACCACTCATTATCCATATTTCGGGATGCCTCCCAATCAGGACCTCGGTTACCATCCAAACGAGGTGAAGATCTCCGGTCTTCGACCACCGTCTTCATCTTCGAATTTCAATCGTCGGTCAATTATTCGAAATGAGAATCAACTCGGCCTTTTCAAATAATTCACGTATATTTAGAATTTCAAATCAATTTATTTCAATGGTTAAATTATTCGACAACAACAATATTATTCTTTAATGTAATTTTCACACCAAACACATTCAACCATCAAATACCACATAAATCAAGCAAATTCAGTTTATTTCCATTCCATAATGTTTATGGTACTTTATAATGATTTATCGCTATTTTTGTTTATTTTAAAATAGCCCATTTATTCAAAACGACGCTTCGGGCCTTAACGTGGCCGTGGCGCTGTTTTTCTTCAGATTTGATTTACACATATCTGAAAATCTAACCGTTGGATCTTCACAAAATTTACATCATTAGAAAGGTCTTTTCAAAACGAATCCAACGGTTCCAGTTTCGGGAAAATCCGACGGTCGGATCTCCCGGTACAATCGTTTGAATTTTCGATTTCAAAATACGAACTGCAGCGTCGTTATTCGATTGAATATATAATTATATTTATATATATATATAAATATAATCGCTTCTGGCGCTGTTTTTCTTCAGATTTGAAATAAACATTCCAGACAATCCAACCGTTGGATTTTTACAAGGTTGGTGCCGTTGGAAAGATATTTCTAAGGCGAACCCGACGGTTGCGATTTCGGGAAAATCCAATGGTCAGATTTCCCGTACTAGTCGTTTGAAATCACGGTTTCAAAATATGAACTGCACGGCCACGTTTCGTTTTAATTTTATTTATATTTATATAATTATATAAATATAGTTCATTCAACAATTTCAATATCGTTTTCACTTCAAATATTTCACTAACGCCTTAAAATTTTAGAAAATTTCGCCATAACCTCCCCTGCACCGGGAGCATCGGTAAATCGCAAATAGCTTTCCCGGTCCTTCTAATCTCAAAAAGAAAAGGAAAAAGCCAAGCGGCTAGCCAACAGGCTCATAAAATCATCACCCAAACAAAACAGTAAATGTGTACCTATTTGTCGGGCACAAAATTTTATTCCTCTTCTCTAGCCCCTTTGCTATAACATGTTCAATGAATATGCATGTACGTATATATACAGTTCTTATCATTTATCATTTTCTATTAAACTTCATATTTGATTTCCATTTGGTTTAAAAACACCATTCACTCTAATGTTACATACATAGGTGCAAATCATTTCATTAGCTAATTAATGAATATTTCAACTCATATTTTTTTTTTTTTTGAACAAGTGGCTATTTTTAACACTTCACATTTCAACGATTCATGCATACAATAAAAATGTGATTTTTTATTGTAAAACAATTCATTTCAAAACACTATTATTTTGATGTATTTCATATTGGTGATAAAAATAGGATTTTTATCATAAAACAATTTCTTTTAAAACGAGATTATTTTACATAGTTCATATAGTCGATAAAAGGTGATTATTTATTATCAAACAATTTATTTCAAAATATGAATACCATTCAACACATGAATTTCTAATCAACGAATGAATATCGATTCAACACATGAAGGTTTTCTATAGTTTCTATATATAGATAAAAATGTGATTTTTATATTTAAACGCGAATACCATTCAACACATGAATTTCTAATCAACGAATGAATATCAATTCAACACATGAAGGTTTTCTATTCAATGAATAAATATAGTTTAAGCAAATGAAAATAATTAAACACACGAATATTATTCAAAATTTCGGCAGCATAACGGCAGGGTAGTTAAAACCGGGACCGTCCCTAGTACGGCTCCTCGCTCTACCTTAAAACCTCGCGGTTTTTAACAATGGGAATCATGCATCTAGTTCGCACGCAGGCGACATGTATATATTAATTTCATTTCCACAAACTAATCCTATGTGGTTTCACCCAAATATTTCTCAATCACAAACGGGTATTTTTCAATCTCAATCAATCAATATCAACCACAAACAATCCCAAACAATCATTCGCTATCAATCAATTTTCACACCAATTTCAATCAATAAATATCGTCCATAGTTTGTGGACGAGGGGGCGTATATATATATTTATTTATAGCAATTCACTTTTATTTCCACACATATATATATGGCTAGAAAAAGAAATTGAAGAGTGAGAAATTCTCACCAATAGCTATCCAATACCACGACTCTTCCTTTATAGAAATCTTCGCCAATCTTGCCTTTCTTCGCTTTCGTTGCCCGTATTCTCTACATATGTAAAAATCGGATTTTTACTATGCTATTCAATATATAAAAATCATATTTTTCATCTTCTATTAATAAAAATTCAGTCTTTTCTATTTTAAAGATCTGATCTATTCTATTCTAAAAATCTGATCTTTCTATCCTAAAAATCTTTTTCTTTTTAAAGTTCTATTCTTTTTCTTTTTAAAGTTCTAATCTTTTTCTTTTTAAAGTTCTAATCTTTTTCTTCTTAAAGTTTAAAATAAAATCAGTTTTTAAACCTTTTAAAAATCAGAATTAAACTTTTCAAAAATCAGTTTTAAACCTTTTAAAAAAATCAGTTTTAAACCTTTTTAAAAATCAGTTTTTTACCTTTTTAAAAATCAGTTCTAAACCTTTCAGAATTTTCAGAATTAAAATAAAAATAAAATCAAACAACTTACTGTGCCTGCGCAGAGGGGGGGGGTCGTCAGGGTCGACGGCAAAAGGAGGAGCAGGCGGTGGCTTCAGTGGTCTCGAACGGGGGGGAGGGGGGGGGCTCGCGAATTGGGCGCCGCGATGGCTTCGGGGTGGGGGGGTGGCGAGGTCACTGGAGGTTCGACGAACGAGGGGAGGGGGTGCGGTGATGGGCGGCGCCTCGCCTGAGGCAGCGGCAGGCGGATGATCGGGGAAGCGGCGGGTTTAGTTTAGGTTTTCTCTTCTTTTTTTTTCGAACGGTAGAAAGAAAGTGAGGAGAGAGAGAGAGAGAGAAAAGGGTTTATATAAATATTTATTATTATTAAATTTCTATTTAAAAGTTGACTTTTTATTCGAAGTCGAAATGGGACCCACCGACTGTCGTCCCTAGTGTTCTACCCCCATTTCGAACACAATGGGATATGTATCGTAAGCTGATTTGATCGTTACAATTAGTTTCCGTTGAATTTACATTTAAATCACTATATTGAATTTTAAACGTACATTTTAAATTACCGGGGGCACATACTAACTCTAAAAATTCTCGAAAAATATTTTCTAGCTTCGTATTGATGATACGGTCCTAACAAAACTAGTTTCGTCGAATTCTGAGACCGTTTGAAAAATGGCCAATTTCCAGTCGATTAAAATCAACTAAACTGGTCAAACGCGTTTTCCTTTGCCACGCTCACATATTGATTCGAAAAATTATGAAATTTGAAACCTAGCAATAACTTCACATCCCGGACCCAACAAAAGTGGTTTCGTCGAAATCCGAGGTCGTTTGCAAAATGTCCATTTTTAAGGGCCTGAATTCCATAGCGACTATTCAGAATCTTCAACTGGACATATCTTTTGATTCCCGCTATCAAATTTCGATTTTTCAGATTCGTTAGAAAGGTATTCACTAACAGATTTAAATATTTTTGGTTTCACTAAAATCCGGATTGTTTTGCACCCGGTACAGTCCGACAAAGTTTGAATTCAATTTTTGAAACTACCATGCCATTTTAGGCCTTGTTTATAATTATAATTAATTATATTCGTTTTCAATTGTCGATTCAAACTCAGTTTTCATTGCCATTATTTAAAATATTTATTTTAAATATTTAAAATCCATTATTTTAGCCAATTTAAAAATTTTAAATTGGTTCAGATTTTCTGGGTCGTTACACATTTGTATTCCCCATTATATTAAATCTGTTGAACAACTGATAATTGTGGAAATTGGTTATTAAACCTGTTTAGGGTATGTTGAAAATTTACTTTTATGTATAGATCCATTCTAAGAACCTATTAGTTGGATATTGTAAATCAAGTTACAATAAAATTGTGAATAATTGAGGTAATTGGGATTAAATCTACTGAGAACATTTCCGTTATGCAAGCCTGTTTCTGTTAATCATCTGTCTGAATGGGAAATTACTGTAAAAGCTGTAATTATGGGATTTACGACAAATGTGAATAATTTCTTAAGAATATTATCATGCCAAAAGGTTGTAAATAGAGTTACAGTAAAATTTGGAAGGATAGATATGCCTAAATTGTATGGAAAATTTACAATAATTAGGAAATTGTAACCGCAATGAGACACGAGGTTAAATTCATCTTGCAGTATAAGCCTGCTCGTAACTGCCCGGCAAATCCAGCATCCACAAGTGGTCAATTTAATGTTAGGGGTCTAGTGCCTAAACATATATAAATATATGTATATAAATGGAATGTGTGAGAAATTCACAAGACAGTAAAGAGATAAATGTTACAACAGTAAAAGTTTGGTTAATGTAAAGGACTAAAGAAAATGTGATAAACGGGCAATATAACCTATTATAATTAATTACATTCATGAGGATGTTATAAAATAGGTAGGCTTGTCATAGGGACAAGTAGAATTATAACATGTGTTATAATTATTAAAAAGGGAAACTTATTAATAAACCTTAGTTAAGAGAACTAAGTTAATAAGTGAACAACAACTAGCTGGAATGGCAGTGTAAGATGAGGGTATGATTAAATAAAGAAGAATTAGGTAAACTTATGGAATGAAACAAGTTATATTTAATCATATATAATAAGTGACAAGTTAACAGAAAACATGTGGATTGAAATAAAATATGCTTAATTATATATTAAGTAGAACATGTTATTATACTGTGAAATCGGACAATAAATTACATGGTAATAATATAAAGAGATTGCAGATTACTGTCATTAATTACAATCAAGGGAATAACATGTTGTAGGCTTATTAATGAACTTAAATGGACTAAGTTATATCATTGAATTAATAAGCGAGAGGGGGCATTCCTTACAGATATAAGGGGCTCAGAGAAAACCTGATAAATTGAATATAAGATAGAATGTGAACAATCAAGTTAATTGGGAATCTAATAAGATAAGACAAGCGCACAATTGAAAGATTAGATATAGGATCTTATAATGCGATGGTGTGATGCACTTGGACCAGTCCGCACATTTGAAGGTGATGAACCAACAGGGTAGATCATCGAGTTATCTAGAGGCACAAAAGGAGCATGTCCATAGGGTTATTCTGATGATATACTGCTTGCTAGATCTGCGGGACTGGAAGGAAGCACGCGACTTCCAAAGGACGTGGTAGGATACTCCATGGTGGTCCTCTGTTCAGTGGTAGTGCTTAGGTTGTACTCACAGAGGTTTGGTCTGCGAGAAACTACACAGTGGGTATACCTTAACTGCAACGGTAGTTTGGCAGTCAAAAGGCTTTTGGGTGGCATTGGGTTATTCGACGATTTTTCCTATATATAGGCTGGGTCATGACCAACACAGGATAGTAATTGTCGGATACCTATCATCAGCAGTCAATGTGACGCGGAAAGACTAGAGCTAAACCTATAGACCATCGATCTTTCACTATCGAGACTTTGGTTGCGGGACACACCGATTTGGATGTAGATTGTTTGCTAAGGGCACGTCACTTAGCTCTTGATGTAGTCTTTCAATAGTTAAGGGAGGGGTCGAGGTGGGACCATAGCCACCGTAGAAATACAGACCATAGTTTAGATATTTGTTCTTTAGGCCTCTTTAGCAGACCTACACAGATATGGAAAGGCTCCCGACCGAGTTCTGTGCATTCAGATACAGCCCTATTATGGAACTCGAGGTACAATAGATAGTACATACGTGTGAGGGTCTATATAGATGCACGACGCACCGGGTGGTGTATCGTAGATGTTAGGGAATTACTCTGGGTTAGGACTGAGCTTGGCCGAGGAGTTTGGATCTGGCAATCTATGCGCTTTGTAGCATGGTGATGGTAGTTCTATGCGCAATGTGGCGTACTTTTAAAGAGAATCTGTACGTCACTCTGACACAGGATGAGAGTTGTGTATGCTTCCATGGCATGATGGTGTAGACTGTGCGAGAAGGGTACCGTGGGAGGTTCCTTGATATTGGGGATAGCTACATATATGTTATATTAGGTTAATCTACTGGGAGGTAAATGGGTACGACGTGTGTGTAAAGCCTTGAGTGTTATTAACCCAAGCAACCTAATAACTAAGTAACATAACTGAACAGTATATGTAGGGTTATTCCAGATTGTGTAATTTATTCCAATCACCAGAACTTGCGTCCTGACCCCCTCCTCATAATACACTTGCGAGTTTGGTTTATGGCAGAGATATGATAACTTTGGATACTGTTTAGGCAGTATTATTACTATGGTAAGGCTACGTTTGGTTTTATTATATTTTATCTGTTCCCATGTGAGATGTTCTCTGAGTTCTGATATATTTTATATCTCTGTCTTTTCTGTAGGATGCCAAACAAGCTAATTCGAGTTTGAGCAGGTTGGAATTTTTGGAAAAAAATCGGTCTGTCGGCATTTGGATTGTTACACCCATTCAGCTTTCGCCGAACACTTACACTTTACTCTTGTGCTTGGAAAGTTTGGCACTTGAATCAGGCCAAACTTCTCTTAGCCCCAATCTCATTCGCTATTTGTTGTGTTCTTCTAAAGGAGCAGATTCGCCCATCTTACGAGCTAATCCAACAACAAATCCATGCCTTGGGAAGATCAATTCTTCTGTATTAGATGCCCTCTTGGCATTTCAGGTAACCTTGCTAATGTTGGTAAGTTTATGCGTTTATAAAACAACTACGCCATCCCCATGCTTTGTCTGATTTTGCTTCCTTTCATATCCTATTTTTAAGAAGATAGTTTTGTCGGACGGGGAGGCCAGAGCTGTCGAAATTATCTTAAAAAAGGATGAACAATTGGGGCATCGACCGTCCTTGTTAACTTTAAATAACCTTTGCCAATATAGCCTCCTTCCCGATGGACAAAAGATCTTGGAGCAACCTCCCATTCATTTTTATGGTTCCAAACACTTGACCCCTGGTTCCCATTCGTTTAGCACGTCATCTCCTTTATTTCTAGGTAATTTGGGTAAAGTCATTTGATTTCTTTTCACATACATTTGTAGGTTTCAGGTTTTTTATTCTTGTGGTAATATTTGGTTAGGTACCTCCACTTCTGAAGACTTATCCCCCATAAATGCATTAGATCGGTCTGATGCTAAGGCAAGAAAAAAGGTTTATTGAAGCTACCACTGAGCCTTCATCCAAAAGACCAAAGCTTGACCTCTCTGCATCTTTTCCAAGGAGGATGTTGCCTCGACTGCTAAGCAGGGAATTCCATGTCCTACCGTTCCTCGTGTCGATATTGCTATCGACATCACTTCTTCTCCTGAAGAGGTTTCTAGATGTAAGCTCATGAGTCATGCTTCATCATCGAATCCCCCTATTGTGCTAGATATAAGAGAACACGGTTTAATCCCTCCTTCTACTTAACATATTAGTCCTACAAGGCTTTCCTCGTCAACCTTGGATTTTTTTGAGCTTGTGAGGCTCGCTCTTTCCTCTCCTAAAGTTACTAATATTTCATTACCCTCTACTTCTTTAGATTGGGAAGGTTTTATTAACATCTTGTCAATCGACAACTTTCGGTATAGACCTTTCCTTCTTAATACTTCTTTTATCTTTGATTCCGTATGAAGGCTAATTTAATTTTACTTTCTCTTTACGTAACCAAAGGTTGGCTCTTACCCCGATTAGCACCTTCTTCATCTTCCATTGAGGTTACCCAGCTTAGGGAAGAAAACATGGCTTTGAAAGTTAAAGTTGACGTTTTATCTAAAGCAGAGGAACTAAGTGATGAGTGCGAGAGGTTAAAGGCTTCTCTCGAGAGTACTGAAGAAGATCTGGAAAAGGAAAGGCATGACAAAGGTCTTTTATCCGATCTAGTCGCAATCCTCAAGAGTCAACAGGCGGAGTTAGTGGCTGGTCATGCTGACGAGCTGAAGAAAAGGAATAACATGCTTTCTAGCATGGCACGAATAATCTATGAGTCCAAGAATAGGATCTTTGATTTCCTAAAATATCGTCTACCCAGGGTGACTACAGAATATTATGAAGAAGCCTTGTTTCTTGCCTTTTTGACAACTTTAAAAAAATTCCCGAAATGGAATTTACTTTCATCCACCCTTCTATCCGGTATAGGGTCATGGAAAGGATTGCCTTGGCCAAACAAGGAGTTGAAATGACAAAGAAGGATAAGTTCAAGCCTGAAGACTTTTATAAATTGAGGACTTGTCTAATGATTCCAACGAGAAGGAGGAACACATTGTTGTCGTTGATGATTACGAAAGGAATAATGGGGACAGTGATAATGATGACACTGATGTTGATGGCGGAAGACATCACGATGGTCCCGATAAGGATGGTGATAATCTCCGTTCTGTTGCTGGAGGTTCTTATGCCTTCGAAGGAATAGACCATGTTCCTTCGGGTGCTTTTATTGACCCGAACCCGAAGGAAAATTTCACCAAAGGAGGAGCTATTCTGGACCAAAGGGAATAGAACGACCTATTCAGGCTGGTATCCCAGCTTCTCAGGTAAGGCTATCGCAGTTAAATTGTTTCTTTTATTCGTGAGCTTGTGGTAATTTGTCTTCTATAATGTTATATAGACGAGAAAAAGTCTTGTTTCCCAATATAAAGCAGAATAAAAAAAGAAACAGAGAGAAATTATTACTTCCCAATTAGAGCATAAAAGATTGTTGAAAGATTATAATGTCCTATCGCAAAGGTATCACGATCTTAATAGGAGTGCCTCTAAACTTATGTTTTATAAAGAACATGAGGTGGTGCCAAAAATGAGAAAAGCCGCATTCGTAAGGAGGCAACTCTTGAAGAGAATAAAGAGTTGATGACACTGTTCTGTTGCTAATTGAGGATAAATATACTTTAATAGAGTTTTATATAAAGTACATAATCGATTTCCAATAACTAACTTCTCGTTCTTAAGAGATCGCAGTGGTGGGTTTCTCCGACATCTCCATCGAGTTATTTAGATGACTTCGCGACCAACCCCCATCCCGAGGAATCTTAGAACATACCACGGGTTTCTTCAATCCCGAAAGACCAACCCCTAGAGAAGCTTGTATTCAACAAGAATAGGATTTTAATTGAACTGTTTAAAAGGTCGATCTTGTATGAACAAGAAAAAACTTGTAAAACTTAGTGTTGTGGGTGTGTACTCATAGTAATCAATTTTCTTTTTGTAGATACTGATCTTCACCTTTGTATTATGGTAGACCTTGTTATTAATGAAGATGTGTTACATTCAATATCTAACCTAAAAAAGGAACTTTCAGCTGCATCATCGCATAGACTGGGAAGGACACGTTTTCTAGGAGAGCTTGAGCATATTTATATAAAATACCGTCAACTACCCTTTAACTTCGTGGGAAAAGACTGACATATGGTTTTAAAAAGACTTAGAATTGATCACGCTAAATTAATATATAAACAATAGATGTATTAATAAGTATACTTAAATCTCTATAACTTGTGGATGCATGTATTACCAATATAATCAAAGAATTATTTGGATGTAGCCTTTTGTAATAATTTCTCCTTAAAATCCTCAATGTTATTTTTGCAAGTAAAACTTTATAATTACGTCTTGTTTTTTGAGTAGGGAAATCAGCGTGAAACCTTCCCAATCTGGGATCAGTTACCGATTGCCACTGAGGAGGGTGGTACTCTAGGAGAGGGACCTTCTACGTCCCGGGAAAGGATGATTTTATTTCAGAATTTAACCATCACGCACTTGAATGAAAAGACGGATGCTTTACATAATCAATTGGTGGATAAGAGTAGAATTGTTCTTTGACTAAAGAAGTACATAAAGACCAAGCCATCTATCGATTTTGAATATGAGTTACGAGGCTTACGTCAGCAGGTAGCCAACTTGAAAATTGAACTAGATAACACTAACGTGAGCTGTAAAACTTGAAAATTTTCTTTTAAGAACATCCCTATCATGAATGTGTCCCAACCTTCCAATACAGTACCTCAGCGTAAAGCTTCAACCTCTCAATAATATTTCAATTTTAAGAACCCCCTCAAGGATTAGATGATTAGGTTATTTTTGAGTGGTGTAAAAGAGTAACAACCAAGATGAAAATTTATTATGAAACAAAGCTCAATGAGGATATGTTTCATTAAATTAATCACTATGTCTATCAGATTGGACATTTATAGGAGGAGAGGTATGATTTGCGAAAAAGGGTTTTTGATTTAGAGAAAGATAACAAATCCTTAAGAGCTATGTGTAGAGCTTTCAGTAGGGCTCTGAAACTTCAGATCAAACCTTCGAACAATCTAGATGAGGTTAGCAAGAAAATGCGCAAACTCAATGAACTTCTATGTATTGCGGTTCATCATGCCATTAAACCTTCTTTACTTGATGATGAAGAAATGCCAGATATTTGATATTATTTGTTGTAGTAAATTTTAACTTCCTCACTTGTAGAGTTAATGAAACAACTTTATAAATGAATTCGTAAATTATGTAAATATCACCTGATGTGTAATCTCCGCTTCTTTTTGAAATGTATTTCTTTAAAGAATATAAAATGATTAGTAGAAACCTTCCCTTCAAAATTTTGTGGGTGAGTACTAGAAGTTCGTAACTAGCAATGGCAGCCACTCGCCTTTGAATCCAAATCCGGGTATTAATAAGAGATGTCCATAATTTTTCTTGTGGTAGATAATTGGAAGTCCTGAACCTACTACGACTTGAGGTATTTGATGGAATACTAGGAATCACTTTTGGTAATAATAGAAGTCCCGAACCAACCCAGATTCGGGTATATGATAGGAGGCCAGATATCCACAACTGGTGTTAGGGATTGCAGAATGGATTGTTAAGGAAAAACTAACACTAGAGGTAGTGTTTTTGAGAATTTAAACACAATCTAAAACTTATATGATCTACTATATGAATCAAACACCACAAAAACAATCATAGACACATAATCAAACACATACACAAAGATAAACAGAAATAAAATGCAGAAAAGGAAAGAACACAACGGATTTTATACTAGTTCGGAATTGCTCCTACGTTTAGTCCCATGCAACCCTGGATTGTGTAGAGTTTTATTACGGTATCTATATCCAGTTACATTCCTCCTTGATTTCACAGCTACAAGGGATACCACCAATTCCACACACACACACACACGATCAAGTATATCCTTCTTGATTTCACGACTACAAGGGATACCACTGATTACCCTTCATTTATTTCACAGCTAAAAGGGATACCACCGATTACAAACACTACCCAAACAATTACAACAAGCCTATAACTCCTCAATAGCACTTTGATTCAGAGAGTAATGAGTAGAGAGTGAGAAGAGAAGAAGTTTAATGAAAATAGAATTGAATTCGGTAGAGTATAAGTGTAGAAATCATAAAAATGAGAATATATAATGGTGTAAAGAAAGGAGATGAATATGGAGAAGAGGAATTAAAATAAAATTCGAAATCGCCCCCTATTTATAACATTTGAAAGGTTGCCACGTTTCTGGACCGTAACAAATTATGAAAAGACACTTCCTTTTAATTTTGAAAAAATGACAGTTATATGTGAACATGTAAATAAACGTATGTCGATATATCATGTTTTAAAATTGAATTATGAGTATTTTCAAGTGTTTTGATATATATATATAATTTTGGAAATTATTGAATTAAAACATAGTGTTATAAATGAATATTATAAAGTAGAAAATCATATGAAAACATAAATATAAACTATATAAACATATTTATAAAATTATAGAGTTAAAACTATATAAATAAAAAGTATATAAAAGTAAAAAATATAAAATTTATAAAACTTGAGTTTAAAATAAAAATAAAATAAAATAAGGAAGATAGAGATTAAAGATAGAATTTGAAAACAGAATTTGAAATCAGAAATTGAAAAATAGAATTTGAATTTGAATTTGAACCTGGAGTGCTATTCAGAGTCTTACATAATCTAGACTTTATTACTATATTTGTCTTGAACTCTTGAAATCTTGAATACTCATGAGTCATGAATCATCTCTGAATTCTGAATCTCTACTGTAACACCCCACGTCCATTAATGTCACTCACAAAGGGAATGCATTAACTTCCATGGAGGTTATAAGTGAATATAGAACAGAAAAATTACAACAAGACAGATAATAAATAGTACTTGGAAATCTAAAACTTCATTTTATTGCAGCGGAAATTAAACATGTTTGTTACATCATAAAACCATAGATCATAACCAAGTACAATATCCATCTTCATAAAAACAAAATACGTAATCCCATTACATAAATAGCCATTAAAAAGATAACAAGCTGGACTTTACTTCAACGGTCCAAGCTTTCCAAAGAGAGATGAAGCAATTCAATCAAACTCCACTAGAGCTGGGCCCAACCTGAGGACCTGGAGGGGGAAAAGGATAGAAATAGAGGGGGTCAGACATAAAGTCTGGAGAGTATGATAATTCTAACAATACTATTATCAAAATAACTAGACTAAGGCATAAGCTGGAAGACAAGTAAATGTCTATGAACTCTTAGGAAGATAAAGATAGCGTTTAAGATAACGTTAAGGATAACGGTAAAGGCACACCTAATTACTAACAAATGATTACTACACTGCACCGCACATTACTACACTGCACCACACCAGTCACCCTATTGTTTGATCCCACTTGCTTCACACAGAAACTTTATAAATAGCCTTACGTACCCCTAGCTGACTACATAGGTGTCGTCTGCCCCTATCTCCACTAGGTGTACCCCACAACCCACTTTCGATCGGCTCCCTACTCGTAGATACCCGTGCTGGCCCCACAGTGGGGTGTAACACTCCCCTAAAGTGGCAACCCGATTCAACTTGAGAATGCACGGCTTATACCTACACGATGCAACAACGTCTTACCTACCAGCCCGGGTCCACACACGCATATGAAACCTGTTGGACTTGCGTTGCCACCGCTCCCCGTTTTGGCCTCTTACAGTCAAACCCAGCATGCGTGTCCCGTCCTCGACTTGGGTCGAGCCCACAAAGATACGTTTGGGATACTGGTCGAAATGGGCCCCCACAAGCTACCCACCTAAGCTTGTCACTAGTATATCCCACTTAACCCTCTTAGTCATGTTCATTTACATGTGTGTTTGGTTAAGTCTTACTAATCGTATTTCACATGCCACTAAGGGCACCCCCTAGATTCCTCATGCCACCCAAGGCACCTACTTAACCCACATGTCCCACCTTACATGTTTATCTGGTTAAGTATTTCTTAATTCATTCAGGCCATAACCTCATAAAGACCTCTCACATTAGACTGGCATTTATGGCAGCTGGATTTGCCGGGCGGGTCCGGGCAGTCTTACACCATAAAAGAGTCTAACCTCGTGTCTTTACAACCGTTATGCTTTAGTTTAGGCCTAGGACCTCTCACATTGGGCTGACATTTGTGACCATTGGATTTGCCGGGCGGGTCCGGGCAGGTTTACGTCACAAACGAGTCCAACCTCGTGTCCTAAGCATTGATTAACACTTAAAATCTTTTACCCCAGTTTTAATAATTCCCTATTCAAATTATTAATTAAGTCAACTTTTAATGATGTCCATAATTGACTCAATTATGGCCATCCACTTATGGCATGCAAAATCATATCAATTGCACCCCAACTTTTTAATATTAAATCCTTAATATTACCCCTACCCCACGTTTATACGTTCGCTTATTCAACGCATAATATAGGCTAGACTTGTATAGTCTAACACCTAGCACAAAGATAAATTATCACAACATATAGACAATTAAAATAAATCTAATCATAATAGGGGTGAAACTTGCATAAACTACACATGTTAAGGATCAAAAGGTGTCAACTTGTTAAATGTCTCAATTTATATGATATGATCATAGCCCAAATCTATACATAAACTTGCATATGGGGTTTTTAGGCAACATAATGATGGTGTGAACTAGCATAGGATATCACATATGTCATAGCATAATTCTAGATGTCATAATAGATGTCTTGGTATATGTTCATAACTTTTCTAATCAATCTAACTTGCATATGTGACTTGTCATATAGATCAACATAACCCAAACATGATGATTTAATTAATATGAACTAACTAGCATAGATGGTAACATCATGGCCTTTTTAACATGTATGATTCACCACAACTTAGCATAGAAACTTTCAACATACATAACATCATCATAGCATGATTTACAACATATAAGATATCATCATCACATAACATTGGATTTACAATATACATGATAGCAAAAGGGGTTTACAACAACATATATGATAATTCACATCATCTACTCATAATCCATTCATAACTCAACCTAATTAAAATGATAATAATCTTGTTAAGATCATCATACTCACAATTTAGAGAAGAAAAGAGAGAGTTTTGCTTTGCTTTAGGGTTGAGAGAATTAGAATTGAATTTGCTTTTCTTCTTTCTTAGTTGGCGACGGTATGACGGTAACTATTCTATTTTAATTAGGTTTAGGGTTAGCATTAGGATGTATTTATAGGTGTAGGAAGTTATTTAGGACCATTAGATTAACCCTGAACCATGAGAACCAATCAAATGCAAAATCTGCATTTGAGCGAATCGGCCCATGGGTTGACAGCCAAACACCCTGGATTAACCCCTAGTCGACCCAACGAGGCTCGGGTCGACCTCAAAAATGGGTCAGTTCGGTTATTTCCCCTACCAATTCGCTGTTTCGAACTTTTTCGCATATTTATTTATTTAATTTATATATATATATATATATCAATATATATATATTTCTCTACGCAACCCATTTCACTTAATTCTTTTCTAAAAATTAAGTATACTTTAATTTGTGAATTTTAATGTTATAAAATTACGGGGTGTTACATTCTCCCCTCCTTAAAGGATTTCGTCCCCGAAATCTCCAAGTCAAGAAGAATGTATATCCTACCGTCTAATCGTCCATCTACTCAACCATCAGACACCAGCATCCATTGTCCTTAAAAGACTTCTAGTGCTTTAATGTTTATATGCACAGTGTGTGTATATGTCCATATCTAATGCAAAATTAGGCGGTCTACTGATTCAGTCGACCTCCTTAGTGCAATTCATGATAGTGCCATGCGTCCAATATGTATGCAAAAGATTCCTAATGATACATATTAATTCTATATGCGTGCACAACCATCCACCCGAATGCAGCAACTATATGATAATACAACCATTATACATCCATTTTACTAAATACATCCATATATATGCAATATGCAATATGAAGTGACTGAGCCGATCTGGTGCCTAATAGTGTGTGTATATGCATCCACGAGCAACCACTAGCAAACACTTGCATCCACTTTGCATCCACCATACATAACATGTCTCAAACACATGTTTCAACCATAGGATTATCCTAACTAAAGGTCAAAGATACTAGCGAGAGGATATACTAAAGATAAGATAAGTACAAGCTAAGCGATAAAGGAGAAATTAAAAGACATTCCCTCAAAAAGAAAAGGGTATCGTGAACGCATCTTCTCTTCTGTCTCCCAAGTAGCGTTGCTCTCATCATCTCCCCATTGCACTTTGACTAGTCTGACCTCTCGATTCCTCAACCTCTTGATCTCTGACCCAAGAATGCGCGTAGGAGCTCGTCAAATTGTCGCATCACGCTCTATCTCCACCTCTCTAAGCAAGCTCGGCTCTACCACTTCCGCGGTCTCGTGCAAGCACTTCCTCAAATGTGACACATGGAATACGTCATGTACACCACTAAGTCTCTCAGGCAACTCCACTCTATACGCCATCCGTCCAATCCTCTCCTTAATAGGAAACGGCCCTACAAACCTTGGTGCTAATTTCCCAATGGACCCAAAGCAAACAACGTTTCGTAATGGAGACACTTTGACAAAGACCATGTCCCCAACTTCAAACTCGAGATCTGTCCTCCTCTTATCCGCATAAGATTTCTGCCTATCTTGCGCTGCTTTCATCCTCCTTCGAATCAAGTCGATCTTCTCCGAAGTCTCCCTAATCATATTGGGCCCAAGTAAGATCTTATCCGTAGATTCCCACCAACATGTAGGTGAACGACAAGGTCGTCCATATAGAGCTTCAAATGGTGCCATACCAATGCTGGACTGAAAGCTATTATTATATGCGAACTCAACCAATGGAAGATGCTCTTCCCATGTACCCCCAAAGTCTAGGATACATAGCCTCAACAGATCCTCTAGAATGCGATTCACCCTCTCAGTCTGGCCGTCCGTATGAGGATGATATGCGGTGCTCAAACATAACTGAGTCCCCACCGCCTCTTGTAAGCTTCTCCAAAATTCGCTAGTGAAAATAGGATCGCGGTCGCTCACTATGCTAGAAGGAACACCGTGCAAACGAACTATTTCTCGAACGTATACGGAGGCTAACCATGGAGCAGTCCTCTTACTCTCTACGGGAATGAAATGGGCGCTTTTAGTAAGTCTATATACTATAACTCAAATTCCCGTATTACCCTTCCTTGATCGCGGTAACCCATCCACAAAATCCATCGAGACACTTTCCCACTTCCATAGTGGAACCTCTAATGGGTGAAGCAACCCACCGGGTTTCTTTTTCTACGCTTTTACTTGTTGGCACACCAAGCATCTAGCGACATACTCGGCCACGTCTTTCTTCATGCCGGCCCAAAAGTAAACTCTCTTCATGTCTTTGTACATCTTGTCCCTGCCGGGATGAATGGTCATCTTCGAATGATATGCTTCGTCAAGAATAGTCTTCCTTAGGTCATCGTCTTTTGGTACACAAAGTCTACCGTCCCTACGTAACCAACCCTTATCGTCTAGGGTATACCTACGGAGATGGCTTGATGACTCCCCTCCTTTGAGTTTTTCTACTGACTCAACCAACTGCGGGTCGTCTCGCTGTGCCTCGCCAATCCGTCCCAAAAGCATAGGTCTGACCTCCAAGGATGCTAGCAAACCGGGTACGAAGTCAACGGAAGGTCTAAAGTCAAACA
Source organism: Allium sativum (assembly GCA_030737875.1). Lineage (NCBI taxonomy): Eukaryota > Viridiplantae > Streptophyta > Magnoliopsida > Asparagales > Amaryllidaceae > Allium > Allium sativum. The sequence goes on along the minus strand of CM060910.1, from coordinate 1,040,582,498 downwards.
TCGAAATGAATTCTAAACTTCGCTGCTAAACAAATAAAGGACTTAAGGATAATCTTTTTCTACTTAAGGCGTCTGCCACCACGTTACCCTTGCCAGGGGTATAGGCTATTTCGAAGTCGTAGGACGCTAAGAACTCCATCCACCTTTGCTGCCTTAAGTTCATGTCCTTTTGAGAGAATAGGTATTTTAAAGACTTGTGGTCAGTGAATAATTCGAATTTCTCGCCAAGAAGATAATGACGCCAAGACTTAAGCGCGAAAACAATAGCGGCCAACTCAAGGTCATGTGTGGGGTAATTCTTCTCATGCGCTCTCAACTGCCTTCCACCAAAGGCTATTACCCTGCCCTCTTGCATTAAGACTGCGCCTAGTCCTGTCCCACAAGCGTCAGTATAAACGGTAAACAGCTTACTCCCGTCTGGCAATACTAAGACTGGGGCTGAAGTCAAAGCTCTCTTCAAACGTTGGAACGCATCATCACAATCTACGTCCCATGTGAAAACTAGGTTCTTCTTCGTCAAGCGTGTCAATGGAGCTGATATCTTTGCGAAGTCTTTGATAAACTTCCTATAGTAGCCAGCCAACCCCAAGAAACTTCTCACTTTGGTAGCATTTTTAGGGACCTTCCAATCTTGGATGGCCACCACCTTCGCGGGATCCACGGCTATCCCTTCTTTGGAAACCGCGTGCCACAAGAACCGTACTTCCTTCCTCCAGAAGTGACACTTAGAAAATTTAGCCTTAAGGATATGCGCTCGTAGGGTCTCCAACACTTCCCTAAGATGTAAGGCATGCTCTTCTTCATCCTTAGAAAAGATCAAGATGTCATCTACAAAGACTACCACGAATTTGTTAAGGTACTCCCTAAACAGCCTACTCATCAAATCAACAAAGTATGCGGGGGCGTTTGTCAAACCGAAGGGCATCACTAGCCATTCATAGAAACCGTCCGGAGTCCTAAAGGCAGTTTGGTCAATGCTATCCTCAGCCACTCTCAACTGATGGAAACCAGTGGCTAAGTCCAACTGCGAAAACACTGAGGCGCCAACTAACTGATCGAAGAGATCGTCAATCCTCGGCAGTGGGTGTCTGTTCTTCTTAGTAAGCTTATTAAGTTCTCTATAGTCCACACAAAGTCTAAGGGACCCATCCTCCTTCATGGCAAATACTACTGGAGCACCCCACTCCGATATACTTCGTCTTATGAACCCCTTCTCAAGCAACTCCTTCACTTGCTTATCGAGTTCCCTCCTTTCACGTGGAGCCATATGGCGTACTGGAAAAGATACTGGTTTCTCATTATCCACAAGATATATCCGAAAATCTATCTCCCGCTTCGGAGGCAAGCCCTTCACCTCCTCAGACACATCCGAATATTCTCGGACCACTCTAACAGATCGTAGATTTTCCTCAGACGCGTCAAGCGATTCTAGATAACTTAGCATAACCGAATTTATGGGATTTCAGAAGATTTCGAGAGTGTTGCCAAGGCGAGTCACGAGCCTAACTACTCTCCTTTCACAATCAAGAACGGCCCCATTTCTGGCTAACCAATCCATTCCTAAAATTAGCCCATAGCCCGTGAAGCCCAACACATAAGCATCACATCTAAATTCAACGCTAAGTATGGAAATTTTCAAATCCAAACACATCATGGACAAATAAGCTGAGCCCCCTATTGGATTCGAAACAACTAAGGGATCCTCTACTAAACTGGTGTTTAAGTGCAGTGATTCAACTAATGATGTAGAGATAAACGAATGTGATGCGCCCGAACCGAATAAGGTACGGACAGGATGATCAAACAGAAAAACTAAGCTTTCAACAGAAATGGTTCTACCTCGTTCTTGCAGCGGTGGGACCGCGAGAGCCTGAACTTGTCCCCTTGCCTGCCCTGGTGCCATAAGAGCCTGCACCTGTCCCCCCAAGGTAGCTCCTGCCCTCTGCCCCTTCTTTGGGCAGTCCTTCACTAAATGTCCCGCATCGCCACAATGAAAACAGCCTGTCTTCTTTTTCTTTCGGCAATCCTTGCTGAGATGGCCTGGTATCCCACAGTTAAAACATTTCTTCTTTCCCTTACCGTTATTGTCTTTACCACCCTTCTTGTTTTGCTATTGTGGTTTCTTCTGATCCCCCTTCTTCTCGGGTGCCTTATCAGCTTTAGCGCTTTTCTCCTCATGCATGAGCGCCATTTCTACTAACTTCTCAAAGGTGGCCCCCATAGGAATGTGGGTCATAGCCAACCCTTGCAATGGTTCATTCAAGCCATTCACGAACCTCAGCGCCTTCTTCTCCGGCGTGTTCACTAAGTCCAAGCCAAACCTTGCTAACTGATTAAATTTATTGATATATTCTTTCACTGATGAGCTTCCTTACTTCAATGTCAAGAACCTTTCCATATATAGATTTTCTTCCGCCCTTGAGAGAAACTTCGCCTCGAACCTACATCTGAAATCCGCCCAAGAGTCAACAGGACGCTCCCCATTAGTGACCTCCCACCAAAATGAGGCTTCTCCCTTCATCAGCCAAGCTGCTAAACGAACTCTCCTCCCTTCTTCTACTTCAAAGATTTCTAGCAATTCTTCCACCTCCTTAAGCCAATCTCTAGATTCCACAAACGTTTCTGAACCTTGAAATAGTTTTCCTCCCATAGCCTTGAATTCCTTGCACGTCTTTGCAAAAGTATCTACGCGAAGAGGAGGAGGAGGAACGGGTGCAACTGGTGGTGGAGGAACATTGGCTAGACCTGCAGCGGCCCTAGCCTCTAATAACCTCCTATACCATCCTGGTATCGTTACACCGTCGGGTAGATTAAGATCTTCAGCCATGCTGAAACGAAAAAGGAAAGATTCAAAATGGAGAATTCGAAAGATAAAGATATGTGGCTATTGGGGATTATGTTTTTCTTAAAAACTTTTCTCTTTAAATTTCTCATTAAAACATGTTTTTGAAAACACTTTTTCCAAAAATAACTATTTTTCTAAAGTATTTTTATCTGTTCTGGTAACCTTAAGCTCTGATACCACGTGTAACACCCCACGTCCATTAATGTCACTCACAAAGGGAATGCATTAACTTCCATGGAGGTTATAAGTGAATATAGAACAGAAAAATTACAATAAGACAGATAATAAATAGTACTTGGAAATCTAAAACTTCATTTTATTGCAGCGGAAATTAAACATGTTTGTTACATCATAAAACCATAGATCATAACCAAGTACAATATCCATCTTCATAAAAACAAAATACATAATCCCATTACATAAATAGCCATTAAAAAGATAACAAGCTGGACTTTACTTCAACGGTCCAAGCTTTCCAAAGAGAGATGAAGCAATTCAATCAAACTCCACTAGAGCTGGGCCCAACCTGAGGACCTGGAGGGGGAAAAGGATAGAAATAGAGGGGGTCAGACATAAAGTCTGGCGAGTATGATAATTCTAACAATACTATTATCAAAATAACTAGACTAAGGCATAAGCTGGAAGACAAGTAAATGTTTATGAACTCTTAGGAAGATAAAGATAGCGTTTAAGGTAACGTTAAAGATAACGGTAAAGGCACACCTAATTACTAACGAATGATTACTACACTGCACCGCACATTACTACACTGCACCACACCAGTCACCCTATTGTTTGATCCCACTTGCTTCACACAGAAACTTTATAAATAGCCTTACGTACCCCTAGCTGACTACATAGGTGTCGTCTGCCCCTATCTCCACTAGGTGTACCCCACTACCCACTTTCGATCGGCTCCCTACTCATAGATACCTGTGCTGGCCCCACAGTGGGGTGTATCACTCCCCTAAAGTAGCAACCCGATACAACTTGAGAATGCACGGCTTATACCTACACGATGCAACAACGTCTTACCTACCAGCCGGGTCCACACATGCATATGAAACCCGTTGGACTTGCGTTGCCACCGCTCCCCATTTTGGCCTCTTACAGTCAAACCCAGCATGCGTGTCCTGTCCTCGACTTGGGTCGAGCCCTCAAAGATACGTTTGGGATACTGGTCGAAATGGGCCCCCACAAGCTACCCACCTAAGCTTGTCACTAGTATATCCCACTTAACCCTCTTAGTCATGTTCATTTACATGTGTGTTTGGTTAAGTCTTACTAATCGTATTTCACATGCCACTAAGGGCACCCCCTAGATTCCTCATGCCACCCAAGGCACCTACTTAACCCCCATGTCCCACCTTACATGTTTATCTGGTTAAGTATTTCTTAATTCATTCAGGCCATAACCTCATAAAGACCTCTCACATTAGACTAGCATTTATGGCAGCTGGATTTGCCGGGCGGGTCCGGGCAGTCTTACACCATAAAAGAGTCTAACCTCGTGTCTTTACAACCGTTATGCTTTAGTTTAGGCCTAGGACCCCTCACATTGGGCTGACATTTGTGACCACTGGATTTGCCGGGCGGGTCCGGGCAGGTTTACGTCACAAACGAGTCCAACCTCGTGTCCTAAGCATTGATTAACACTTAAAATCTTTTACCCCAGTTTTAATAATTCCCTATTCAAATTATTAATTAAGTCAACTTTTAATGATGTCCATAATTGACTCAATTATGGCCATCCACTTATGACATGCAAAACCATATTAATTGCACCCCAACTTTTTAATATTAAATCCTTAATATTACCCCTACCCCACGTTTATACGTTCGCTTATTCAACGCATAATATAGGCTAGACTTGTATAGTCTAACACCTAGCACAAAGATAAATTATCACAACATATAGACAATTAAAATAAATCTAATCATAATAGGGGTGAAACTTGCATAAACTACACATGTTAAGGATCAAAAGGTGTCAACTTGTTAAATGTCTCAATTTATATGATATGATCATAGCCCAAATCTATACATAAACTTGCATATGGGGTTTTTAGGCAACATAATGATGGTGTGAACTAGCATAGGGTATCACATATGTCATAGCATAATTCTAGATGTCATAATAGATGTCTTGGTATATGTCCATAACTTTTATAATCAATCTAACTTGCATATGTGACTTGTCATATAGATCAACATAACTCAAACATGATGATTTAATTAATATGAACTAACTAGCATAGATGGTAACATCATGGCCTTTTTAACATGCAAGATTCGTCACAACTTAGCATAGAAACTTTCAACATACATAACATCATCATAGCATGATTTACAACATATAAGATATCATCATCACATAACATTGGATTTACAATATACATGATAGCAAAAGGGGTTTACAACAACATATATGATAATTCACATCATCTACTCATAATCCATTCATAACTCAACCTAATTAAAATGATAATAATCTTGTTAAGATCATCATACTCACAATTTAGAGAAGAAAAGAGAGAGTTTTGCTTTGCTTTAGGGTTGAGAGAATTAGAATTGAATTTGCTTTTCTTCTTTCTTAGTTGGCGACGGTATGACGGTAACTATTCTATTTTAATTAGGTTTAGGGTTAGCATTAGGATGTATTTATAGGTGTAGGAAGTTATTTAGGACCATTAGATTAACCCTGAACCATGAGAACCAATCAAATGCAAAATCTGCATTTGAGCGAATTGGCCCACGGGCTGACAGCCAAACACCCTGGATTAACCCCTAGTCGACCCAGCGGAGCTAGGGTCGACCTCAAAAATGGGCCGGTTCGGTTATTTCCCCTCCCAATTCGCTGTTTTGAACTTTTTCGCATATTTATTTATTTAATTTTTAATTTATATATATATATATCAATATATATATATTTCTCTGCGCAACCCATTTCACTTAATTCTTTTCTAAAAATTAAGTATACTTTAATTTGTGAATTTTAATGTTATAAAATTACGGGGTGTTACATCTACTATATTTAAACTGTACAGTCTTCAGTAATAATTCCTGTTTCGTATGTGTATATATATTCTAGACAAAAGTGTTAGTATATATTTTATAATCAATTAATATTGAAATAACGTTGTTGTTATCAAAGTTCCATTCTCCAACAATCTTCCTTTTTTTTATTATGACAGCCTTAGTTTATAAAATATCATACATATATATACCTATTGATGATGATCCTCCAAATATTCCTCTATCTATATGAATCCTATATTTTATAATTTCTCCCCCTTTGGCATTATCAAAAAGAAATTCTAAAACTACTCCCCTTAAATCATATAACTGCTTAAATAAAACCTATAACTAATAATGAATTTCTAAATCAAAGTAGAATACTCCCCCTAAGTAAAAAGTATTTCCATTAATAATTCTTATATACTCCCACTCAATTCTTGTATTTATAACAAAGTAATAAAAAATTTATGTTACACAAAACAAGCAATATATTTAAAAATTGTTTATACAAATGATATTACATGTACATATTAAACATTATATTAATGAAAAGGAACGACAAGAATACGACAAGGAACGAATCAAAAACCTAAAATCTAATTATCCTTAACTATTGGAGATTTATAAATAGGACAACTGGGGTAATGGAGGAAAAAATATCCATTCCTTTCAATCATATTTCCGTTATGATCGTATAAGACTTCGCCTACACAAACGACTTGATCCTCTTCGTTTGAAACTTCTTGTTGTTATTCCTCGGATTCCTCTTCCTCCATTATCTCTTCTTCCTCTTCTTCTGGTTCCTTTTCCTCTTCCATATGTTCATTATCATCTTCGATGATAATTGGATTATCATGATTATCCGTTATGAACTTAAGAAGACTCCTTACCACTTTTGCTTGCTATTTTGCTCTTAGCTCATCCTAATTTGAATTACTTGTATTTCAGTCAACATTTGCAGAGCATACGCCATCTTTTCTTCAATTTTGATGACACGTGATATCGTAGATCGTTGAAATGGACCTACGGATGGTCTAGCGGACGAATCGGGATTGATTTAGGTGTTTAATTAGTGGAGGCCATTATTTATTTTAGTTTAGAATTTTTACAGAGGTGAGAAATGAAAATGAAGAAGAAAAGTCGAAGTACAGAGTTTAAATAATTAATATAACTAACTTTTAGTGGAACTAATTTCAAAATTCTGGCGGTTATATGTTGACATATACATAAACGTAAGTCAACATACTTTTCTTTTAAATTTTATTTTTCTGATTTTTTATGTTATATATATATTAGTATATTTAATTATTCTAACTCACTTAATGAACATATTCCTAATTCTCTTCTAAATTTAGTAAATGTTGCTTCATTTAATGGTTTTGTTAATATATCTGCTATTTGTTTATCTGTTTCTATAAATTCGTGTGAAATTTTCTCTTTACTTACGTTATCTCTTAGAAAATGATGTCTTATATCGATATGTTTAGTTCTTGAATGATGAGTTGGATTTTTAGAAATACTTATAGCACTCGTATTATTGCAGTATATTGGTGATTTATTTATATTTAATCCAAAATCATTTAAAGTTTGTTGCATATATATTTTTTCTGAACAAGCTAAAGCGGTAGAGATATATTCTGCTTCAGTTGTTGACAAAGATACAGTATTTTGCTTTTTACTAAACCACGAGACTAGTGAATGTCCTAAGAAGTGACATGTTCCACTAGTACTTTTACGATTGGATTTACATCCTGCGTAGTCAGCGTCACAGTAAGAAACTAAGTCGAATGAATCATCCTTAGGGTAAAATATTCCAAAGTCTGATGTATGCTTTATATACCTTAGAATACGTTTTATGACTTTTACATGTGTTTCCTTAGGTTTCCATTGATATCTTGCACAGAGACATACACTATGCATTATATATGGTCTACTAGCAGTTATATATAATAATGATCCTATCATTCCTCTATATAGTTTTTGATCAGCATCATTAGATGTATATTCTTTACTTAATGATATATTAGTCGCCATAGGTGTTGGTCTCCCATTAGTCGTTGTTAGATTATATTTATTAATTAGATCTCTTACGTATTTTTATTAATTAATAAACATTCCAAATTCTTTCAAAATATAGTCTTTAGAATGTTAGTTCTCCGATATGACTCATTTCAAATTCTTGGGTCATAATATCTGAATTTTTTTATTCATCTTATCGTTTGTTGATCTGAAAATTTTATCATCAACATATATTTGAACTAATTGTATATCTTTATTATTATTATTAATAATAATAAAAGTATTATCTAATTTTCCTATCTCAAAATTTGATTGTAACAAATAATTTCTTAATCTATCATACCAAGCCCTAGGAGTCTGTTTTAATCCATATAACGCTTTCTTTAACTTATATAAGTGATCTGGTAATTTTTTGTCTTCAAATAGAGGTGGTTGCTCTACATATACGTCTTCTTTAACAAATCCATTTAGAAAAGCACTTTTGACGTACATTTGATATAATTTGAAATTATTATGGTTTGCAAAGGCTAGTAAAAGCCTAATAACTTCTATTCTTGCTATGGAGGCAAAAGTTTCATCATAATCTGTTCCTTCTTCTTGAGTATAACCTTGTGCTACTAGTCGTACCTTATTTCTTACCACCTCACCTTGTTGATTCATTTTATTTTTATAAACCCATTTGGTTCCTATTATAGTCTTATCCTCTGGTCTAGGAACAAGTTCCCATACATCATTCCTAGTAAACTCATTCAGTTCTTCTTGCGTAACAAGTATCCATGAATCATCAGAAGATGCTTCCTTTGGATTCTTAGGTTCAATAGTTGAAATAAATGCAGTATTACTCATATTATTTAATTTATTATGGGTTCTAACAACGGATTCAATATCTCCTAAGATATTTTCTACAATGGTCTGTAAGTAATCTTATTCGTTTGTTTGGTTGATTATCTTCATGATTTATTTCATTAATTTCATTTTCACATTCATATTCTATTTTGAGTTATACTTTTATAATTTTTGTCGAAAGATACGTTTAAGGTTTGTTCTATGGTATTGGTTCGAGTATTGGAAATTCTATATGCTTTACTTCTTTCTAAATATCCAATAAATATTCCTTTATCGGATTTCGAGTCAAACTTGTCTAAATTGTCTCTAGTATTAAGTATAAAACATTTACTTTCAAGTATTTTAAAACATGATACTTTTGGTTTCTTATTATACTAAAGTTCATATCGGGTTTTATGAGTTAAAGGTCTAATTGAAATTCTATTTATAATATAACAAGTTGTTGCAACTGCCTCAGCCCAAAAATATCTTGGTAAATTACTATTAGATAACATAGTTCTCGCACACTCTTCTATTGTCCTATTTTTACTTTCAACTACTCCATTTTGTTGAGGGGTTCTCGAAATTGAAAACTTATGGGTTGTTCCCTTTTTATTACAGTTTTTTTTTGAAAATTTCATTTTCGAATTCTCCGCTATGATCACTTCATATTGTTTTGATTTTTAGTGATAATAAATTTTGAAGTCTTTTAGAAAAAGTTTTAGATTGATCAAAAGCATCACTTTTATTTTCAAGAAACAAAATCCAAGTAAATCTAGAAAAATCGTCGACTATTACGTAAACATATCTATTATGATTTATCGATAGAACTTGAGATGGACCAAATAAATCCATGTGAATCAACTCCAATGGTTTTGATATAGTAATTTCCTCTTTTTTTTAAATGAACTTCTCTTTAATTTTCCAAAATGACAAGCGTCACATAAGTTATTAACTTTAAATTTCATTTTGGGTAGCCCTCTTAATTAATCTAATTTAGAAATCCTAGAGATATGGTTGAAGTTTATATGACCAAATTTCTTATGCCAGATCCAGAAGTCACTTGTATTGGGTATAAGACATAGGTTATTATTGGAGATTTTCATACTCAATATGTAGATATTTTTCTTTCTATCTCCTTCGAATATTACTTTTGAATTCCCATCTTCTATAAAACATATATCCTTTTCAAAATTTATTTTATAACCCTTATCTTTTGAATTCCTTTCTTCATACTCAATATATACTCAGCAAGCTGTGTTTTAAATTCCTAACTAATATAACATAAAAATCAGTAGGAGTTTCAGAATTACCGACATTACCGATTCCAATAATGTATCCTTTAGAGTTATCTCTGAAGTTCACCATTCCACCATCTTCATATTTCAGATTATTGAGTAATACAGGATTTCCCATCATATATCTCGAACAGCCACTATCCAGTATCCATTTGTCCCTTTTCATTTCCACCAACTGCTTTCCAGAATTTGAATTCACAATGGCCATGTAACACACCAGTTCGGAATTTGAATTTCCAATGGCCATCTTTTTAGAATTTGAATTTTCAAAAGCCACCATTTCAGAATTTGAATTTCCAACAACCACTTCACCCATCTTTTCAACTTTTGAATTTTCAAAAGCCATAAAACACATCTTTTCCTGGATTGAACAATATTTCAGTAGATCGCATGCCTTTTCAATATGATTATATGCAGACTCTTTCAACATTGGTACAATGCATGAATTGACACTAGTGTTAACAAATATTCCATTTAAAAATATTCAAAAATCAGATTATGATCTTTCTGAAAGACCTTGCTCTGATACCAATTGTTAGGAACTGCAGAATAGATCGTTAAGGCAAAACAAACACTAAAGGGGGATGAATAGTGTTTTTGAGAATTTAAACAAAATCTAAAACTTATACGATCTACTATATAAATCAAACACCACAGAAACAATCACAGACACATAATCAAATACAAACATAAAGATAAACAGAAATAAAATGCAGAAAAGGAAAGAACACACCAGAATTTATACTGGTTCAGAATTGCTCCTACGTTCAGTCCTACGCAATGCTAGATTGCGCAGAGTTTTTGTAACACCCCACGTCCATTAATGTCACTCTCAAAGGGAATGCATTTACTTTCATGGAGTATTATTGGTGAATAGAACAGAATATAACAAGACAGATACATATATTGGTACTTGAAAATTTTCAAAACAACTTTTATTGCAGCGGAGAAACGGTTTGATTACAACAACATCATAAACCAACAGAAAAACCAAGTACACTTAGTAACCATCTTGACAAATTGTTTTCTGAGTACATAAAGTAAAAAGGCAAAACCCCAACATAAGTAGCCATAAAAGAAATGAGTAGAACTTTACTTTCAGCAATCCAAGCACTTCTAAAAGAGAGAGAAAGATCCAGATCAAGCTCCACTAGTACTAGTCCCACCCTGAAAACCTGAGGGGGAGGGGGGAAGGAAGATAAGAGGAGAAAACAAAGGGGGTTAGACATAAAGTCTTGCGAGTACAATAACTTTAACAATATAATTATTAAAGTAATTAGGATAAGGCATAAACTGGTAAAACAAGGAATGACTGTGAAACAAGTGGGCAAGACAAAACAAACAAGAGGAATATTCGGGCATTAATCTCGCTCCTAATCACTATAGGATAATGACTATACTACACCACTACTAGTCACCCTAAACATTGATCCCGCTACTGAACATAATAATCATAATGGTAATTTCGTGTACCCCTAGCTGTCTCCATAGGTGCTGCCTGCCCATATCTCCACTAGTTGTACCCACTACCCCCATGCGATCGGCTCCCTAACTCGTAGATACCTGTGCTGGTCCCACAATGGGGTGTATCACTCCCCAAAGTGGCAACCTGATACCACTAAAGATGCACGACTTATATCTACACGATGCAACAACGTCTTACCTACCAGCCTGGGCCCACGCACGCACATGACCCCGTTGGACTTACGTTGCCACCGTTAACCCGTTTTGATCTCTTACAATCAAACCCAGTAAGCATGTCCCGTCCTCGATCTAACTCGAGCTCACAAAGATACTTAATGGGTTACTGGTTTGAAATGGGTCTCCCATGCTTGACACAAGCTTTCCACCTATGCTTGGTCCCCACTAGAATTTTCCACTTAACCCCTTCTTATTCATGACATGTTTCAATTTGGTTAGGTGGTTCTAATCGTATTTCACATGTCACCCATGACACCCACTTAACCCCCATGTCCCACCACATGTTTATCTTGGTTAAGTGTTACTTAATTCATTATAACCGTAACCTTGTAAAACTTCCCACATTAGACTCCCATTTACGGTTGTTGGATTTGTCGAGCGGGTCCGGGCAGTCTTATACCGCAAACTTGTCCAACCTTGTGTCTTTACAATTGCTACGCATTTAATTTATGCCTTCGACCTCCCACATAAAAATTATACCAATTAATGTCTCAATTTAATTATAAGCTTTTAAAGCCATTTTATGCCAATTCACAATTTACATAATTAATATTTTCCCATTATCCCCACGCTATTCGTACGTTCCAATATGAGCTATGTTAGACTTGCAAATAGTCTAACTTATAAAAAGAAAAGAAACATCACAAGTTGCATAACACATAAAATAGATCTAACTTGCAAATAGGAATTATAACATAAATTTGCATAGCCAATAATTTGCATAGACAATGGTCATATAGAATCATATATTTGCATAAACTACCATGGATCTAAATATAGATCTAAACATGAAATTGTGAACTTGCATATATGAATATAATTTTCACCTAAAAATGTGAATATAGTTTTCACCTAAACTTGCATATGGATTTCTACAATTTGCATATGAATTTATCACATGTTTTTGCATATAAACTAGCATATGTATATACTTGATTCACATATAAACTTGTGTACAATTCACATATAGACTTGCATAAGATTCATATTCAAACTAACATACAATTTAACATCCCAAACTTGCATAAAATTCACATACGAATTAGCATATGATTTAACATCCCAAACTTGCATAAGATTCACATACGAATTAACATATGTAAAAACGGACTTGCATAAGATTCACATACAAACTAGCATATGATTTAACATCCCAAACTTGCATAGGTTTCACATACGAACTAGCATATGATTTACATCCCAAACTTGCATAAAATAAATCAAGTTAAACATGTATAATTGGACATATGAAATAGATCTACCAACATAAGATAACAAAGTTAAACAACATTACGTGATTCAACAGACATGTTCTCGTAATCCAATTATAACTCATCACGATTAATTTATTAATTATATTGTGAAAGAAATAGTACTCACAAAGATATGTTAGAGAAGAGAATGATTTGTTCATCTGTTGAATTAGAATTCTGACTTGCTAATCCCTAAGCTTTAGGAAGGAGAACTATCCAAGTAGCAGCATGGTGGCCAAGAGACAATTTTTTTTAGGTTTAAGGTTTGAGTCTAGGCACTCTTTTATAGAAGTTTAAATCAACCTAAGCCGTTAGATTATCGTAGGAGCAAATCCAACCATCCAGACTAGATAGAGTTATCTAGAACAGCCACATCAACCTTAATGACTCATCAGAGAGTCAGAAATCGTCACATTTCAGATCTACCCGGGGGGGAGGGTAAGCCGACCCCTTGGTCGACCTGTATGGGGTAGGTCGACCCCCTGGTCGACCTGGCCTTTGGGCGGGATAATTCCCGCCCAGCCTCTTTCCTGTTTGGATTTCGAATTTATTATTCTGAATTGTTTTTATTTATATAAAATTACTGAAAATTCCGAGGGCCATAACTTCCTCATACGAAGTCCGATTTACGAAAACTTGGACTCTATTCCAAGCAGAATTTCAAGACGAACGCAATGGCATAACCCATTTCCCTTAATTCTCACTTTAACAATTAAGTACTCTTAGGATTGTTAATTTTAATTTTCACAAAAAATTCAGGGTGTTACATTCTCCCTCCTTAAAGGATTTCGCCCTTGAGATCACCAAGTTAAGGAGAATGTATATCCTAACATCCAATCATCCATCTACTCAACCATCAAACACAGGAATCCATTGTCCTTACAAGATTTCTAATGTCGTATGAACATATGCAAAAAGTATGCGTATATGTTCCTTATCTAATGCAAAATCAGGCGGTCCACTGATTCAATTGACCTCCTTAATGCAAATCATGATAGTGCCATGCGTCCATTATGCATGCAAAAGAATCCTAACGATACATATTACTTCTACATGTGTGCACAACCATTCATCAAAATGCAGTATCCATATGATAACACAACCATTATACATCCATTAATTTAAATATGCACACACATTTATATGCAATATGAAAGTGACTGAGCTGATCTAGTGCCTAATGTGTGTGTTCATGTATCCACGAGTAACCACTAGCAACCACTCACAACCATTAATCATAACATGTTTCGAATACATGTTTACATCCATTGGGTTCTACCTAAGGATAAAGAGTAGGACTGGGGAGATATACTTAAAAAGATAGATATAAGCACGAATAAACTTATGGAAAAAGAGATCAAGGAGGTACCCTCAAAGAGAAAAGGGTAGGCTGCACGTATTTTCTTCTCAGTTTCCCAAGTCGCGTCTTCCTTGGTGTCACTCCATTGAACTTTAACAAGCTTGACTTCATGGTTGCATAGCTTTTTGACTTCCGTACCCAAGATACAAGTTGGAACTCTTCTCACCGTCGCTTCTCGTTCCACTTCTACTTCCTCTAGTATACTTGGCTCCACCACTTCTGCAGATTCATGTAAGCACTTTCGTAGTTGAGAAACATGAAAAACATTATGAACTCCAGCTAGTCTTTCGGGTAGCTCTAATCTGTAAGCCATTGTCCCAATCCTTTCAATGATAGGAAATGGACCTACAAATCTTGGTGCTAGCTTTCCTACGGACCCAAAGCGAATGACATTCCTCAAAGGAGATACTTTAAGGAACACCATATCTCCAACCTTAAACTCAAGGTCGGTCCTTCTTTTTCCTGCGTAGGACTTCTGTCTATCTTGTGCAGCCTTCATCCATCTTCTTATCAAGTCTGCCTTTTCTGAGGTCTCTCTAATCATGTCTGGCCCAAGTACGAGCTTGTCTGTAGACTCCCGCCAACAAGTTGGTGATCAGCATGGTCTTCCATATAAAGCTTCGAAGGGTGCCATGCCTATGGTGGCTTGGTAGCTATTGTTGTAGGCGAATTCCACCAGATGAAGATGATCCTCCCATGTCCCACCAAAGTCAAGAATGCACAATCTCAAGAGGTCTTCCAATACTCTATTCACCCTCTCCGTCTGACTATCGGTTTGGGGGTGATAGGTCGTGCTTAAGCATAATTATGTGCCTACTGCCTCTTGCAAACTCTTCCAAAACTCGCTCGTAAAGATAGGATCTCGATCACTCACTATGCTGGACGGTATCCCATGGAGTCGAACTATTTCTTTAAGATAAATGGATGCTAGGGACGAGGCAATCCTTCTACTTTTAACAGGTATAAAGTGAGCACTTTTAGTGAGCCTGTCCACTATTACCCAAATACTGGTATTTCCCCTTCTTGACCTAGGCAACCCATCAACAAAGTCCATCGAAATGTTATCCCACTTCCACTATGGGACCTCTAGGGGATGAAGCAGACCACCAGGCTTCTTCTGCTCCGCTTTGACTTGCTGGCATATCAAACACTTAGCGACGAACTCATCTACATTACTCTTCATGCCATTCCAAAAGAAAACCCTTTTTATATCCTTATACATTTTATCTCCGCCTGGGTGTATGGTCAGCTTAGAATGGTGTGCTTCCTCGAGAAGCATCTTCACTAAATCCCTTACTTGTGGGACGCATAGCCTTCCATCCCGTCTCAACCAACCCTTATCATCTATGGAGTATCTATTAAAGTGACTAGAAGTCTCACCCTTAACTAGTTTATCCATCACGTCAACTAGTTGAGGGTCTTCTCGTTGCGCGGTTCCTATTGAGTCCTAAAGAGTAGGTCGCACCTCTAGCGATGCTAACAGACCAGGCACAATTTCAGAGGAGGGTCTAAAGTTAAAGTTTGCTATATACTCCAAGCTTTGCCTTTTTACAAAGAGAGGACTCAAGGTCAGCTTCTTCCTACTTAAGGCGTCTGCTACCACATTACCCTTGCTAGGGGTATAGGAAATCTCGAAATCATAGGATGCCAAGAACTCCATCCACCTTTATTGCCTCAAGTTAAGATCTTTCTGCGAGAAAAGGTACTTCAACGATTTATGGTCAGTATACAATTCAAACTTTTCGCCTAGGAGATAATAGTGCCAAGACTTAAGCGCAAAGACGATGGCAGCCAACTCTAGATCGTGGATTGGGTAGTTTTTCTCATGTACTTTCAACTGTCTGCCTCCATAAGCTACTACCTTCTCTTCTTGCATCAAGACAGCACCTAGTCCCGTACCACATGCATCTGTGTATATGGTAAACATCTTGCTCCCATCCGGCAATGTCAGAACTGGGGTTGTTGTTAGAGCCCTTTTCAAACGTTGGAAAGTAATATCGCAATCCAAATCCCAAGCGAAAGTTAGGTTCTTTTCGTTAATCTTGTGAGTGGGGCTGAGGTTTTTGCAAAGTCTTTAATGAATTTTCGGTAAAAGCCTGCTAGCCCGAGGAAGCTTCGAACTTCGGTTGCATTCCGTGGAACCTTCCAATCTTGCACCGCAACTACTTTTGCGGGGTCCACAGCTAACCCTTCTTTGGACACCACATGTCCAAGAAACCTCACTTCTTCTCTCCAGAAATGGCATTTGGAGAATTTGTCTTTCAGCTGATGTGCACGAAGAGTATCCATGACTTCTCTTAATTGCAAAGCATGCTCTTCTTCATTCTTCGAGAAGATCAAAATGTCGTCTACGAAGACCACCACAAACTTATTAAGGAATTCTCTATACACCTTGCTCATCAAATCAACGAAGTAAGCAGGTGCGTTTGTCAAGCTGAAAGGCATGACGAGCCATTCGAAGAAACCATCTGGGGTTCTGAACGCGGTCTTATCAATGATGTCTTCAGCCACTCTTAGCTGATGGAACCTGGTAGCCAAATCTAGTTGGGAGAAAACAGACGCATGTACAAGCTGATCAAACAAGTCATCTATCCTTGGAAGTGGGTGCCTATTCTTCTTGGTCAGCTTGTTTAGCTCCCTATAATCAATGCATAGGCGAAGTGAACCATCTGCTTTGGTTGCGAACACTACTGGAGCACCCCATTCAGAAATATTCTGCCTTATAGTCCCTTTTTCGAGCAGCTCTTTGACTTGCTTACTGAGCTCTTTTCTCTCCCTTGGAGCCATGTGTCTAACGGGTAGAGATACGGGTTTTGGATTATCAACAAGGTTTATGCGGAAGTCTATTTCCTGCTTCAGAGGTAAGCCCTTCACCTCTTCAAATACATCTGGGTATTCACGGACTACTCTAACAGATTGCAAGTTTTCAATAGACACATCAAGAGTTTCTAGGTAACAATGCATAACAGAATGTATGGGATTACAAGAGATTTCGAGAGTATTGCCGAGGCGAGTCATAAGTCTAACCACTCTCTTTTCACAATCGAGGATGGCACCATTACTGGATAACCAATCCATGCCTAGAATCAACCCACAGCCCGTGAAGCCAAGAACGAAAGCATTGCATTCAAAGTCAACGCTCAAGATAGACACTCTCAAATCCCGACAAATCATTGAATGATGAGCCGAACCACCAATAGGACTTGAGACTACTATGGGATCCGTAACTAGACTAGTATTTAGGTGAAGTGTTTCAACTAACGAAGAATATACAAACGAGTGTGAAGTGCCAGAATCAAACAAGGTACGAACATGATGATCAAACAGAAAAACCAAACTTTCAACAGAAATGTTTCTACCTCTCTCATGTCCTGGTGCCATGAGAGCATGAACTTGCCCTCTTTCTTGCCCTGGTGCCATGAGAGCCTGAACCTGCCCTCCAGAAGTAGACTAAGTCCTCTGCCCTTGTCCTTGTCTTCTCGGGAAGTCTTTAATCAGATGTCCTGCATCAACACAGTTGAAGCAGACGGTCTTCTTCTTCTTCCTACAGTCCTTGCTCAGATGTCCTGGTGCTCCACAATTAAAGCATCTTTTCTTTCCTTTGCTATTGTTGTCCTTACCACCTTTCTTAGGTTGCTATTGTGACTTCTTTTGATCCATTTTCTTTTCTAGTGCCTTATTAGCATTAACGCCTTTCTCCTCTTCAGACATAAGCACCATGTCAACTAGTTTCTCAAAGGTAGACCCCATAGGAATGTAGGTCATAGCCAACCCATGTAGCGGCTCATTCAAACCTTTAACGAATCTCAGGGCCTTCTTTTCAGGTGTGTTCACCAAGTCTAAGCCAAACCTCGCATACTGATTGAACTTGTTGACGTACTCCTTTACTGATAAATTCCCCTGCTTCAATGCCAAGAACCTCTCCATTTATAAATTCTCTTCGGCTTGTGAGAGAAATTTCATCTCGAACCTATGTCTGAAATCCATCCACGTCTCTATTGGACGCTCTCCATTCGTAACCTCCCACCAAAACGAGGCTTCATCCTTCATTAACCAAGAAGCCAATTGGACCTTCCTTCCATCTTCTACCTCAAAGATACCAAAGAAATCTTCCACCTCCTTAAGCCAATTTCGAGCTTCAACAAACGTCTCTGATCCGTGAAAAGGTTTTCCGCCCATTGCTCGAAAGTATTTGCATATCTTTGAAAAAGTATCAACACAGGAATGGGGAGGAGGAGCGACTGCAGCTGGTGGATGAGGGATATCTGCTGGGCATGTGGCGGTGGCCCTAGCCTCCAGATACCTTCTGAACCAGGTTGGTATCGGTATTCCCTCGCAGATCTCGAGTAACCCAGACATGCTGAAAAGAAAACGAAGAGATTCAAAATGTAGAATTCGAAAGAAAGATATATGGCTCTTGGGGGTTATGTTTTTAAAACAAACTTTTCTGTTGAAAATACTCTCCTTAAAACATACTTTTGAAAGTATTTCTTTATAAAACGCTTTTGAAAATAGTTTTTCAAAATCTCTTATCTGCTCTTGTAACCTTCAGCTCTGATACCACGTGTAACACCCCACGTCCATTAATGTCACTCTCAAAGGGAATGCATTAACTTTCATGGAGTATTATTGGTTAATAGAACAGAATATAACAAGACAGATACAAGTACTTGAAAATTTTCAAAACTACTTTTATTGCAGCAGAGAAACAGTTTGATTACAACAACATCATAAACCAACAGAAAAACCAAGTACATTAGTAACCGTCTTGACAAATTGTTTTCTGAGTACATAAAGTAAAAAGCATGACCCCAGCATAAGTAGCCATAAAAGAAATGAGCTGAACTTTACTTTCAGCAATCCAAGCACTTCCAAAAGAGAGAGAAAGATCCAGATCAAGCTCCATTAGTACTAGTCCCACCCTGAGAACCAGGGTGGTGGGGAGGAAGAAAAGAGGCGAAAACAAAGGGGGTCAGACATAAAGTCTGTCGAGTACCATAACTTTAACAATATAATTATTAAAGTAATTAGGATAAGGCATAAACTGGTAAAACCAGGAATGACTGTGAAACAAGTGGGTAAGACAAAACAAACAAGAGGAATATTCTGGCGTTAATCTCGCTCCTAATCACTATAGGATTATTACTATGCTGCACCACTACTAGTCACCCTAAAAGTTGATCCCGCCTACTGAACATAATAATCATAATGGTAGTTTCGTGTACCCCTAGCTGTCTCCATAGGTGCCGCCTGCCCCTATCTCCACTAGTTGTACCCACTACCCCCATGCGATCGGCTCCCTAACTCGTAGATACCCGTGCTGGTCCCACAGTGGGTGTATCACTCCCCAAAGTGGCAACCTGATACCACTAAAGATGCATGACTTATATCTACACGATGCAACAACGTCTTACCTACCAGCCCGGGCCCATGCACGCACATGACCCCGTTGGACTTGCGTTGCCACCGTTAACCCGTATTGATCTCTTACAATCAAACCCAGTAAGTGTGTCCCGTCCTCGATCTAACTCGAGCTCACAAAGATACTTAATGGGTTACTGGTTTGAAATGGGCCCCCATGCTTGACATAAGCTTTCCACCTATGCTTGGTCCCCACTAGAATTTTCCACTTAACCTCTTCTTATTCATGTCTTCTTACATGTTTCAATTTGGTTAAGTGTTTCTAATCGTATTTCACATGTCACCCATGTCACCCACTTAACCCCCATGTTCCACCACATGTTTATCTTGGTTAAGTGTTACTTAATTCATTATAACCGTAACCTTGTAAGACCTCCCACATTAGACTTCCGTTCGCAGTTGCTGGATTTGTCAGGCAGGTCCGGGCAGTCCTATACCACAAACGTGTCTAACCTCGTGTCTTTACAATTGTTACGCATTTAATTTATGCCTTCGACCTCCCACATTAGACTACCGTTTGTGGTTGTTGGATTTGTCGGGCGGGTCCGGGCAGTCTTACACCACAAACGAGTCTAACCTCATGTCTTAAGCATTTATTATTACAAATTATTTCACCCCAATTTTGAATTAATTATCCCTATTCAAATTGTCAATAATTTCCAAATTAATTATGTCCATAATTGTCACCTAAATTATGTCCATACTTTTTAGGTATAAAAATTATACCAATTAATGTCTCAATTTAATTATAAGCTTTTAAAGCCATTTTATGCCAATTCACAATTTACATAATTAATATTTTCCCATTTTCCCCATGCTATTCGTACGATCTTATATGAGATATGTTAGACTCGCAAATAGTCTAACTTATAAAAAGAAAAGAAACATCACAACTTGCATAACACATAAAATAGATCTAACTTGCAAATAGGAATTATAACATAAATTTGCATAGCCAATAATTTGCGTAGACAATGGTCATATAGAATCATATATTTGCATAAACTACCATGGATCTAAATATAGATCTAAACAAGAAATTGTGAACTTGCATATATGTATATAGATTTCACCTAAAAATGTGAATATAGTTTTCACCTAAACTTGCATATGGATTTCTACAACTTGCATATGAATTTATCACATGTTTTTGCATATAAACTAGCATATGTATATACTTGATTCACATATAAACTTGTGTACAATTCACATATAGACTTGCATAAGATTCATATTCAAACTAACATACAATTTAACATCCCAAACTTGCATAAAATTCACATACGAATTAGCGTATGGTTTAACATCCCAAACTTGCATACGATTCACATACGAATTAACATATGTAAAAACGGACTTGCATAAGATTCACATACAAACTAGCATATGATTTAACATCCCAAACTTGCATAGGTTTCACATATGAACTTGCATAAAATAAATCAAGTCAAACATGTATAATTGGACATATGAAATAGATCTACCAACATAAGATAACAAAGTTAAACAACATCACGTGATTCAACAGACATGTTCTCGTAATCCAATTATAACTCATCACAATTAATTTATTAATTATATTGTGAAAGAAATAGTACTCACAAAGATAGGTTAGAGAAGAGAATGATTTGTTCGTCTTTTGAATTAGAATTTTGACTTGCTAATTCCTAAGCTTTAGGAAGGAGAACTATCCTAACAGCAGCATGGTGGCCAAGAGACAAATTTTGTTCAAGTTTAGGGTTTGAGTCTAGGCACTCTTTTATAGAAGTTTAAATCAACCTAAGCCGTTAGATTATCATAGGAGCAAATCCAACCATCCAAACTAGATAGAGTTATCTAGAACAACCACATCAGTCCTAATGACTCAGCAGAGAGTTAGAAATCATCACATTTCAGATCTTCCCGAGGGGGTGGTCGACCTGTATGGGGTGGGTCGACCCCCTGGTCGACCTAGCCTTTGGGCGGGATAATTCCCGCCAAGCCTCTTTCCTATTTGAATTTGAATTTCGAATTTATTATTCTGAACTGTTTTTATTTATATAAAATTACTGAAACTTCCGAGGGCCATAATTCCTCGTACGAAGTCCGATTTATGAAAACTTTGACTCTATTCCAAGAAGAATTTCGAGACAAACGCAATGGCGTAACTCATTTCCCTTAATTCTCACTTTAACAATTAAGTATTTTTAGGATTGTTAATTTTAATATTCACAGAAAATTTAGGGTGTTACAGTTTTATTACTATATATATATCCAATTACAATCCTCCTTGATTTCATGGCTACAAGGGATACTACCGATTCCATAAACACACTTGATCAAGTATATCCTCCTTGATTTTACGGCTACAAGAGATACCACCGATTACCCTTCTTGGATTTCACGGCTGCAATGGATACCACCGATTATAAACACTACCCAAATAATTACAACAACCCTATAACTCTTCAATAGCACTTTGATTTAGAGAGTAATGATTGAGAAGAGAAGAAGTTTAATGAAAATAGAACTGAATTTGGCATAGTATAAGTGTAGAAATCATAAAAATGAGAAGATGTAATCGTGTAAAGAAAGGAGATGAAGATGGAGAAGAAGAATTATAGTAAAATTCTAAATCATCCCCTATTTATAACATTTGAAAGGTTACGACGTTTCTGAATCGTCACAAATAGTGAAAAGACACTTCCTTTCAATTTTGAAAAAATGACAGTTATATGTCGACATGCATATAAATGTATGTTGACATATCATGTTTTAAAATTGAATTTTGAGCATTTTCAAGTGTTTTGATATATATATATATATATATATATATAATTCTAGAAATTTTTGAATTAAAATATAGTATGATAAATGAATATTATAAAGTAGAAAATCATATGAAAACATAAATATAAACTATATAAACATATTTATAAAATTATAGAGTTAAAGCTATATAAATATAAAGTATATAAAATAATAAATATAAAATTTATAAAACTTGAGTTTAAAATCAAAAGAAAATGAAATAGAGAAGATAAAGATTGAAGATAGAATTTGAAAACAAAATTTGAAATCAGAAATTTAAAAATAGAATTTGAATTTGAACCTGGAGTGCTATTCAGAGTCTTATATAATCTAGACTCTATTACTATATTTGTCTTGAACTCTTGAAATCTTGAATACTCATGAGTCTTGAATCATCTCTGATTTCTAAATCTTTATTATCTTTAAATTGTACAGTCTTTAGTAATAATTCTTGTACATAAATCATGTGTATGTGTGTATACATACATACACATATATATATATATGTGTGTGTGTGTGTGTGTGTATTCTAGACAAAAGTGTTAGTATATATTTTATAATCAATTAACATTGAAATAAGGTTGTTTTCATCAAAACTCCATTCTCCAACATTTGGTATTGATAGAAGTCCCAAACCAACCCAGATTCAGGTATTTGATAGGAGACCAGATATCCACATTCGGTATTAATAAAGTATTGCCCCTTTTCAGGTCCATTTTTTAAAGCAGAGGTTGTACGTGCTTTGTTAGCCACTCTCCGGTCTTGTGATCGTCAAAGCAGAGGATGTACGTGCTTTGTTGGCCACTCTTTGGGTCTGTGCGTCCATTGCGCTTGGCTAGCTTATTCTCAAGCAGGGCCCAAGGACTTACCCGACCTCCCTACAAGAGGCACCTTACCATGCCCATCATAGGCGTGATAAGGGCTTAGATGCTTACACCGGGCCATCGTAGATGCATTTTTAAGGCTTACTCTTTTGATTCTCTATCCTGGCCATCGTCGGTTGTGATAGAGGCTTACACTCCACCCTACTCCAACGGGTGCCTTAACCTGGTCATCCTAGACACGGGTAAGGGTTTTCATTCCCTTCTGTGCGTAACGAGGAACATAAGCAGAGGTAGGATGTTCTTAGTTCGTAGCGGAGGCAGGGCGTACTCTTATGCGAGCAGAGGCAGGACGTGCTAATTATATGCTTCGTATCAACCATTTCTGGCGTGGATCGGAGGCTTACACTTTTGATGCTTTAACCAGACCCTTTCTGATTTGGGTGTGGAGAAAGGCTTACATACCACTCCCCCTCCAAAGGGTGCCTTGCCCATCTTGGAGGTGACAAGGGTTTTTATCCATTTATTCTTTGACCCCTTACAGGCTATTCCAATGTTTCTGGAGGGTTTCCATACCCTTTGTTATGCAGGCACTCTTTTCTTAAAGAATCTGATGCTATAGTTGACTATGTTTTCTTTGTATATCTATACAGTTTTCCTTGTCTAAAGAAATTGATGATCATTCCCTCTAAGACTTGGCAATGTTTGGTTTCATTCCCGTTCATCATATGATAGTAGCAATAGGGTCCTCCCAATTTGACTTCATTTTTAGGCCTTTTTTGTGATGTCCAATAGTTGAATTAGTGTTTGGTTAAGAAGTAGATATTCTCAATGGATGTTGCA
This sequence comes from Allium sativum, assembly GCA_030737875.1. NCBI lineage: Eukaryota > Viridiplantae > Streptophyta > Magnoliopsida > Asparagales > Amaryllidaceae > Allium > Allium sativum. The sequence continues at coordinate 1,040,558,304 of CM060910.1, read as the reverse complement.
AGTTTGCATTCTCTTGGTAATCTTGACTCAAAGATCCCTTTTCATTGCTAGAACTTAATCCGTTTGTTATCCAACTTTATTGATTCCTTCTTATCCTCAAGCTTCCTTTTTGTTGGGTTGTGAGATCGAGGAGCAAACTTCTTAAATCGCTTTGATATAACTTGTTGGGTTTCTCCAACGTCCTTTGCTCATATATATATTTCCTTTAGATTGTGCATGAATGGCCTTTCGCAGGTGAGTGAATGATTTGTACTCTTTTGAGGTGGAACCATTCATGGCAAAAATAAGGGTTGGACCTATGCGAAAAAGGCTAATGCTCTGGCGGTTAGGGTTGTAAGGTTCTACTTCCTTTTTTCTGCTTTCAATTTGTAGGACTTCCGGTCTAAGCCTTTATTCTTCCATCACTCTCGGGTCAGAAATATCTGACATATCTATTTGAGATCTAGAAGACTCTTATTGGGATCCTTTACCCACTATTGTTGCTTCTTCAAAGCTTTAGTCCAATCCGGGGCGGAACAACATAGTTAGAAATGTGGAATAGTTAACCACAAGGTTGGAGGTTCAAGCCCTTCTTCTAGCACTAAAATGTTAATGATATTTTTCATCAACACCAGAGATAGGTCTAAGGAAGTGGACCTAAGGGTAAAATATGATTATTTAGTTCCCACAAGCTTGGGTTAGTTCACTGTTTCCTATATATCAAGGTTTAGAGCCTGAAGATTAGTTACTCTTCCCTCAAGGGGTGAGTAGCACGCTTATGTGGCTTAACAACCAGCAGTTGCCTTGGGATAAGGGTTTTTTAAGCGTAGTGTAACAGCCAACATTTTACGTATCGGAGGATCGTAAAATATTTTTATTTTATTCCCTGAGGGTTGGATCATTCTCATATTTTAATATGTTGCTTATCGGGATGTGAGACATGTCCATAATTTTTACCAATTTTTTTGACCATTTTGCCCCTATCAGTCTTATATAGGTCATAACTTTTGATCAGATCGAATCAGGTGGTGAGACCTATGCCAATGAAAGGAAATGATGATTTCCTTTCCGTAAAGTAGTTACTTAAAGGTTTGGCTCAGCGGTTTGGTAGGAATCGCTGTTTTAAGGTTTAATAGTTGGTTGTTTTGGTTTTTAAGCCTTAATGGGAAGATTTGAAGAGGCCCATTAGTGGGCTGGTGGAAGGCTATAAATAGGGGGTGGTAGGTATGGGAAATAGTTTACTTTCCCCATTCTCTCATTTGAAAGAGCCAAGGGATCCTCAATTCCTCCATATCTCTATCTCTCCACCATTAAAGCTTAGAAAATCGAAGATCTATACCATTTGAGGCTAGATCTACATCATTTCAAAGGAGATTCATCGAATTAAGGAGTTTGGATCCAATTCCTTGCTATCCGGAATCTTAATTCATTGTTTTTGCTTTGATTTGGAGAATTGGTGAGTGATATGCATCTCTCACAAGGATTCAATCAAGTATATGAACGTTCGATCATGTTTTTCATCAAATTCAGGCATTTTCTCATAGATCTATACGTTGTTAAGTCAATTTTCATATGAATCACTATAGGATCTGATTTAGCAAGTTTAAACCGTTAATTTCTATGTTATTTCATATGTTTATGCAAGTCAGATTCATAATTTAGCTCATATGTTCATTTATCATGATTTTGGGTGAGCTAGCATAATTATTGATGAAATCGTCATATTCATGTTGTTAATGATTTCAAAACATGTTTATGGTAGTAATTGATGAATTGGATGAATAGATTTCGTCGAGATAGTTGATTGGCGAAGTTTTGGTCGAAATTTGGCTTGAATTTGGGCTGTATAGGCCACAGGTCGTGCGTGCGAGTGGGGTGGTCGAGCGAATAGTACAACGTGTAGTATAACGTAGTACATTGTACAGTACAACAGGGGGTCGGTCGTGTAGGCTTCGGTTGGTCGCACATAGATGGTCGGGTCAAGCATGGACTCGAGCATGGTCATGGAGGAAGGTATTCCAGGTCGAGCAGTGTTGGTTCGAGCATGGTCGGGTCGGGCATGGCTTTGGGTTGGTCGAGCATGTCCGGGTCGAGTGTGGTTGAGTGGAACAGGGTGGTCGGTTATGTCTTGAAGCAAGTGACCAGGTCAGTCAACTATGGACTTGAGCCAACTTGGGTCGAGTGCAGAGTTCAGCCAGGGCATGAAGGGTTGTGCAAGGAGGGTCGGTCGTAAAGGGTCAATTATGAAAAATTTTATTTTTTAGGTACGACTCGGATTTGAATAAAAGGGCGTGAAAAAAAATTCGGGGGCAAACTCCCTGAACCCTAGCCGCAGCGTAATGATGTAATTTGGCTTGGTAATGGTGTGACTTCAAAGTAAATTCAAGTAGGAAGGTTCGAAGCATTGAAAGGTGTTCATTGACCAGTGTAGAACTACGAATAAGGTAACAACTCAAAGGTCGTGAGTTGGTGGATAATGGTTGCTCGAGAAGTTTGCTTGAGCTATGGAAAGTCGTCGGTTTGGATGGCTAGACATGTGAAGTCTGAGAAGTTATCTTTGTCGTAAGTTCTAGCAGGCTCAAAGCAAGGGAACAATGGGGGCACCCAAAAGACCGGAAGGTTGTTGGTCGAGTACCCTGGGTATCGTTGAAAGGCCTAGTTGTCAAGGTTGGACATGCATATGTATCGTTTAAAGACGTATGTAGTTTATGCTAGAACTGGGGTTACCATTAGCTCTTGACATATGGCAAGGTTGTTCGTCATACGATTAACGATTGTTTCGAAGCAGGATTCAATAATTTACATATCTTGAGGGGGGAGTGGGGTAGGATTAAGGCTAGGCATTAGATACCCAACAACCAAATAATCAAATGGAACTTCTCTTTGAACAGTTGATAACTATATGATCTAATGGAACTTGTAACACCCTGCATTTTATGGCACTTTAATAATTTAATAATGCATATGTATGTGTGTGTATATATATACATATATATGCACAGACATAAATATATATATGAAGAATAAAACAAAGATAATATGTGATTGCATGTAATAAATACATGCACTAAAAAAGAAGAAAAGATTAATGCAAATGAAAATGTAATGCATGCAGTAAAAGAACGAAAGGATTGGTTGCATGCAGTGTAAAGGCTCAAGGACATTTTGAATGGCTAGTTATGCCTTTTGTATTAAAAAATGCACCTCAAATATTGCAAAAATGGATGAATTCTATGTTCGGGCGTTTACCTTTTACGCTTGTGTATATAGATGAAATTTTAGTTTTTTCTAATAGTGTTGAAGAACATAAAGAACACCTTTTATTAGTAGTCCAAATCTTATTACAAAATGGTGTAATTCTTAGCACTAAAAAAATAGAATTGTTTAAAAAAGAAATTGATTTTCTTTGGAAGAAAATTAAAAATGGCCAAAATTGAACTTCAACAACACATCTACACTAAAATAAAATATTTTCCTGATACTTTTAAAACATTAAAAGAACTTCAAAGTTTTTTAGGACTATTAAACTATGGTAGAAAATTTATTCCTAACCTATCAGCAATAACACAACATTTGCAAAAAAGCTTACAGAAGAACAAACTAAATATAAACAACAAGTGGAGAACAACCAAGAAGATGGAATACAGATAAAAGTTGCATTTCTTTACACTCTAAAGAAGAAGAGGAAATAAAGAAAATAAAATAACTAATTAAGGACCAAAAAATCCTTTATTTTCATTTATAAGAATAACTTCTTACACTTCAAACTGATGCTTCTGACAGTTATTGGGCAGGAGTATTAATTGCAAAACAAAAGGAGGTTGTAGCATACTAATCTGGAAAATTTAATAGAACTCAACTCAAATATGTCACTTATGATAAAGAATTATTAGCTATCAAGATAGCAATCAAAAGTTGAAAGATTTACCTTTTGCGTAGACAATTTATAATTGAAACTGATAACAAGTCTATTGGTCAGTTTTTGAAAAGAAAAAATATTAACAATCCTAAAGAAAATCTTCGGAGAACAAGACTAGCAATTTATTTAGAAATATATAATTATGATGTTAAATATATTCCTAGCTATACTAATTTTGCAGCCGACCTTCTTACCAGGTTATGAGATGGATGAAGAAGACCTTAAAAGCATAAAGGAATTATTATAAAAAATAAAAAGACAAGGAAATTTCCAGCAAATCAAATCTTCTAAAAAAGCCAAACCAGATGAGGCTTCTTCTTCTTAGACAATTTCTCCCAAAGGAGAAGATAATGAAAAGGTCCAACAGACTAAACAAATGGTAATAGACAAAGACAAAGCTACGACTTGCACTGGAGTCCAGAAATTTGTTCCAATGAACAAAGGGAAAGCACCATAGGATTACCAAAACCTACTAGCTATGCAGTTATGAAAGACTGGTATAATCAAGAAATGAGAGAATCTAATCCAGATCTGTATGAAAACTTTAATGGTTGTTTTAAAACAATACACTCATCTGACCATAGAGCCGCAAATTACTGGTCAACACAATTAGAGAAAAAATATTAGGGATTAAAAGGTACTATATCCCAAAAAGATAAAAAAAATTCAAGACACACAAAAGATAGTACAAAGACTATTTTTATACTCTTGTACTTCCAGGTCGGAGGAGCTAAATTTAAAAGAAGTAGAGTTGTTCACAGACAATACAGCTGCTCAAAGTGAGTTGAAAACCATATTCACACAAATGCAAACTTCAGATCTTGTAAATTTAAGAAGTCAAAATTTTCTTGAGTTACTTAAACTCTACGGGATTGATAATACAAAAACTAAAGAACTTGAGGTGGAAATGACAGTTCAAGACATGATATCCTTGTACCAGCAACATCTAATTGAAGAAAGCCAATTTCTTCTGTTCTTCAAACAACTAGAAGATACTAGACTAATAACTCTTTTAGAAAAAAAGAGGTAATACTTAACAATAACAGAAGACCAAGGTTACTCGCATGTTTTTCAGATATTCAAAGATACAAAAGGCATATGAAAGGGATTGGTTCATGAAATCTAAGTCAACACAAGCCACCCTGAAGATTATGCAGATTGTATTCCAGATATATACAAAGAGAAGCTTGCTAAGTATTCTAGCAGGTTTTTTACTATGTTCATGATTCGAATATGGAGCATTTGGGAACAAAGGCAGTATATTCGTCTATTCCCTTCCATTCAACTATGGGAAATCCATAAGGTTATAGATAACCCACAACATGATTCAATCAAATTCTGCAGAAAGGATTTCAATGAAAATGAAGAAAGAATCAAAGCGGCTGAAGAATTCTTCACTGAAGTAATTAACAAAACAGAAATTGGAGTACACTCAGTCACAGAAGGAAAGATAGTTCTAGTGTTCGACTATTTGTCTGAATTCGAACCATCTTCAGATAGAATCATCAAAGTACAATGGTTTCTAGACAGTCTCAATGTTTAACCAATAGGAACAATGGCTCAAGAAAAATATTTCGAAAAGCAAGTCAAAAAAGAAAGAAGCAGAAAAGATTCTATAATGAAAGATACTTTGGGGACGGACCCGTTTGATGATGAATTAATGGCCAATCTTGACCTTCAAGACTAATCAGAAGCACGGTGGACCTCAAACCACTTTTTCAATCAACTACCCAACTTTATCTACACATTATTCCCTTTACCGACACAATATATCCCAAACCGACACATTATCCTACTATTCCAGATTTGGATGCATATCCAAAAGTTTTATCCTACTATTCCTAGATTTAGACACATAAAAAGGACATACATAATTGAGGACACCTCCTCTTCTAGTAATTAACAGATGCATCCTACAAAGGAAGACGTGTTAAACCTATGATGGAAAAGGAGCTGAAAATGCAAGTATAAAAGAAGCACTTGAAATCAGTTGAAGGCATCAGAAAAATGTTCACGAGTTCACTTAAATAATTACCTTTTAATAATCTGAGTTCTTTGTAATATTAAGTTGTATTCTATAAGTTTGTATTAATATTAAGTTGAAGTTTGGTTTCTTATATTGCTGCACCAATCTGGTATCAGAGCCTGGAAACAACTAGGTATGATTCATTGATTTTATTTTTTTGGTTATTAGTTTCATAGCTATTGTAAAGGCCCGCAAATCCGTACTATCTGAGTCGACTAATAACGCCACACGTCCAACCCAAATTGCACAGAAATACGAATCATTATTAGGAAGAAATTAGAGGATGAGAAATAGAAAGAAAGAAATATTAGAATAGAAGAAATTGAAGATCACAAACTCACAGCGGAACGAATAAAATATATTATAACATAACTTTTGAAAATACAAATCAGTAACTGGACATACATACCATTATCAGAGCACAATAGTTATTCCTAGAACAGATATAAACACCTGTTTCCAGATACAAACATGGTTCACAGCGGAATATATGATAGTCTATAGCTAACTGGTGAAGCCTCCTGCTTCCAGCTCTTCCAAGTGAATCTGAAAAATCCCGACTACTTGACTGCCCGTACAAATTTGGGCACCCAACAGTTTAGGGAAAACAAACAAAATAAACTCTGGGTCAGTCATGGGACTGGTGTGAGTAAACTCCAACCATTTGTTTAACTTTAAAATCCTTTCGAAGGAAAAGATAATAGTAAGACCAGCCCACACATAAACATTGGCGGTTTTTACCTTACTATAACCCAAAACACTTTGATACGAAAATCCAGTGATATTATAATAAATAACAATCTAGCGGAACACTTGCATCTCACGCTCCACATACATAGTATAAAATCAAAAACCGCAGGGCGCTTATTGGAGATTGGATTCCAACTATGACAAGGTATGGAACCACCTTTCGATCAGTGTACTCTAGAGACGATACACTGGGGTTCAACAAGAACATCTTGCAACCCGGCCCACACATGACCGACCACTCATTTCGCTTGAGTGTATCGAATGTATATCACCAACGGTTGGGATCAGCAACCGTTTCCCGAATGGGACAGCATCGAATAGAATAAGAAATTAAATGAATCTCTAGATAGGTGATTATACATCCTAATGGGAGCGACCCACATAGCCATGCTGCCTGCCCGATTTTTGTCATTTCCCGGTTGTTGAGGCCTGAGGCTACGATTACTTTCCATTCCTTGATAGCACAATTACTTTGAATGCCACATTGTCAGATCCGTTAATCACTAATTGATTTGCACAAATATTCTGGATGTTATTCTAAGGGAATAAATCCATTGCAACCATATATATTCATACAGACCAACCCATTAGATTATTGGAAATACTTTGACAGACATTCGTCCATTTACGTTCATCCTGGGATTGAACGAAACCAAAGGCACAATTCCTATTAATAGAAAAAGTCCTTGTACTTCACTCCATCTTCGATTATCTTCATATAATCTGATTCGCAACGCTACTACCAATACAGAGTGGTTCACGGATAATAATCCAACCGGTCTCTCCATATTGACAACGATGGTCAAAAACTTCGATATTCTGTGATTTAACTATCGAATAAAAACAAGTGTTCATCCAACATATCAAACAAATCACTGGGCTCTTTAATTAATATTTCATTAATTAAATCTCTTCTCCATTTCCCTATCAATATTTGTTAACCAAATATTTTAAATAATCATCTTGGTCTCTTATGCCTTTTGGAAAACGTTTCCAAATATCAACTTCTTTTATATTCTATATATTAGAAAATATCTCTATTTGCAATTGAAAACAATTTCAATCACTTACCTCTATTCCGACTATTTTAATTATACTCAGGAAATATTTACTTTTATATTTCCAAAATTCCATCACTTGGGTTAAACTGAATGTTGTGTAAAACATCGTTACAACAACCCAAAGTATTTTATTCAACTAATTATTATCCAACACTTCTCTTCGAGACTGGATCTTGCTATTTATCAATTAAAAATGAAATCAATCAAGTTGGGGTAAAATTACCTCTTAGACCTTGACTGAAAACATCCTCAACTTCAAAACAGACAAAACCACTTACCTCGAATAAACACACGATAAAACCCAATTATTCATTTTTAAACCCGCAATGTTTCTCTTTCTAATTTTGTCAAAAATTATATATTTCCTTTTTGTTTATAATATTCGATTTTAAATTCGTTTCCTAATCAAATTCTATATATATATCGATACATTGATTTCTAACTATCAAATTATTTAAAAATATTCTAACTCCTTAAATTTCCGGAAAATTTCGCCATAACCTCCCCTGCACCGGGAGCTTCAGGATATTTCAAATAGCCTCCCATGGCCCTTACCAACCCAAAAGAAAAAGGAAAAGCCAAGTGGCTTACCGATACGGCACATAAAACCTCATATATGAAATTAAACGTGTACCTTTTTGTCGGGCACATAAATTAAAATCTTCATATACTTCATCTCATACCTGTCTAACACATGTTCACCTGTTTCAATTCAATTCAATGCTATCTAATCGTTTGAATTCAGTTTTTCCCATTTATCCTTTGATTAGCTATTCTGCCTATTTCACTGCTTTGTTTGAACATAACATGTTCAAACAAAATATTTAATTAGCTTATATCCAAATTGAATTTTCAAGTTTCAAATTCTAGTTTCCCTTTCGATTTCGAATAAAAATTTTCAAATCGAATTCACTTATTCAAAGCCCATTATCAATTCAAAATCCCATTAACTAATTACTATTCAAATTAGTTAGTTCTATTCAAAATCAAAAATCTGATTTCTGTTTCAAAATCAAATTCATTACTTCACTTGAGTTCACATATAATTACAACTCAAAATCTGAAATTTTCTAAATAGAAATTCGAATTTTATTTGTTTAAAATCCTTTTATAAAATTAAATAAACCGTTATGGTTTTTAAATGGTTATGGCGCTGCTTTCCTGAAAATTTGATTTCGAAATAACTCAAAATCTATTCGACGAAATCCATATTTTTCTCCTCCATTTGAAAACTATTATCAAATCGGTCCTGACGTTTCTTATTTCAAAGAATTCCGACTTCAATTGAGTTCTGTATACTCAATTGAAGTTCGGATCTCCAATTTACGAACTGCAGCGCTGCGGCGAGTTCGTTTTAATTATATTTATATATATGAATGTTTTAAAACTTCGTTTATATAAATTCAACTCTATTCTGATATATTTTAATATATATCAAATCCATTTTCCAATTCAACATAATATTTCCGATCTATTTCACTTCTATTTGAAATTCTATATTCAAATTTCAATTCACTTCTATTTTTCAAATTCTATTTGAATTTCTATATTCGAATTTCCTTTATTCAAACCCCATTTGAATTTTTACGTTCAAATTCTATATTTGATTTTCCTTTGAATTTCATATATTCAAACTCCATTTTCACTTTTATTTGAATTCTATATTCAAATTCCAATTTCACCTCTATTTGAATCCTATATTCAAATTCCATATTTTAAATTCCATTTAAATTATATATTTAAATCCCATAACTTAAATTTCCATTTGAATGCTATATTCAAATTATAAAATTTAAATTTCATTTGAATTCCTTTTGAATTATACATTCAAATCCCCTATTTAATTCTCTTTGAATTAAAATTCCATATTTATTCTATTTGAATTTCAAATATTCAAACTCCAATTCAATTCTATTTGAAATTTCAAATATTCAAATTCCTTTTTAATTCTATTATTCAAATTCTATTTAAATCCTCTTATTTACATTCTATTTCAAATTCCCTTATTCAAAATTTCTATTTACATTCCTATATTCAAATTCTATATTTGAATTTCCTTTAAATTTTCTATATTCAACATCTATTTAAATTTATGTATTTGAATTTCTATTTGAATTCCTCATATTCAAATTCTATTTGAATTCCTACATTCAAATTCTATTTGAATTTTCCTTTCAAATTCTATAGTTAAACTTCATTCAAATCTCTATTTGACTTTTCTTTATTCAAATCCATTTGAATTCCTTTAAATTCAAATTCTATTTCAATTCCTTTGAATTCTATATTCAAAGTCTATATCTAATTCTCTTTGAATTCTACATTCAAAGTCCATATTTAATTTTCTTTGAATTCTACATTCAAAGTCCATTCCAATTTCTCTTATATTCAAATTCTATTTTTGAATTCCATTTGAATTCCTATTATTCAAATTTCAAATTCTATTTGAATTCCTCACTTGAAATTTCAAATTCTATTTTAGAAAAATAGAATTTCCTTTTGAATCTACGAAATTCCTTTTCATGATATTTTTAAATATCAATATTTGGGCCCAGTGATATTTAAACACCAACAACCAATTATTTATTTCAGGTTTTCTAACACACCATATATGACAGTATATATGCAAATAAATAAACAAACAGATAATATATTTTTGAGGAATCCTGTTGGATTCCTCCAACCTGTTTTTCCTGCATCCACAGACGTTAGTCAACATAATAATACCCATCCTGCTTCGAGGTAGGATATCGCGATATGAAGGTCATCCACTATCATAGCGTGGGGCGTATAGGGTAATCATCCGCTAATGAAACTGCGGGCATCCACTAATGAGACTGCGGGAATCCAACCAATCATCAACCCAATATATATATATATATATCCTAAATAACTAATATATATTTAAAGCAATCAGAAAGCATTCAACAAGCAACAAACAATTATTTTTAACAAATAAAAATAATTCTATTTTAACAGGTGAGTGAGATTTACTCACCGTGTATTTTCCATTGCTGAATATCCTGGTTTAATTCTGAATAATCGACTATGAATCCTTTCAATGAATTCGCACCTACGATAATTTTATTTAAATTACTGATTAAACATTTATTTATTTAAATAACTATTTAAACGAGTAAATGACTTTCCTATATTTTTCTTCCTTTGGTTACTAAACTAAATTTAGCTTAACAATTTATTTAAACTAATCCATAAAGATATACAAAAAAAATCCTAGCCATTTACTAATTTAATTCTAACCCTTTCACTAATAAAATCCTAACCTTTTAACTAATTAAAATCCTAACCTTTTAACTAATTAAAATCCTAATAAGAAAATATTAAGTGAACAAATTATAATTAATTACCTAAATTGACGATGTAAACACCCCTTTCTCCTAACAAGCAATTTTCATTACTGACCTTACGAAACTTCCTGTCACCATGAGCTACCACCAGCCGTCTCCATCATCAACAAATTCGCAAGCCACCTCAAAGACAAACCCGACTCTATACTTCGTTCGATAGTCGAAGACCAGGACTGCCCATCGAATTCCAGAATCAATCGAAAACCCACATCCTTCAATCCTCTACAAGTTCGAACTTCAAATTGCAGTGACCAAAACGCACTTCAGTTGCAACGTCGGCTTCACCTTTTCACTGCTGAGTCAATCCTGTCCATCCACAACTCCTTCGATGTCGAGCTCCAGATAGCATCTGTCTTCAATCGCGATTTTAGGAACGACGCTCCAGAGAACTTTTTGGTCTTCGATTTTATCTCGCGATGTCCTGGATTTGATTTCCAATTTGTTTTGGGGTAAGGAGGATCACATTAGATTTTTGTTTAAGGAGTTTGGTTCCTGAGAAAACGAAATGGAAAGCCAGAAAGGGTAGGGGCGCGATTTTATAGAAGAGGGAGGGAACCAGACGTACTAAAGCGTTTAAGAGATGTTGGCAAAAGTACAAGCAAATCCCTTTTTATTTTATTTAAAAAGATTTTCCCATTAATTTGATTTGAAATCGTATTTAATACGATTTGATTTAAAGAGATTTTTATTTCTTTTTAAATAGATATCGATCCTATCCACTGATCAAATAAATCAGGGTTCAAAATTAAAAATCGTGAACCGCGATTTCAACGTAACGACTGATATTTCAACGTTACAACACTATTCTGAACATAACATAATAGACTATAAATTTATTTCGAACGTATATATAAAATAACCATATTAAATTGATATAATATAATTAAAAATTCAGAAATAACCAGTCCTTCGATAATAAATTATTATTACCATCGTATATATTCAAATAGAATTCATGAATTGTACTGATTCAGTTTTTTTTTATATAAATTTTGTATTTCGACAGTTTAATATATTCGATACAAATTCAACAATTTATTTTTAAATCAATAACATAATATAAAAATTGATTTATCTTATCAAACCTATATTTAAAATAAATATTAAATATTCAAAAATAAATTGGCAAAAATCTAGGTCGTTACATTCTTCCCCCCTTAAAATAATTTCGTCCTCGAAATTTCTAAGGTTGGAAAAATGGTACAAATCCATTACTTTCAAAATCTCACTTATGTTGAAACTCAACTCCTCATATTTCAACAAATTTAATTCCACCAAAACTTTTGGTCTCCCTTCATTCAATTCGAATGATCTACGATCAATCCATTTATATCCAATCTATCTTCCAATAAACGTATTCAAATTGATTCTAGTCGATTGATTCACTTCAATCCATTTAACTAGCTTAAGTTAAATTCCAATTCCAGAATCCAAATCCCAGGGTTTTCCTTTCGAATCCTTCTGAAATTACATAAATATATACGTATATATTTATTTCCATTTCAAATTCATAACATTTGAATTTTCAAACCACTTGTTTTCTTTCAAAACAAATTTCCATCAAAACTTTTCTAAGGTAGCAATCCATCACTTAGAAACTCGAAAATGAATATTGATGAAGCTGCAATCATCATCAGAATTATTTTCCAACCACTGAAGTGAGTTCAGTGCTTTATCAATTTCAAAATCCATTCAAATATGATTTTTATTCAAACGGTCTTTTCAAAACAAAGTTATATCCTTTTAATATACTACGAAAATATTTTCAAACTTCCCAGGATTTAAATTCCAATTTTTGGTTTGAATCCAGTTTTAATTCGTCTCAATTGTATATTTCATTCATATACAAATTCTATTTGGTTCTATATAACCATTTCATTTCTTATAATCTCATTTGATCATAGTTATATCAATCAACACATCCATGTATTATAATAATTTCAGAAAATTATTCATTTTCTATCAAAATAGAATTTTGGGTAAAATTATTTCATTTACCCACTTTAAACAATATCGTGTTCAATCTTCTGTTCAAGTATTTACAAACTCTCATCGACGTCGTGGCGTCCCACAATTCGATCAGAATTCATAAACAGCTCAACAGACTAGCCAACACAATATAAAATAGTTTTTATATCAATTTACAAATACGCTCTCTCGTATATACACTCAACTCATTCTAGGGTATTACTGACCCTATCTCTAAAGAGCATATGCCACAAAAGCCTAGTTATTCGCTCAACCTAAGCTCTGATACCAACTGTAAAGGCCCACAAATCCGTACTATCCGAGTCGACTAATAACACCACACGTCCAACCCAAATTGCACAGAAATACGAATCATTATTAGGAAGAAGTTAGAGGATGAGAAATAGAAATAAAGAAATATTAGAATAGAAGAAATTGAAGATCACAAACTCACAGCGGAACGAATAAAATATATTATAACATAACTTTTGAAAATACAAATCAGTAATTGGACATACGTATAATTATCGGAGCACAACAGTTATTCCTGAAACAGTTATAAACACCTGTTTCCAGATACAAACATGGTTCACAGCGGAATATATGATAGTCTATAACTAACTGGTAAATCCTCCTGCTTCCAGCTCTTTCAAGTGAATCTGAAAAATCCCGACTACTTGACTGCCCGTACAAATTTGGGCACCCAAGAGTTTAGAGAAAACAAACAAAATAAACTCTGGGTCAGTCATGGGACTGGTGTGAGTAAACTCCAACTATTTGTTTAACTTTAAAAATCCTTTCGAACGAAAAGATAATAGTAAGACCAGCCCACACATAAACATGGGCGGTTTTTACCTTACTATAACCCAAAACACTTTGATACGAAAATCCAATGATATTATATTAATGTCTACATCAAATAAATAACAATCTAGCGGAACACTTGCATCTCACACTCCACATACATAGTATAAAATCAAAAACCGCAGGGCGCTTATTGGAGATTGGATTCCAACTAAGACAAGGTATGGAACCACCTTCCGATCAGCGTACTCTAGAGACGATACACTGGGGTTCAACAAGAACATCTTGCAACCTGGCCCACACATGACCGACCACTCATTTCGCTTGAGTGTATCGAATGTATATCACCAACGGTTGGGATTAGCAACCGTTTCCCGAATGGGACAGCACCGAATAGAATAAGAAATTAAATGAATCTCTAGATAGGTGATTATACATCCTAATGGGAGCGACCCACATAGCCATGCTACCTGCCCGATTTTTGTCATTTCCCGGTTGTTGAGGCCTGAGGCTACGATTACTTTCCATTCATTGATAGCACAATTACTTTGAATGCCACATTGTTAGATCCGTTAATCACTAATTGATTTGCACAAATATTCTGGATGTTATGCTAAGGGAATAAATCCGTTGCAACCATATATATTCGTACAGACCAACCCATTAGATTATTGGAAATACTTTGTCAGACATTCATCCATTTACGTTCGTCCTGGGATTGAACGAAACCGAAGGCACAATTCCTATTAATAGAAAAAGTCCTTGCACTTCGCTCCATCTTCGATTATCTTCATATAATCTGATTCGCAACGCTACTGCCAATACAGAGTGGTTCATGGATAATAATCCAACCGGTCTCTCCATATTGACAACGGTGGTCAAAAACTTCGATAGTCTGTGATTTAACTATCGAATAAAATCAAGTGTTCATCCAACATATCAAACAAATCACTGGGCTCTTTAATTAATATTTCATTAATTAAATCTCTTATCTATTTCCCTATCAATATTTGTTAACCAAATATTTTAAATAATCATCTTGGTCTCTTATGCCTTTTGGAAAACGTTTCCAAATATCAACTTCTTTTATATTCTATATATTAGAAAATATCTCTATTTGCAATTGAAAACAATTTCAATCACTTACCTCTATTCCGACTATTTTAATTATACTCAGGAAATATTTACTTTTATATTTCCAAAATTCCATCACTTGGGTTAAACCGAATGTTGTGTAAAACATCGTTACAACAATCCAAAGTATTTTATTCAACTAATTATTATCCAACACTTCTCTTCAAGACTGGATCTTGCTATTTATCAATTAAAAATGAAATCAATCAAGTTGGGGTAAAATTACCTCTCAGACCTTGACTGAAAACATCCTCAACTTCAAAACAGACAAAACCACTTACCTCGAATAAACACACGATAAAACCCAATTATTCATTTTTAATCTCGCAATGTTTCTCTTTCTAATTTTGTCAAAAATTATATATTTCCTTTTTGTTTATAATATTCGATTTTAAATTCGTTTCCTAATCGAATTCAATATATATCGATACATTGATTTCTAACTATCAAATTGTCTTAAAAATATTCTAACTCCTTAAATTTCCGGAAAATTTCGCCATAACCTGCCCTACACCGGGAGCTTCGGCATATTTCAAATAGCCTCCCATGGCCCTTACCAACCCAAAAGAAAAAGGAAAAGCCAAGTGGCTTGCCGATATGGCACATAAAACCTCATATATGAAATTAAACGTGTACCTTTTTGTCGGGCACATAAATTAAAATCTTCATATACTTCATCTCATACCTGTCTAACACATGTTCACCTGTTTCAATTCAATTCAACGCTATCTAATCGTTTGAATTCAGTTTTTCCCATTTATCCTTTGATTAGCTATTCTGCCTATTTCACTACTTTGTTTGAACATAACTTGTTCAAACAAAATATTTAATTAGCTTATATCCAAATTGAATTTTCAAGTTTCAAATTCTAATTTCCCTTTCGATTTCGAATATAAATTTTCAAATCGAATTCACTTATTCAAAGCCCAATATCAATTCAAAATCCCATTAACTAATTACTATTCAAATTATTTAGTTCTATTCAAAATCAAAAATCTGATTTCTGTTTCAAAAATCAAATTCATTACTTCACTTGAGTTCACATATAATTACAACTCAAAATCCAAAATTTTCTAAATAGAAATTCGAATTTTATCTGTTTAAAATCCTTTTATAAAATTAAATAAAACGTTATGGTTTTTAAATGGTTATGGCGCTGCTTTCCTGAAAATTTGATTTTGATATAACTCAAAATCTATTCGACGAAATCCATATTTTTCTCCTCCATTTGAAAACTATTATCAAATCGGTCCTAACATTTTTTTTTTCAAAGAATTCCGACTTCAATTGAGTTCTGTATACTCAATTGAAGTTCGGATCGCCAATTTACGAACTGCAGCGCTGCGGCGAGTTCGTTTTAATTATATTTATATATATAAACGTTTTAAAACTTCGTTTATATAAATTCAACTCTATTCTGATACATTTTAATATATATCAAATCCATTTTCCAATTCAACATAATATTTCCGATCTATTTCACTTCTATTTGAAATTCTATATTCAAATTTCAATTCACTTCTATTTTTCAAATTCTATTTGAATTTCTATATTCGAATTTCCTTTATCCAAACCCCATTTGAATTTTTACGTTCAAATTCTATATTTGATTTTCCTTTGAATTTCATATATTCAAACTCCATTTTCACTTTTATTTGAATTCTATATTCAAATTCCAATTTTACCTCTATTTGAATCCTATATTCAAATTCCATATTTTAAATTCCATTTAAATTATATATTTAAATCCCATAGCTTAAATTTCCATTTGAATGCTATATTCAAATTATAAAATTTAAATTCCATTTGAATTCCTTTTGAATTCTACATTCAAGTCCCCTATTTAATTCTATTTGAATTCAAATTCCATATTTATTCTATTTGAATTTCAAATATTCAAACTATGATTCAATTCTATTTGAAATTTCAAATATTCAAACTCCTTTTTAATTCTATTATTCAAATTCTATTTAAATCCTCTTATTCAAATTCTATTTCAAATTCCCTTATTCAAAATTTCTATTTACATTCCTATATTCAAGTTCTATATTTGAATTTCCTTTAAATTTTCTATATTCAACATCTATTTAAATTTACTTATTTGAATTTCTATTTGAATTTCTCATATTCAAATTCTATTTGAATTCCTATATTCAAATTCTATTTGAATTTTCCTTTCAAATTCTATAGTTAAACTTCATTCAAATCTCTATTTGACTTTTCTTTATTCAAATCCATTTGAATTCCTTTGAATTCAAATTCTATTTCAATTCCTTTGAATTCTATATTCAAAGTCTATATCTAATTCTCTTTGAATTCTACATTCAAAGTCCATATTTAATTTTCTTTGAATTCTACATTCAAAGTCCATTCCAATTTCTCTTATATTCAAATTCTATTTTTGAATTCCATTTGAATTCCTATTATTCAAATTTCAAATTATATTTGAATTCCTCACTTGAAATTTCAAATTCTATTTTAGAAAAATAGAATTTCCTTTTGAATCTACGAAATTCCTTTTCATGATATTTTTAAATATCAATATTTGGGCCCAGTGATATTTAAACACCAACAACCAATTATTTATTTTAGGTTTTCTAACACACCATATATGACATTATATATGCAAATAAATAAACAAACAGATAATATATTTTTGAGGAATCCTGTTGGATTCCTCCAACCTGTTTTTCCTGCATCCACAGACATTAGTCAACATAATAATACCCATCCTGCTTCGAGGCAGGATATCGCGGTATGAAGGTCATCCACTATCATAGCGTGGGGCGTATAGGGTAATCATCCGCTAATGAAACCGCGAGCATCCTCTAATGAGACTGCGGGAATCCAACCAATCATCAACCCAATATATATATATATATATATATATATATATCCTAAACAACTAATATATATTTAAAGCAATCAGAAAGCATTCAACAAGCAATAAACAATTATTTTTAACAAATAAAAATAATTCTATTTTAACAGGTGAGTGAGATTTACTCACCGTGTATTTTCCATTGCTGAATATCCTGGTTTAATTCTGAATCATCGACTATGAATCATTTCAATGAGTTCGCACCTATGATAATTTTATTTAAATTACTAATTAAACATTTATTTATTTAAATAACTATTTAAACGAGTAACTGACTTTCCTATATTTTTCTTCCTTTGGTTACTAAACTAAATTTAGCTTAATAATTTATTTAAACTAATCCATACTGATATACAAAAAAAATCCTAACCATTTACTAATTTAATTCTAACCCTTTCACTAATAAAATTCTAACCTTTTAACTAATTAAAATCCTAACCTTTTAACTAATTAAAATCCCAATAAGAAAATATTAAGTGAACAAATTATAATTAATTACCTAAATTGACGATGTAAACACCCCCTTTCTCCTAACAAGCAATTTTCATTACTAACCTTACGAAACTTCCTGTCACCGTGAGCTACCACCAGCCGTCTCCATCATCACAAATTCGCAAGCCACCTCAAAGACAAACCCGACTCCGTACTCCGTTCGACAGTCGAAGACCAGGACCGCCCATCGAACTCAAGAATCAATCGTAAACCCAAATCCCTCAATCCTCTACAAGTTCGAACTTCAAATTGCAGTGACCAAAACGCACTTCAGTTGCAATGTCGGCTTCACCTTTTCACTGCTGAGTCAATCCCGTCCATCCACAACTCCTTCGATGTCGAGCTCCAGATAGCATCTGTCTTCAATCGCGATTTTAGGAACGACGCTCCAGAGAACTTTGTGGTCTTCGATTTTATCTCGCGATGTCCTGGATTTGATTTCGAATTTGTTTTGGGGGTAAGGAGGATCTCATTCGATTTTTGTTTGAGGAGTTTGGTTCCTGAGAAAACGAAATGGAAAGCCAGAAAGGGTAGGGGCGCGATTTTATAGAAGAGGGAGGGAACCAGACGTACTAAAGCATTTAAGAGATGTTGGCAAAAGTACAAGCAAATCCCTTTTAGATTTTCCAATTAATTTGATTTGAAATCATATTTAATACAATTTGATTTAAAGAGATTTTTATTTCTTTTTAAATAGATATCGATCCTATCCACTGATCAAATAAATCAGGGTTCAAAATTAAAAATCGTGAACCGCTATTTCAACGTAACGACTGATATTTCAACGTTATAACACAATTCTGAACATAACAGAATAGACTATAAATTTATTTCGAACGTATGTATAAAATAACCATATTAAATTGATATAATATAATTAAAAATTCAGAAATAATCAGTCCTTCGATAATAAATTATTATTACCATCGTATATATTCAAATAGAATTCATGAATTGTACTGATTCAGTTTTTTTTGTTTCGATATAAATTTTGTATTTCGATAGTTTAATATATTCGATACAAATTCAAGAATTTATTTTCAAATCAATAACATAATATAAAAATTGATTTGTCTTATCAATCCTATATTTAAAATAAATATTAAATATTCAAAAATAAATTGGCAATAATCTGGGTCATTACAGCTATTGTAATTTAGTTCATAAAAAAAAGTTACTATTTGCTACAGTGATTTCTGAACTTTTCTAGATATGTCAACTTAAAAATATTCTTTTGAACATAATTAGGTTATGAGTATAAGTTTTTCTATATAAATATTTCTTTGAAAATTATAAATCATAATCTGAACTTTCTAGTAAAATTATAACGCAAGGTGTAGGAAATGAACCATTGTTGTGCTCTAATTATGTGAAGTGATGATTTGAGCTTGTGGTTATCTTAATTCGAGGCTTAACCCAATCATAAATCCATGGTTTTTTATAAAACAGAATTGGGGTATCATGTCTAGCCGCTTAATTTAGGGCCAAAACTAATTTCGCCAAAAGTAAGGATTAAGCATTTATTATTACAGAGATGTTATATAGAAAATTCTAAAATCTTATAACTCAATTATGTTCGAAAGGCTTTTCTAAATGGATAAAATATGCTTATTATTCTTGATAAACATAAATGTCATTTCAATTTGGACTCTTAATTATATGAACATATAATTCATATACCTACTCCCAAAAATGATATTCAAAATGTAACTATCGATTTACTTCAAGAAATAAAAATAGATGTTAAAGAGTTAAAACACAAATTATATAGACAAACTCTTAATGGAGGGTTTGGCCAAAATATGTCAAAAATTCATTGGTTAAATAGAATTAGGATGGTAAAATATACATCAGAAGAAAAATAAATAAATTGATGTTAATGAAATAAATCAGACTTACTATCAGGATTTTCTTAAACTTTAAGAAAAGGAATTAAACGAAGAAATAGAAAGTGCTGAACTTTATTCATATTATGAACAACATTCAGCTGCAATAAATTATTTCAAGAAAAAAAGAAGAAACCGCTTCTTGTGAAGATTCTGAACATGAATATGAAAATTCCATATAGTCATATGATTTATCTGACACACCAGATAAAATTATTTTCAAAATAAACACAAATGGAGCGGAGCCCAATAGATCAACAATGATTCTTCTCGCACTAGAAGGAGCATCTAGGGTTGATGTACCGAATCCAGATATAGTAATGGGAGAATAAGATGAAAATACAAATAAAAATACCGCTGAAGGTCCCTATCCACAAATGTTAAGACATGATACTAGATCTGGTTGGATTAAGTATCATTCTTCTCGCAAACGCTTAAAGAACTTTTATAATGATCAACCAAAAGATACTCTTACTTTCTATATTGATAAAATTCCCCATAAAAAGATTCGAAAGTATATACTTACTTGGCTTCAACATATTTTCGGAACTATATATTTATTACCTCCACAATTAAATATTCCAGAATTTTTAAACTATGCGACAAGTTATTGGGAAGGAGATGCTTTAGCTTGGTTAATAAATCTAGAACAAACGAATTCAACTCAATTATAGGCTATTAAAAATAATCAAAATAAAGAAGATGCTCTGGGAGATATGTGTAAGCTATTACTTGCAGATTTTACTGGAGAAACTTTTCTCGATGACATCGACTATGAAAAACAATTACTAAAGATAATTTTATGTGATATTTGTATGTTAGAAGAATTTACAGCCAAATATATTGGATTACTTTTTCATTTAAAGAATTTTGATTAAAATATCTTTCGGATTAAAGGCTTTTTTACAAAAAATACCATATCCATGGAATAAATTTTTTTTTGAATTTTTTCAAGGGAGAAACCGGCACTGCCGTAAAACTCCCCCTAGTGCACCTAATCCGGTTCGCGGGGTCATCAGGCTTATGAACATGGTAAGCCCCCTTATTTGAAAAGATATAACTTTCTAAGACAAAGTAATAATGATGAAAATCATGCCACATGCCTCTTAAAAAAGGCATGCTTGGATACAATGGAAAGAGTTTGCGAACAGACTATTGCTCGAAAAGAAATGAAAAATAAAATCAAACAATCTAAACTAGGATTTAATTGTTGTACAAAATACTCAGAAGACATTAACGCACAGTTTGGATGCCCACCTGGAGATGAAAAGCTGTTTAATAACTTGTATAGGAAAAGGAAGCCTAAATACAAGATTACTAGAAGAGAATGGAAACCTGAGTATAAGAAAAATTCCATACAAACAATAAATTTTCAAAGAAAAATTTATAAAAAATTAAAAAAATTAAAAAGGGTTGTAAATGTTTCAACTGCAATCAAGAAGGACATTATGCTAATGAATGCCCTGCAAATGTTAAAAATATTATAATATCAAATATTGAAGAATACGGTATTCATGTTGGTACTATTGAGGATATCTCAAGTGATGCTAATTCTTCTTATATGAAATCGAATCATTTTATTCAGATACTAATGAAGAGATTGATGATGTCATTGATGATTTTGACAACTTCAAAGTCAACATGATAACTATAAATCAAACACATAATCAAATAAAAATAATACCATTAACTGTATATCCAATTCTCCCTAAAAAGGAAAGAATAAATTTTCCTGGATATACTTTATATCACCAAAAAATATTGCTTTAAGAAGATATTATACTACAGAAGTTTTTTGAACTTGTTAATAAAAATTCCTTTAGGATACTATGGAAAAATATATAATATTAATAAACATGCAAAAGAAAATATTTTTATAATACATGGTTTAATTGAACCACTTTCCAAAAATAGTGCTACTATATTATTCAAAAGTACTAGTTTGGAAAATAAAGATTACATTATAGATCAAGGAGACCCAATTGAACTTCTGGTTATTCACAAATATGAAAATCTTCCGATTATAATGGAAAATATATGACTGTGATACGCTCACCCCATTGGGTGGCTCTACTTCTCACTCTTCACGGAATAATGAAACTGAAACATATTGTGAACATATAATATAAATGAATACAATTGCATTGGAAGAAACATCAGACTCACAAATTGTAACGACCGGGAATTCCGCTCGATCCGAATCAGTTGCTAAACCGACCCAGACCGTTCGAAATGCCTGATTGTTTTGAGAACACGACAAATCAGAACGCAGACGGAAGAACATTTCATTGTTATTACAACTATTCCATCAGAATACAAGAATATACAGAGTATAAATGAATAAAATACATTCGATAAATATCAGAGATTACAATACATTACATAGCAGCGAAAAATAACACAAAATACAACTGAAGAAGATACACGGATACAAAGATTTCCGGATATCGTTCCAGCTGTAAACCAGGTTCCTGTGAATATAAATCTGCAAAACCAAAACTACTAGCTGCCCATGTCAAAATAAGGGCACCCAGAGTTTAGGTTAAAACAATAAACTCCAGGTCAGTCATGGGACTGGTGTGAGAACTAAACCAGTTATTAATCTTTATTTTAAAGTTAGGTAAATCAAGGGACCACGCCGTATAACACGGAACGGGTTTCCTCCCAAGAATACTAGTGCATAAAACAACAGCGTAATGCTAAATAAAGAACAATGAAGCTATTATAAGACCCAGGTCCCATCACACAATGCAATGCAAGCCCGAGGATAGGGTTTTTACCTTATAATAGCCAAAGAATGCTTGATACGTTTAAAACAGATTATTTTGATAGTACTATATGTGCATAGTGTCAAAACAATTTCAAATCATAAGTATCAATCATAGACGGCATAAGCGCCCCATCCCACTATGTCGCCATATATAGGATTACAATCAAAACCGCAAAGTCATGTATTGGAAATTGGATTTCCATCTATGAACCGAGGCAAGGGATTGTCCTCTACCGATTCGAGATTGTCTAGCCCGAGTCTCAGGGATAGAACGCATCGACCCTTGGAGCGACAGGGCTGGTCCACCGATGTGGATTAGACGAAATCCTGAACACTACGTCTCCCCGCCCTATGGGGCATAAATGAGCCAACGAATGACTCCATCGGTTCGAGAACGACCGATATATCCGAGGCGCCTCGCAACAGCAACAACCACATAAGTCAAACTCATCAAGGCGTGTAAAACCACTGATGCCACTTCTAGCTAGAAAGAGATGCATGCCCTCCCTGAGGTCCTCTCCCGTTTTTGGTTCACAACCGGGGTGTGAGGCTCGCGAATCAACGTTACACAAAGCTATGCCACACAGGCCGTGCTTTGATCATCAACCACAAGACTTTGCTTTTCAACAGAAGCCTTGATCAATTGCCACTTAGGCATGCCACACAGGCAATTCACTCCATGCATTTGATATCCATCAATATATAACCCTTGAGCTCGTACGTCTCAGAGAAGGGCGTTAAGCAAGGGAATAAATTCTCCGCCGCCAAACAGATATATATTTAATAGAAATCAATCCCACAGACTAAAATCCAATGTCAGACACACAGTCCATTTACACGTTCGTTCTGGGTCTGAACGAAACCGGAGGCACCTAGTACCCCGCATATCCATCGATCTCCAAGTACGTCTGGACGATCACTAACTGTTTCCATCTTCTTGGGTGTACAGCCCAATCAAGATCATCAGTAACCACCCCAACGACGTGAAGATCCCCGGTCTTTGACCACCGTCTTCATCTTCAACTTATCGTCGTATCAGTTATTCAGAATGAGATAAACCCGGTCTTTCCGAATAACTCGCGTATATAATAAACAAGTGTTACACAAACACAACATACGCCTCATTCCAATTCATCATTAACTAACCGTAAATTAATCAAGAGAATAATTCCCCTAATATTAACCCCGAAGGCCGAAGCCAACATCAGATCAATATCCAGAAAACCATTCTGCTTAGCTAACCGACAGTTAATTTCTAAATTTCACATTCTTAGGGAAAGGTTCCCATTAATTTTATCAAAGATAAATCCTTTAAATTTATTCTTTAATCTTCCTTTGAATATCGATTCAACTAGTCGGGATTAGCGAACGACACCGAAGTAATCATTTATTTTATTTCCCAATCCCAACCTATTTATCCCATGAAGTAAAACTGGTAATACTTCATATCTAACACCACGGTGTTATCGGTAAATTCAATTACCATTTCACGTTCAAATCTAATTAAAGATTTAACTATCGCCTGGAGCAAAACTGGTGATACTCCATTCTCGATCTTTTCAATCTAATTAAAGATTCATTAAAACTCCACTTAGTTTTAATCTTTAACTAGGTTAAAGAATCAGTGTCATTTAAAACACGGTTCACGATAAACCCCAAAATCACATCACATTTCAATCAGTCCCTAACCGTAAATTAGTAAGTGAACGATTCCTTAAGTATTAACCCCGAAGGCCGAAACCAACATCAGATCAATACCCCAGAAACCATTCAACTTAACTAACCTTCAGTTAGTTTCTGATTTTCTTAACTTCTTTTTGGGTCTAAGAATAGTATTATTGAAGATACCGTTCACGACAACTCAAAATCACATTTCATTAATTATCGGATTAAAGAACAAGTGTTATTTAAAACACTGTTCACGATAAACCCAAAAATCAATACCAATCCCATTTCCAATTAAATACTATTTAATTGGTACACTTCATTAAATCTAAATAAAAAGATTTAATCTTTTCCTCAACTGGGTTTTAGAACAGTGTTAATGAAGACATCATTCACGACAAACCCAAATCACATTTGATATTGAATACAAGGCTCTGAATAGAAAATATATCGGCTTATATTCAATATCAAATTCTACGACCAACAAATATCGTATTGGAAATAACGATATATATATATATATCTTTCAAATTTCCATAACCATATCTGTATAATCACAAAATCCAACATCGAAATATTCCGAAGACAATTTTGATTCAAACCCATTCCAATGCAATTATTGGAAATTCTGGTTATTTTCAAAACCATTTCAAATCTAATTTATTTATTTAAAAAAATAATATTATTCTAGTTCTAAACTAGTTCATTTCGATAAAAATCTATTTTCATCTTTTCAAATATGGAGTTTTTCATCCCAATTCTTCACAAATCATTTCTTATGATTTTACACAAATTATTGATAATTTTAATAATTTTATCAAGGCCCGTACAGTCGATTTCCATCAACGGCCATCGAACTGCACTTACAGCGACCTTTTCCAAATTTGATTTGGACATAATTCCAAATCCAACCGTTAGATTTCTAATTTCTCACATTCGTTAGAAAGCTCTTTTCGATACAAACCCAACGGTTCCGGTTTCAGGAGAATCCGACTGTCGGATCTCCCGCAATATCCATTCGAAGTCAATGGTCGAAATTCACGAACTGCCGCAGTGCGGCGCATTCTATTCAGGCCATTATATTATATATATATATATATATAATATATATTTCGTCGATTTCCTTTTAAAACGCATTTTATAAATCATTTTAAATTCGTTTTCGAAACGATTTCAACTTCATTTCAAATTCAAATCAAAATTGAATTTTTCCAATATAAATTCATTCTAAATTCATTTCAACTCGATTTCAAATCAATTTCAAATTCAAATCGGTTTCAATTCAAATCGATTTCAGTTCAATTTCAATACGTTTTAAATTCAATTCAAAACGATTTCAATTCTATTTCAGTCTAATTCTAATTTCAATTCTATTCAGTTTAATTCGAATTTCATTTCAATTCAATTTAATTCGAATTTCAATTCTATTCAGTTTAATTCGAATTTCAATTCATTCAGTTTAATTCGAATTTCAATTCATTTCAAAATATCAGATTTTGAAATCACTTTCGATATTCATTGTAAAATGAATAAAATCGATATAAATATCGTTCATGTCAAAATGGCGTCAATCTAATCAACACGGCTTCAGATAGTTCTATTTTCAAATATTCTATTTCAAATATTTCTATTTCAAATTTTTTTTTTTCAAATATTCTATTTCAAAACTGGAATGAGGCCCAATCAATTACCATATCATGTTTATTATATGGATTTTCTACCACACGTATATAACAGCAACGATAAATCATCAACCATCATCCAAAGTGCGTTCTACATTGTATAAGCAACAAATATAAATATTTAACGCTTATAACAGCCTGTCAATCAATCGATCGACATACAGCTAATTATTGGGATTAGTGTATGTCATATATCATCCCAATACCCGTGTGGGGTTTCAAACAATCAAACACAGATTTTATTTGTGCAGTTGGGCGATGTGTAAAAATTATCGTCCCAATCAATATCAGTCAAATGTGTGTATATAAACAAATCGTTCGATTTGTTTATATTAATTAATTTCATTTTATATACACGTTAAACAATCCTATTTTTAACTATATAAATATTTTATTACATTTCACATCACATCACACAATCAACTACACATCAAAATCAAACAAACAAGCATACAAGCTGTCTATGGTCTGTGGACGACGGGTGTCGGGTGCTACTAAACACCGTCTGCATCCTAGTATATATTTCAAACTAGAAATAAAAATTAAAGGTGAGAAGTTCTCACCGACTAGTTAATCCAATACCACGACTCTTCCTATGTAGAAGTCATCGCTGCTCTCGCCTTTTGTCACTTTCGTTGCCCGCTTTCACTACATATATAAAAATTGAATTTTTACTTCGCTACTATATAGATAAAAATTCTATTTTTACAACGGTATTCATATAATAAAGATTACATTTTTATATCGCCACTTATATAAAAATCAGATCTTTGCTCCTTCTACAAAATAAAGATCAAATCTTCAACACTTCTATAATGTAAAAATCATATTTTTATATTTCTACTCATATAAAAATTATATTTTTATCCTTTCTATATTATAAAAATTATATTTTTAATCTTTCTATATTATAAAAATTATATTTTTAATCTTTCTATATTATAAAAATTATATTTTTAATCTTTCTATATTATAAAAATCATATTTTTAATCTTTCTATATAAAAAAACACGCCTTTCATTATATAAAAATATCGTCTT
The DNA here is from genome assembly GCA_030737875.1 of Allium sativum. Taxonomy (NCBI): domain Eukaryota; kingdom Viridiplantae; phylum Streptophyta; class Magnoliopsida; order Asparagales; family Amaryllidaceae; genus Allium; species Allium sativum. The sequence goes on along the minus strand of CM060910.1, from coordinate 1,040,530,882 downwards.
TCATAGATTAAAAATCACTACTTTATATCGTTAAAAATCCGTTCTTTCTTTGATTAAAATTCCGTTCTTTTACACTTTAAAAATCCGACCTTTTATAATTTAAAAATCCGACCTTTTATAATATGAGAGATCATAACTTCACTACTCAAAGATCACATCTTTTTCTTTACAAAGATTATATTTTTCTCTTTACAAAGATTATATTTTTCTCTTTACAAACATTATATTTTCCTCTTTATACAATAAAAATCAATCCTTTTAACATATAAAAATTCTATGTTTAACATATCAAAACCTATCTTTGTATTTAAAATCATCTCGCTATATCATAGAGGATAAAACTGATTTCATATAAGAAAAGAAAGAAAAATATATAAGAAATGGATAAATAAGAACTTACAATCACTCAGAGGTGTGGGGGGGTTTAGGGCGCGCCGAGATGGTCGGAGAGGGCGCGGAGGTGGTAGGGTGGAGGGCGACGTCAACGGGGAGGGGGGGCTGTCAGAGGTTTGGGGGGCTCGGTTGAGGGGTGGCGGCGGTCCCCTGCAGCTCGATTTGGACGGTGGGGGTCTTTGGGGGTTCGCCGGGACGAAGAAGGGTCGCGCTCAGGTGGGGAGAAGGGCGGCGGTCCCCCTGGTGGCGGCGCAGTCGACGAAGAGGAGGGGGGGCGATTTGAACGATCGTCAATTTTTTTTTCTTTTTACTTCTGGAATGAATTTCAATGGGGAGGCCTGAGTGGTTAAGGAGGAGAGAGAGGTATTTTTATTTTTAATTTATTTAATTATTTAATTTCAAAAAGCAACTTTTATTTTCGAACTCGAAATCGAACCCACCGCCTGTCGTCCATAGCTGATTACCCCCATTCCGAACACAATGGGATATGTATCGTAAGCTGATTCGAACGTTTCGATCAGTTTCCGTCAAAATCAACATATAACTTTATATATTGAATTTGAACACGCATTTCAATTTACCGGGGTCACATACTAACTCGAAAAATTCCAGAAAAATATTTTCTAGCTTTGTATTGACGATACGGTCCTAACAAAACTAGTTTCGTCGAATTCTGAGACCATATGAAAATGGCTATTTTCCAGTCGATTAAAATCAACTAAAACTGGCCAAACGCGTTTTCCTTTGCCACGCTCACATATTGATTCGAAAAATTACGAAGTTTGAAACCTAGCAATAACATGACATCACGGATCCAACAAAAGTGGATTCGTCGAAATCCGAGGTCGTTTGCAAAATTCCCGTTTTTAAGGGCCAGAATTTCATTGCGACTATTGTGAAAATTCATTTGGACATAACTTTTGAATCCCGCTATGAAATTTTGATTTTTCGGATTCTTTGGAAAGATATCCTCAATTAGATTCTATTATTTTTGGTTTTACTAAAATCCGATTTATTTTGCACCCGGTATGTTCAATTGAAATTTGAAATCGAATTATCGAACTACCGCGCCATTTTCAATTCCTTTTATAATTATAAATAAATATTTATATTCTAACGACGACGTATATAAATATATACGTTCTAATTCTATTCAAAATAAATTTCTCGTCGATATTATTTAAAATAATCTATTTTAAGTATTCAAAATTCACTGAAATTGCCAAAATAAATTTTTTAAATTGGCCCAGATTTCCGGGTTGTTCCACAAATTCAAGATTGTGAAGGAGAATAATTTATTATTACAGATGAAGATTTGGAAAAATTAAAAGAAGCAATTCCAAGATCAGATAAAAGATAAATTTATAAACCTATAACACTTAAATCAAGATTCCTTAATCAACATACTTATGTATTTGAACAAATGCAAGGAAATGTTAAGCTAAAAGGATATGAAGATTTTACTTCTATAAGTCCTCTAAACAAAAACAAAATAGAAAAATTAAAAGCTAGATATCCTAAAATGAGATATTTACATATAGGATTGATACAATTAAAAATCACAGCTCTTTTTAGATATGAAATAGATACTCCTATTATGATAGTTTGTATGGATGAAAGAATAATTAACAGTCCTCTAAATAGTATTATAGGAGGAGCTAAATCTAATTGAGCAAATAGATTATTTGGAGTAAATATACATCCTGAATTTTGTATAAGCCTTCAGAAAAAAAAAATTTGAGAAAGCATGTACTTTATCAGTAAATTTACAGAATATTGAACTATTAGCAGGCTCTAAGGTCTTAGGAATTCAACGGGAACATTGTATGGCTTTAAATGATACAGATACGTTTAAATTTATTACTCCGAAACAATTCATAAAATTATTCGAGGTTGGAGTGGGAAAAACAATTCAACCTAGATTAATAGATATGAGACACTTGAAATTTGATAATGAAATTCAAGTTTTCATAAAATCTCTTAGACCAAAAGTACAAATACCTACAAAACATTTTGTTGCTTTAGGAAATACTATTTCTACTATAGTAAAAAGGAATGAAGAAGATTCAATATCAGATAAACCAAGAAAATCGCTATCTTTATCTGAAGTTGAACTAACACCTGACATTCTAAGAGGAATAAATAATCGTATGAGCTTTAGAAAATCTGATCCAATGGAAGGAAAAACCATACGGGTACTTGATAAGCAAAAAGAACAAGAACCTAACCGAATGGTAATAAAGGTTCCCTCTGAAAATATAAAAAACTATGATTAAACATCTTGATCTTAAAAGAAAGCACATTTACATATATATCTTCCATTAATAAAATGTATTCCTGATTATCAAGAATTCACAATACATGCTTTATTAGATTCTAGTGTAGAAGCCTGTCTATTACAAGAAATATTTATTCCCCAACAATTTTGGGTACCTTTATACAAAAAGGGAATGCTAAATGATTTTATGGGAAGACAAGTTCCTGTAAATCACAAAGTCAAAAAACTTAAGGTACAAATACCTGATATACATGGAAATAACAAAATTTACAATTTTGATTTCGCTTTACTTCCAAAAGAATTTGGTGTTGTTTGTATTCTTGGAATGGACAATCTTCGTCGTTTTCCTCCATTTGATAAACACAACTTTGAATTTAATGGAGTCTTAATTCCAAGAGTTCCTTTGCCTGCAGCAATTGCAACCCATTATTCACTAGCAGCACAACGTGGTGATAACCCCATAACTCTGATAGAAAATGTAAAAATTCCAACATTAGTACAGCCAAAAGTTTGCACCTACAACATAAAGACATCTAACGAATTTGAAATATTAATTCATAATATGCTTAAACCTTTGTATTCAGAAAATCCATTAAAATGGTTTGATAAAGCACTAAGGTATTGAAAAATAGAATTGATGGAACAATATAGAGATGTCAAAATTCGGCAGAACAACATTACGGTTTCACCTACGGATAAAGAAGATTTTGCAAAACAAATAAAGGATCTTTCAGATTTAAAACTTATACAAAAGAATTTTAGTACTCATTCATCTCCAGCATTTTTAGTTAGAAATCATGCTGAGATTAAAAGAGGAAAAGCAAGAATGGTAATAAATTAAAGAAAACTTAATAGTCATACCAAGTTTGATGGGTATTTTATTCCATTTGCTGAACATTTAACTAAGCAAATCCAAGGAGCAAAATATTATAGTAAATTTGATGCTAAATCTAGATTTTGGCAATTAAAACTTTCTGATAAACAATCTATTGAATTAACAGCGTTCAGTTTCCCTCAAGGACATTTTGAATCGGTAGTTATGCCTTTTGGATTAAAAAATGCACCTCAAATGTTTCAAAAATGGATGAATTCTATGTTCGGACATTTACCTTTTATGCTTGTGTATATAGATGACATTTTAATTTTTTCTAATATTGCTGATGAACATAATGAACGCCTTTTAGTAATAGTCCAAATCTTATTACAAAATGGTGTAATTCTTAGCCCTAAAAAATAGAATTGTTTAAAAAAGAAATTGATTTTCTTGGGAAGAAAAATAAAAATGGCCAAAATTGAACTTCAACAACACATCTACACTAAAATAAAATATTTTCTTAATACTTTTAAAACATTAAAAGAACTTCTAAGTTTTTTAGGGCTATTAAACTATGGTAGAAAATTTATTCCTAACCTATCAGCAATAACACAGAATTTGCAAAAAAAGCTTATAGAAGAACAAACTAAATATAAACAACAAAATGGAGAACAACCAAGACGATGGAATACAGATAAAATTTACATTTCTTTAGACTCTAAAGAAGAAGAGGAAATAAAGGAAATAAAAGAACTAATTAAGGACCAAAAATCCTTTATTTTCCTTTAGAAGAAGAACTTCTTACACTTCAAACTGATGCTTATGACAATTATTGGGTAGGAGTATTAATTGCAAAACAGAAGGAGGTTGTAGCATACTCTTCTGGAAAATTTAGCAGAACTCAACTCAAATATGCCACTTATGATAAAGAATTATTAGCTATCAAGATAGCAATCAAAAGTTTAAAGATTTACCTTATGCATAGGCAATTTATAATTGAAACTGATATGAAGTCTATTGCTCGGTTTTTGAAAAGAAATACTGTTAACAATCCTGAAGAAAATCTTGTACAGGGCACAACTTTTGACTCAGGTTGAATCAGGTGGTGAGACCTATGCCTTTGGAAAGGAAATGATGATTGCCTTTCCGTAGAGTGGTTACATTAAAGGTTTGGCTCAACGGTTTGGTTGGAACTGCTGTTTTAAGGTTTAACAGTTAGTTGTTTTGTTTTTAAGCCATAATGGGCAGATTTGAAGAGGCCCATTAGTGGGCTGGTGGAAGGCTATAAATAGGTGGTGGGAGGTATGGGAAAAAGTTTACTTTCCCCATTCTCTCATTTGGAAGAGCCAAGGGATCCTTCATTCCTCCATTTCTCCATCTCCTTGCCATTAAAGCTTAGGAAATCGAAGATCTACACCATTTGAGGCTAGATCTACATCGTTTCAAGGGCGATTCATCGAATCAAGGAGTTTGGATCCAATTCTTTTCTATTCGGAATCTTAATTCATTGTTTTTTCTTTGATTTGGAGACTGTTGAGTGATATGCATCTCTCACATGGATTCAATCAAGTAAATGAATGTTTGGTCATGTTTTTCATCAAATTCAAGCATTTCCTCATAGAGCTATACCTTGTTAAGTCCATTTTCATATGAATCACTATATGATCTGATTTAGTGAGTTTAGACCGTTAATTTCTATGCTATTTCATATGTTTATGCAAGTTAGATTCATAATTTAGTTCATATGTTCATTTATCATGATTTTGGGTGAGCTAGCATAATTATTGATGAAATCATCATATTCATGTTGTTAATGATTTCAAAATATGTTTATGGTAGCAATTGATGAATTGGATGAATAGATTTCGTCGAGATATTTAATTGGCGAAGTTTTGGTTGAAATTGGGCTTGAATTGGGGTTGTACAAGCCATAGGTCATGCGTGCGAGTGGGGTGGTCGAGCGGATAGCACAACGTGTAGTATAACGTAGTACAATGTGCAGTACAATAGGGGGTCGATCGTGTAGGCTTCGGTTGGTCGCAAGCAGATGGTCGGGTCGAGCATGGACTCGAGCATGGTCATGGAGGAAGCTATTCCAGGTCGAGCAGTGTTGGTTCGAGCATGGTCGGGTCGGGCATGGCTTGGGGTCGGTCGAGCATGTCCGGGTCGAGCGTGGTTGAGTGGAACAGGGTGATCGGTCATGTCTTGAAGCAAGTGACCGGGTCGGTCAACTATGGACTCGAGCAGACTTAAGTCGAGTGCAGAGTTCAGGCAGGGCATGAAGGGTTGTGCAAGGAGGGTCGGTCGCATAGGGTCAACTATGAATTTTTTTATTTTTCGGTACGACGCAGATTTAAATAAAAGGGCATGAAAAAAATTCAAGGGCAACCCCTCGAACCCTAGCTGCGGCGTGGTGATATAATTTTGCTTAGTAATAGTGTGACTTTGAAGTAAATTCAAGTAGGAAGGTTCGAAGCGTTGAAAGGTGTTCATTGATCGGTGTAGAATAGTGAATGAGGCGACAACTCAAAGGTTGTGGGTTGGTGGATAATGGTTGCTCGAGAAGGTTGCTTGAGTTATGGAAAGTCGTCAGTTTGGATGACTAGAGATGCGAAGGCCGAGAAATTATCGTTGTCGTAATTTCTGGCAGGCTCAAAGCAAGGGTACAATGGGGGCACCCAAAAGACTGGAAGGTTGTTGGTCGAGTACCCTGGGTATCGTTGAAAGGCCTAGTTGTCAAGGTTGGACATACATACGTATCGTTGAAAGGTGTATGGAGTTTATGCTAAAACTGGGGTTACCATTAGCGCTTGACATATGGCAAGGTTGTTCGTCATACGATTAACGATGGTTTCGAAGCAGAATTGGCGGCGATAGCCAATGTCTGTCAAGGTTGATTAGTTGCCTTGTTTGAACCGTCTCATGTACGTTATCTAACATCGGAGGAGATGTTCCTTGGGTGCTTGTCTGATATTGGTTTAGGCCTCTGGGGCTTGTGCTTGAGGGATGTTGAGTTTGAATAGGATGTTTTACAGAAGATATATAATTGTGCTTTGCCATGATTGGATGGGTGTTCTGGTTAACGTGGATGTATGGTTGAAATGTTGTTGTAAAGGCTATCACTGTCCGATGTGGGGAAGATAGGGTTTAGTTCTTCTCTGGTGTTGTGGGTAGATTAATATGTCTATCTATCCATTCTCATATACTTTATTATTGATGTTTATTAGCCGTTTTATTTCTCACTAAGACTGTTGTCTAACTCAAGGTTTTATGTTTCACTCTTATTACCTTGGGCTGCTCATCCGGTTGTTGATGGGAAGACTAGGTAGCAGGTGATTAGTGAGGAAGATGTTGCAGTTAGGAGGCGAGCTAGAGGCTTACGTATCAGTTTTATTACTATCTACTATTTTTGTTTCCGCTGTTTGAGTTACTCTATGAGTGTTGTAGTGAGGCTTTATGTACATACTTTGATATCCCCTATGATGTTTGGATAATCTTTCAGGATGTTGTGAAAGTTTCAAAAGTTTGTTATATGATGCTTCACTATTATTGCCTGTTGTATATTTTCTACTATATTTTATCCTTGCACTGTGAGTTCCACGACAGGTATCGATTGTGTTTACCTACCTATGATGATCGTCTATAGCTGCCTGACACACCTTTCAGTGCATTATTCCTCTTATTTAATGCAGGGATTGTGGGCGGTCGTCACACGCAACACAAGTTAAGAAGCTAAATGGCTTGTAGGAGGGTATTTTGGCAATCTTGGAGAAAGGCCATGGCTTGTATGGAAGATCCTTATCCTGGGGGTAGCATAAGGTAATATACGAAAGAAGCATTTAAGTAAATAATAGAAGATATGCTAAGTGTCGATTCACTCTTTTATTGCTCATTGATTTGACTACATAAGTGTTTACAAAGGAAATCCCCAAATTTATTTATAAATTAGGGCTTACTCTATAAGAAATGAATACAAGATTGGGGAATGAGAAAAGTTCCCCTAAAATGTGACCCCTGGGGTCTTATTTATAGACAAATAGGTACCTCTTCTGTCATTGGTCCAGCAGAAGCCTATTTCTGGTGCGGCAGCCATGTGTCGACCGCTCTTCCTCTTTCAGCTCCGACTGCCTTAGTTTCGGCTGCTCTTTTGACACTGTCAATCGATATATCATGGCCTTTTGGTGTGTTGATTTTAGCTCTCAGATAGCTGGTCTCGTTCTTCGGAGTTTCTCTTTGATGTTGTCTTTACCTTTCATATCGATACCAAGCCTGTTATGTATAGCTTTGGTAATGGCTTTCGGCTTTCGGTAATAAGCTTTCAGTTTTGTCTTTTAAGTTTTCATAATATTTTCTTTCGTGCTTCAGCTTTTTATGTTTCGGCATCCATCACCCCTTTCGGTATCGACACTAAGCGACTTAGTGTGGATAGCTCTTCTTCTTAGAAGCTTTGATTTTGCTTTCGGTGAATCCCTGGTGTTGGATTCGGTCTTCTGATGGTGAGCTTGTGGTACGTCTCTTGATGACTTCTGAAGTTGTCTCTCGGTGGCCGACAAGTTTTAAATCCGATAGTTAACTTCCAAGATATTTTACTTGGTGTTTCGGCTATTCATGCCTTTAATGTCTTCACTCGACACTTAGTAAATTATTGCAAATAGCCCTTTCACCATTCTTTGCTTGGCTTGATGCTTCTTGCCATGACTTTTGTTTTGGGTTGTAAGCTTTCGCCCTTTCTTTCATATCTGCTTCCGGCTTTAAGTGATTTTCCTTCCTTATGCTTTCGTCTTTAGCCTGATGCCAGCTCCATGCTTTCAGATCATAATCTTGAGCTAGTTGCGGTTCTATACCCCTTCACCGATGGCCTATTTCAGTGTTGAATCTGGTAGTAACAATGTGTATGATATTTATTGTAGGATTAAGTAACTATTTGCAAGTCAAATGATATATTAACATTGATTTGGTTAAGTGAAATTGACTTAGTTGAAATAAAACTTGAAATGAACAAGTTATTGTTGATTGTTTGAGTTTGTAGTTGACTTGAATTGGTTGAGCAATTTATTAATTACTGTTTATTGGTTGAAAAACCCACATAGATATTGGGATGACAATTAGGCCACACATCTCCCAAGTGTGTAGATAAGTTCACATGGATTGTGATGTAAACCCCACACGGGTATTGGAATGAGAATTTATTTACACGTCTCACAAATGGGTAGATAATAATCACTAGTTTGCAATGGACACCCCACGTAGGTATTGGGATGATATTTGATTTACACTAATCCTAAGTTTTTAGTTTTCCTATTAATCGGTTGATTGACAGACCGACATAAACGTTAATTATTTATTTAAGGCTTATACGGGTGAAGTTGCACTCTGGATGTGAATTGGATGTATAATAGTTGAAATCCATATAAATGGAATTATGGTATTTGGTTGAATTTCATTCCAATTCGGAATGAAATTGAATATTTTAATAATATAATATTCAATGAAAAAACAAAGTTTGATTTTGATGTCAGATTTTTGTGTGGATGCGAAGATATTATAATATCGATGAATATTTTGTAACTGTAGTGAATGGTTTTGAAGTAAATTTCATATTCTTATGGCATATTAAAGTATAATTTTCGAAATGAATGGTAACTTTTTAAAGTGAAGTTTAGTTAGGCTATGTAGGAAACATTTTAAAAGAGATTTATTTTCGAAAGTTCTTATTTATTTTTATAACAACTATCATGAAAGTTTGAATGTAAAATAACAAGTTTTGAATAATAATAATATTTTAATGATTAAAATAATATTAAAATGACTTGATATTGAAATATTTGATTTTGAAAAGAAATGATTGAAATAGAATTTCCAATGATAGTTATGTATAATTTATAATTTATTTTGGAAGCACTTCGGTTTATTTTTAATTATAAATTGATTTAGGCTAGAATAGAATGTGTCGCGCAACGATAGTTCACGAAGTTCGACCCATAACTTTGAATTGATGTACCGGAAGATCCGACTGTTGGATTTCCTAAAATGAAAAATGTTTTTTTTTGCAAGGCCAGCTGGTTTTTATATTGATCCGTAATACTTTTTTATTATAACCAATAATAAAAATACAGTATAGTACAGGTGATTGTGGTTACAATCAGCTAGTTTGGTTTTTAAGGTGGACCGTCCACCTCCTACGGAGTTTATAGTGTTCCATCCACTCTACCTATATAGGCTTAGAGCAATGGAGCTAGCTAATTTACTAGACTGCTATACAAAAACTCTACCTAGTCAGGCTTATGGCATTGGAGCTAGCTAATTAACTAGACTACAATATTACATGGCACACCACGCAGGGCGGCATACAAACACATATGACCTGGTAATATGTTACATTAGTATAATAGTCCAAAGACCAGTACAACTATGAATTTTCTAGAGCCACACAAACTGAAAACGCAGCAAGACCAAGGACTGACCATCGCCTTATTTCCGGCTTGCACAGACTTCAACTTGGATAGAATCATTTCTTCATCCACCCATTTACATTCTCTTAAGCATAACCGAGAGTACACTAAGCATTTTGGTGGAGCAAATTACATTATTGATTGCAGGCTATGCTCAAGAACAAACTTTGGCCAAAATAATAGCCAACAGTACATACATAATCCAGGGAACACGGCAGTGACATATTGTAGCAGCAGAACAAAACAATGGATAGCCATGCTGCTACAGTAGCCAAAAGTGTACGATACATACATCACACATGAAATTACACCAATTCTACCAACCTCGAGACCTTAACCTTGAAAAATATAGATGCTCTAGAGAAGCATCACCATTACAAGGCAGGGAAGGCCAAAGAACGGTAAACAAGAACTTTGTCAAAGTAACTATACACTGCAGTAGCGAACAAAAGCTCGCCAGCAAGCATAGCTAGCATGGACATATGACAATATAAATCTGACATCCTCAAAATACCTATCAAACGAAATGTCTCACCAAACCAAATAGCTCACAATGGCATGGGCGGAGAAGGTTGTGTTAAAACATTCACTGCCTCAATACCAGCAAAGGCTAGAGCAAAAGCTTCTCAAATATTGACGGTGATAAGGCAGGAAACAGAAAAGAGAAAGAAAACCACCTCCAAAACCACACGAACCACACAGAATATCATATCTATGCTAAATCACAGTACCCACCAGACCCAAAAACAGGAAGACGCAAGCCAAAAGACTGTAGACCTCACAGTCAACATAGATTACAATCAAAATTTGAATACCAGAAACACCCTCGATAGCTGAAGTCATTCACAAATGAGGGCTGAAGGAAAGAGCGTCCACGAGAAAAAGATCCACGCCACCGTGTAGAGTCAAAAGCTTAAGGATCATCAAGCCCGAAATACGGCAAAGTAAGACGCGATTTGAAGTAGACCTGAGCAGTAAAATAGGCGGCACGAGTGGAAAGCATCTGCGATGTCCAAGCATGGCAAAAGCAGGTTCAAGTTGATGTGGAGAAAAGATAAGAGGAAAGAAACGGAGAGGAAGAGAAATGAATTAGAAAAGTGAGAAAGGGGGTAGAATCTGTCGCCATTTCCAGATAGAGCGAACTTTTTCATTAACACGATTAGAAGAAAAAATGAAAAATGTTGGGTCTGAAATCAGGTTGCATCAAGTCTATTTTGGAAAAGGTCGCCATGGATGCATTTCGGTACCCGAAATTGAAAACCAACTATAAGGGCCTTAAAAAAATTATTAAAAAACATGAATAAGTTATGTTAAATCATAATAAATGATTTGAAAATGTTTTGGATGAAATATTCCAAGTTTTGAAAAGATATAAGATATTTTATCTAAATAAACTAGTTAACAACTAGAGTAAAAGATCTAGCGGTTTCAAAATACCGTATTGGATTGTAATGTTTGGAATATAACCAGAGTTTTCCATATAAATTGGATTGGATTTTGAATGGAAATAATCTTTAGATATTTCGATATTGGATTCCGTAATTATATGGATATTATTTTGAGGAATTTGGAAGACTTAGATATCATTATTCCCAATACGGTATCTGTTGGTTTCAAAATTTGGTATTGAATATAAGTCAATACAATTTTGATTCAAAGCCTTTTATTTGATGTCAAATTGGATTTTTTGTTTTTCATGAATGGCGTCTTTAATAACACTATTAATGCTAAAAATGGCACTAACACCCCAAGGTGTAATTATACACTTCACAAACAAGTAAGATCTAGAAAAGTGGTAGCCACAAACACAAAAAGCAAGTAAAAACAAGGAGATTTATAGTCGTTTGGCCTAGAATTGACCTACATCCACTTTAAAGAAACTTCTTATTATCATCATCAAAGTTACAAGGTACATAATTTCTCTAACTTCACTCATTTTATTTCTTTTTACAATAATCTTCTCTATATATTCTCTTTTACTCTTGATTCACTTGAATCCACCAAGGAAATGATGAGATATCTTAGATTGCGATGGTTGTTGGAGTAGATCTTCAACAACTTGAGCACTTAGATGTTTCTAACAAATCCATGGCGGTTGAGATGTTGAATCTAAGCTTGGAAGAGGATTAATGGAGGTTAGAAAGAGTTAAAGGTGTATAGAAATCAGTTTGGCAGCACTTCGTGGAGAGAAAATTTTGTCCCTCTAGTGGCGGAAGTGTGGGGGTATTTATAAGAGTGGAAATGAGGCGATGTAGTTCAGAAATGGTTTGTGCAAGAGGTTAGGTCGTCTGGCCGACCTAAGATACTAGGTCATAATCGACCTTACGGTCTAACTCGTTTCTTGACCTCCACGAAACGACCTAATGCATAGCGATCTGACACCAAAGTGATGAACATGACCTGTCTTGGCTTTGAGGGAGGACGACCTGACTTGATGCAACCTAATTCCGTAGCATATGAACGATCTAACTACGTCGTGTGACCAACCTATCTATCTCCTGAGGTCGTTTGACATCCTGACCTTGCACAAGAACGATCTAATAAAGTAGATGTCTTTAACATCTTGTTCTCTCGTAAGAAAAACTGACCTGACTGTAACGACCTGGGGTTGATGCAAGCTACACGACCCAAGGTTTGGACGATCTGACCCCTCACGATCTGAATGGCAAGACCTGGGCTTAGGAATGTGAGAATGACCTAACACTTGAACCATATTTATGCATCATAATTAAACCATATTTTTATGGGTTAACAAAGTATTTTAATTCTCAAATGTCCCTAGTCAAGTTTTCTTGCATATAGAATAACAATGAAACATTAAGACTAGTATGTTGATTGATTGATGATCATATCTCATTTATCATTAATATATGTGATATTAATGTCAATACATAAAAATGTATTAGAAAATAGTGTATTGGGCAGACCCGACGTGAGAAAAACTTCATGGAGCATGACTAATAGTGTCATAAGTAATTCTCATAGTGACAGTGATGTAATGGTCCTCAGACTTGAAATCAATATATATTTTAGTTGAGGATATTCGTGTTGTGATATCATCAAAAAGTTACTTTTAACAGAGTAGAAGATAAATGTGTTTATCAGATACATCTCGAATCGACTAAATAATATGGGTGATCTAGATGGAGTTTAACGCTACAATATAAGTAGTGATATACACGGGCCTCTTGATTGAGTATAATTATAAAATGCATTGACGTGCTCAAATATTAATTTGTTTTATATAATATGCTCATAAATCAAGATAAAAGGATTAAATTATAAATAGGATGATACGTTCCATGCCTTGAGATTAATCTTAGTTATAATGGTTAAAAGGATTAAATTATAAACATGATTATATGATCCATGCCTCCAGTTTAATCTGAGATATAGTGGTTAAAAGGATTAAATTATATTGAAACATTGGTCGTAGAAATGGTTGTATCGATTCGTTGATTTTATTATAACTTGGGTAACGACAATGTATTACTAGATGTTGCTCACTGATTATAATTTAAATTATTGCCAATGTTGTAATAGCCTATAGGGTCACAGAATTAGAACGTTTAAAAGGGGAGAACCATTCCTAAGAAAAGGAAAATATCAAACATGGATTTTTATTCGTTTTAAATGGTATACCGTATATTTTGTTTTCTTTTATGGTTCTCGTATTATTTTATAAAGGGGGTGCTGAACATTTCTTTTACACACATAGAAATCGAGATCTAGATAAAAAGAAAAGGGGGATTCACGTGTTGGCTAGTACCTCCGATCACTTTCTTCCTTAATTTCGTTCGACAATTTAAATGTGATGTTCGTGGACACTGATAGAGGCGCCACTAATACCAGCAGCGTTTGCCATCGATTCATTTAGATCCAGACATCTTTAAGTTTATAAATTTGAAAAAAGCCAAAAAGGTACACAGATTACTCAATTTATTGTAATAATCACTTAGACCATGTAATTAGGCTTGTGAAATCGTTAAATCCGCTGCCGATTCGCTCCTATAAACCCTACATATACAATATCAAACTGACCTTTTAAAGAGATTTATAATCTTAAAATATAACTTTTAGGGGGTTTGAACTTATTTAATAATAGATAGAAGAATTAAAAAGCAATTTGATTTTTTAAATTCGAATACCACCATTTTATCCAATTGTGCGCTGCTACACACTCTTTTGACATTACCTCCAAATTTGAACTTTTTTGACATCAAACTCACACTAATTACAGCTAATAGGTTGTATTTATACTATAGATGCTAATGTGGATTTTATATGCTATTTTAGACAATTATAGGACTATTGGTCACATTTTTGCTTATTTGTGAAGTTTACTTGAAACACCGTTCGTAAGCGACAAAGGACTAGGAAAATTTCATTTGCTAGAATTTGGTGCTTATTGATCGAAACATGGATGGGGTGCATAATAATTGAGTGCACAATGACGATGGATTCTAATGTAGGAGATGAATGCCACGAAGCATCATCCGAGTGTGCATGCTGATTTGAAGATGGAGGAGCACTAAAACGTACAGACAGGTTCAATGATGGAGCAACTTGGAGTTTGGCGATAGATAAAAAGATAAAAATGGACTTGGCAACGAGCTTAGATTTCACAGTGAATGACAGTCTTGTCACTTGATGTGTATTTAACCAATATGTGCTAAATACGAGATCAGAGTGGTTGTTATCGTATATTATGGATTGACTGATATTGACGACTATAGATGGTGGCCATATTGGCCAATTTGACATGAAAGATGATGCAGTTTCAAAGATAAGGATATGATGGTTCATTAGGTATATTGGTTTTTACATGGTGGCTCTTCGACCAGCGGTTTTGGCATAAGAAAAGGATATGGTGCTTCGAAGTTGTGGTTCGTCATTCAACAATAGTGATTCCATAATAGGGAGTGAGGCTTCTGCAATGGATGATTTTTCCTTTAAGAGGTAGAGTGATGGAATATTATTCTAGATGATGGGATTGTTATAGTAAATTTCTGAGTATGATGATATTCTATGACCAAAGAAGGGTCTAGGATGATTCTAAGACTGTGACAGTCTCGAGGGAAGGCTTCAGGGGTAATCCAAGTTGGGCTGTGTTATGGGGAAATTTGTGCTAATGGATTTATAATGTTTGCAAGTTCCAATGTTGGTTGAGCATGGTTACTTTAATGATGTCCATTGGGTGATGATGACCCTGGATATTCACATGGGAAACGATGGCCCTTGTCACGATGATGGCTTTTAGATATGTATGCCTGGGACTATCATTGGATAGTTTACCTCCTGAACATCTGAGTGGCATGGAATTGTGTACGAGGAACATGGACTTTAGGTGCCTTAGGTATAACAAGGGGATCTTACAATTATTATGTGTATCCAACGCACTAAGTGAGTTAATGTAAGAATGGGTGCTAAGTTTGGTTAATCATTTATCACCATAGAGGGCATCATGCGATATGGATACCACCAACACAGATATCAAGAAATCCCTAGTATTCTGATGTAGAATACACCCATGATGATTAACAGAAAGTAGTGTATGATTTATATGTTATAACTCTTTGTATGCAGGGATACGTCAGGTATGATTCCCCATACTCATCGTGTCTTATACTATTACGACTTTACAGTATCTTGAAATTTGTTTATCGCTCACACCAGACTATTGTCTGACTCAAGGTTTTATGTTTCCACTTATTACCTTGGGTACTCATCGATGATGCTGGCGAGCGGGCTAGATAGCAAGTGTAAGCATTGTTTGGAGATGCGCAGGTGGATCAATAGGAGATATCATATCCTCATATTTATACTTATATCATTATTGTTTATTCCGCAATGTAACTTGTGAAACCGTGAATAGTTATTTATTATTAGAAATAGTTTGCATATTGAATTTAGTTAACCCTTTCGGATAAACTTTATTTATAAAGTTGTATGAGTCAATATAGTATATATTTGTTATTTCTATAATATTTTATGTGATGCGCTATAAGATATATGATAGATTCCATCATTTGGTTTAGTGTTTCTTTCCTTCTTTTCTCTTCTCTTCCTTTTTTTACTTACTTTCCATTTTTCTCCTTTTCTTTTTTTCTCATGACAACCGTTCTACATCGATTGAGTGTTGTTGCAACACTAATTTTGAAAATAACTTTACTGTAGTTTTATAAATTGTAGATATGTTTAATTTTGCAGGATGGTTTTGCTATTTGATTTATAAATAGTTGATTTGTTCAAATTTTTACGTTATTGTACATAACTTTTTGCAGATCGAGTTGGGCATCCCTATTTTTCTAATTTTTTTATAACCGCTTTGTGTTAGGAATGCAAAACTTTGAACCAGTTGTTCTTTAAGTGCTTTGGAGTATTACCAGACAAGTAGATGAGTGCCGAGAAAACATGTATAGTGATTGCGTGTTTTGAATTTCATGTTTTTCACTTTTAAAGGGAGATAATTGAGTTGACTTTTCTTGTTTTGAATTTTTTTTAACTATAGTTTCGAACTTTCTGTTTACTGAAATTTTAATTTTCTTATTTTGAACTAATATGTGTCAAACGATTAATTAAGTACTTACATTTATACTTTTTTGTTCATTAGTTATTTATTTCAGTTCAATTAGTTCAAGGGCGGTTCAGTTCCATTCACAGCTTTTGTATACTGTACAAGTTCAAGGGCAATTCGTTTAATTCCTTGCTTTTTTATTTTATGATTTGGAACTTGAATGATTCTATAGGTTTTGACTTTTGAGGCATGCCATCTAGACTTTTTTTCTCTGATGGCATCTATACAAGGTAGGTTGCTTAATGGTAACTTATCATGTGATTTCTGCAAAAAAAATATCATCATCGTTAGCATCAAATGTTGGCACAACAAGCAAAGAATTATGTGAAAAAATAAACTAATAAAACAAACGGAAAATGAGAATTATATCAAAAGAAATATTGTAAGTAAGAACATAAAAGTTTATGGTGGTTTGGTGTTGTTTCCCATATGTCCACTTGGAAGTTTTGAGTACTTTATTGTTTACAATTATAATGTCTCAGATTGGTATGAATGCAAAGCTTACAGAACAAAGTAAACAAGTGGCTTGATCCATTTCTCTCTAATGCAACTGCTATTTATAGATTTAGGTAGTCAAATATCTTTCACAAAAATAAAGGAGAAATACTAGAGGAGGCTTGGAGGGGGCCTGGGCAACGAATCCCATGAGTAGGGATTGGTACCGATCCCTTTGATAGGGATCAGTGTCGATTACTCAAATTTAGAGGGGTCATGGTGCAATTCATTTATGGGGGCACTCTTGGTGTCCCTAATGCTTCTTAAAGTTTCATGTGATTTTGCTTGGTCGTTGGGGAGATATTGTGTGTTGTTGGTTGGAGTTGTCTCGGATCGGTATTGACCCCTTACGTTAAGAAGGCCAATCCCTCACTTGGTTTTTTTGACTTTTGTTTCATGATGCTATTTAGACACAATATTTGGGCCATCAAACTATCTCTCTGTACTGTTAACCTTGGTAATTATCATGCCTCTTCAATCCAAATTGCTGGAATGACCATGCATAAAGACCGGGTAGCACTTGCCATATAAATTACGTCTTGTGTGAAAATAACATACTTTGAACTGGCACAAGTCCCGATAGTTGGAATGGACTCCATGATGCTCTTTACAAATAATTGTTATCCATCCATCGAGTTGTATATGGCAAATAGTGTGTCATTAATGAATAGTTGAGATAGTAGATCAAACTCTAATGGTATAAGTAAGTTATTCCAGCTTTGTTGATGGTTTAATTTGTTTATTAAATTTCATCCACTTGGTCTTGATTTCGTTTGGAATTCGGAGGTTAACACCAAATTTCTATCAAGTCAAGAAATAAACTATCAGACATTGGCTCATAAGTCTCATGATTGTAAGTAGGTTGTTCCCAGTATGGAATTGCATGCACATTCACATGCATCTATGTGGTTTTTTGCGATACGCATGGAATTTTTTCAGAGGGGAAACCAACCAAGTCGTAATACCCCTAGTGCACTTAGCCCGTTCTGTGGGCATCACAACATGGTAAGCTCTTAGTATTCCTTTTTGGATTTTGAACCAACAACGTTGTTACCGCTGTTAAGTCGATGTGACAAGGAATGAATAGTCGATATGCATTGGATCGATTATATCATACATACATATATATGTAGAATTTCAAGCACAGTAACCACAACAACAGTAAAATAATTTTAATAGCAGCGGAAAATATAAGTCACACAGTCGATTTATACTGGTTCAGACTTCCCATCCTACGTCCAGTCCCAAAGCTGCCCTTCGGCTTTTTAACTACCAAAACAACCATCACTTCACTCGGAGGAACAAGTTTACAAACACCGCTTGATTTCACGTACCATAAGCCTATCCACTTGATTTGAAAGGGATACAAGATTATCCACTTGATTTGAACGGGCTACAGGCTCACCAAAACTTTGAATACAAAGTAAGTAGATGATTGACTATGTATTGTGTCTTCAATACACAAAGTAGTCGCAGTGTAACAACCAGTATTTTTTCGAGTATTTAAAGTATTAAATTTAATGTGACTTTTGAATAATTTATGGTTATAAATGAAATTTAATGATTTAAGTTGTGAAGATTTGTGATGTAAACTTAATTGAATGGTTTAAGAAATAAAATTCAACTTGTTATAACAATAACAACTTGTATTGATTGCAAATGAAACAATGATTCAATTTGTACAGTTAAATATTGAGATTTGAAATAAATATTAATTATTTGAATTAAATTGACTTAATAAATTTATAATTAAAACTTAATGATTAAATTGTGAAAGCTTATAGTGGGAACTTTATATAATTGTTTAAGTATTAAAGATTCAACTTATTGACAATCGTAAATTGTTTTGATTGCAAATAAATTGTGAATCAGTTTATATTGATAAACACTGGAAGTTGAAATTTAAATATTAAATTATTAGAATGAAATTGATTGATTTATAATTGAAATAAAAATTGATTTCAAAATACATGAAAGTTTAATTTATAAGTTTTGTGGATTCCATTTGATTTGAGTTGAGTTAATAAATGTTTGAATCAAATTATAATGTGAATAAACAAAAACTGAATATTTTAATATATTAAGGAACCTATTAAAATAGCCATTTTTCAAACGATCTCGAAATTCGATGAAATTAGTTTCGTTGGATCCGGAATTATAAATTATTGTAAAATTTCAAGTTTCGCGTCAATCAGAGTAGTTATGTGGTCGTGTGCAATATAAGCATTTATCGATCAATTGTTTGAAATATAAAACAACTAATTTTCAAACGATCTCGGATTTCGACTAAACAAATTTCATCAAGTCTGAAATATTGAAATATAGCAGTATATCAAATTTCATGGCCAATGGAGATTGTTTTTGGTCGCACGAATGTAAAATGTGAATATAATGAAATACAAATATATAATTTTCTTCTATAAATATCCTTGCTTCCATCTTAACCTAACCCCTTTCTTTTTCTTGCCTGTAACGAAATGCTATAAGCCGCCATGTCCTCAAAATCTTCATCCAATTTTATAAAATTCGATTCTCAACAAAATCAAGTGATTTCGAATTCGTTGAGTTTGTAAGATCAAGAGCTTTGACCTAGTGTGTTAAATATTAGGTGCAATGCAAATATTAGAGGCTTGTTTTTTCAAAGTAGAGTAGATCTGGATATCGCAACCACTTACGTGGATCCGGAGGGGAATTCGAAGTTGCAGCTGAGTTTGGGGTTGCGAAAGAGGAGAATGGTGGTGGCGAATCTAAATTCGGTGGTCCACGTCGAAACGCATCCTCATGCAGTCGATCTCTATGGCTTCAGGACGGAATTTTACGGTGGTCGCGCGTGTGAAATGGGGTGATGAGTGTGTAGAGTTTGAGTAGAGTGAAGTCTGATGCAATCGGCTTGTGAATAGTAGAGCGCTGAGGGAAATAAGTGGAGCAAAGTTACAATCATGAAATGGTTTTATGTACGCGCTTATTGTGTTTCACATCATGGAAGAAAATGAATGGGATGATATGGCAAAGTGGATGGGTTGAGTTGTTTGCTCTCTTTTATTTTATACTTTGAAATTCAATTGCATTACGTGTATAACCTTTGCATACGAACTCAGATTGACTTGCGGTTTGTTTCATTAGGTTCATATTGAAATTTCGAAAAATAAGATGCTGGTTTGAATGGATTCTAAGACAACTGAATTATGGGGCTTATTTTGGTTTTCAACTCATTTGAAAGAAAAGGTGAATGATTAAACCGACTGATGCTTAACTAAAATATTTGATTATTAGTTAGATTAAAATCATGTTATATTATGATTACATTGATTGTTGTTTGATTGATAAAATTGTTTGTTTGTGTTGAATTACATCGATTGTGTAATTTAATTTATCTTTTTATTTAAAGTTGTATAGTTAGGTTAAATCTGAAATTTAATTGCTAATTTAAACCTGGCATCCAATTACTAGTAAACTAATGTGATAATGAACTGTTTCAATGGATTTGTTTGATAATGTCTTGAATTAACCCATTTGATATGTTGATATTGAATTGTTGTTTGTATTGATAATTCCTAACCATTTATCCTGGATGTTACAAGCATCAAGTAAACGTGGGATTAGTCATTAAATGAATTAAGAATGTAGGTTGAAATGATAAATACCTATGACCCTGATTTGGATTGAAATGATATATATCTATTATCGAAATACTAAAATTAAATTTTAAGTATCACTTGGCCATAGGATAGAAAACTATATACGGACACCAGTTGACTATATAAATTTGTTTTAATCCAAAATTTGAACTATTGTTTAAACAATATAAGTGACATTTTATAAATTGCAACGACATGACTTTTCGGCTCTCGAAAATTAATATTAATACATCCTCTGTATTCATGTATCTCGAATCAAGTGTCAACAAGTATGATAGTTAGGGAAAAAAAAGGAGATAGAAGAATAAAAGAAAGCAGATACAGAACAGAATCTCACAACAGAATTAATAATCTATAATAACAACAGTGCTCTTTACAAAAAGTGAAAAACTTTACATAAATACATAAATAAGAGTAAACCGAAACAATGAATCGGCCTGAATAGTTATAACAACTTATTCTTACAATTGTCGATACATACAATAACATACACAATGAAATAAATAAAAGAATATGAGTATACGTCTCATCACCAACTCCTCTTCTGAAGTTCCAAAGCAATCCAAGTCCGATCTACAAATATACTCGATCTGACCCAAGCATTATCGCAAAATAACACCTAGATCAGGCTAGGCAACCGCGTCAGATAACTCAACATACAAGTAACACATATCAATATAATCTGAGGCCGTACACATATCCATAACGGATATCCCCTCAATAACATCCAACCATTCATTAGGAGAAGTATAGTTTGTATAAATATAATGTCTAGGGTGTAGAATATAGATAAATTCACATATGGGAATGGTTACATTCGACAACTATTAAGTGTACAAACAAAACCAATAAGGAATGTTCACATATTGTATTTTCTATAGGAGATCTCTCAATACAGATCCGAATTCCATGCAAAAGGGTCAGAAAGTACCTCCGAGCATCATATATTTATTGATAAAATATACCATAAGGTAAACACAACTGGCCCACACACGAAAACACTGAAGTGCACCACGTAGAAGCAAATATACCTGAATCCCGCACACAACTTCAAAGAGCTCCCGCAACAATTCGATAATAAGCATACACTAGATATGGAGTCTATATATCCTGCCATAGGTTAGCAAAACCCCAGATTGTGCGCCTAGTCTGTTTTTATCCATTTCCGATGTCGAGGTTTCGTTCGACATCATTAACATGGGTCTTCATCACTCGAATAGAAAAAGAATACCCAGTTGGGATCACACGTTTCAATAGATGTTGGAATCATACATGTATTCCTTCACAGATCTATGAATCACAAATGGATTCCAATACATCAACAGATCTTGGAATCACACATAGATTCCTTCACAGATGTAACAACCCGGAAAATCTAAGCCAATTTAAAATTTTTAATTTGGCTATTTTAGTGGATTTTAAATATTTAAAATAAACTATTTTAAATAATAACGACAAAAAGTATGTTTGAATCGACGTTTGAAAATAAATATAATTATTTTTAATTATAAACAAGGCCTGAAATGGCGCGGCAGTTTCAAAATTTGAATTCGAACTTTGACTGACCGTACCGGGTGCAAAATAAAATGGATTTTAGTGAAACCAAAAATATTTAAATCTTTTTATGATTATCTTTCTAACGAATCTGAAAAATCGAAGTTTCATAGCGGGAATCAAAAGTTATGGCCAAATGAATTTTTAGAAAGGTCGCTATAAGGAATATATAGCCCTTGAAAATATACATTTTGCAAACGACCTCAGAATTCGACGAAACCAATTTTGTTGGATCCGAGGTGTCAAATTATTGCTAGGTTTCAAATTCCATAATTTTTGAAGTTAATATGTTAGCGTGGCGAAGGAAAATGTGTTTGGTTGATTTCAGTTAAATTGGATCGACCAGAAAATGGCCATGTTTCAAACGGTCTCAGAATTCGATGAAACTAGTTTTGTTTGGACCGTATCATCAAAACATAGCTAGATTTATTTTTTTGGAATTTTTGGGATCAGTATGTGGCCCCGGCAAATTGAAATGTACGTTCAAAACAAATATTGAATGTTTTATATTTTAATTTGAAGGAAAACTGACTGAAACAGTCGAACGGGCCTACGAAACATATCCCATTGTGTTCGGAATAGGGGTATTTAGCTAGGGACGACAGTCGTTGGGTTTGGATTGGAGTTAGTATGTGAAGAGGGGTATTTTTGAAAATTAAAAATATATAAATTAAAAAGAAAACCCATGGGCCAATCACATTTCTCGAGCCCATTCTCTCTCCCCGATACCTAAATCGCGATGGCAGAAATCGTTCAGATCTTCCCTCCTCGATCTCTCCCTCCACACGCGATAAAACCCATCCCTCCTTTTGAGGATTTTGAAGTACTCCGCACGCTCTTCAAATCCATCCCAGCCTCGCCTCCTACAGCTACGCCATTCTCGAGATTCGCGCCAGGGAAGGTCAGCCACATCGCCTCAATTTGCGCGCCGATCACCACTTCGAGCTGGGCAAGGTGGGTAGCGCCGGGAAGCTCTCTCCTAGATCTACGCTGTGGCGCAGGCCGATCAGCCTCTAGCTACACGGATTTAGAGAAAAGTGGCGACCTAGTTTTGAACAAAATTAGAGAGGTAACGGTTTAATTATTTTAAACTGATTATAGCACTTTAAAGCGCTACGGATTTTAATTTCACAACAAAAATCATATATTTTTTCTATGTTGTCGAAATCCAGTGAAACAAGAGACAGTGGACTCGAGAGGACGTCTTCTACAGTCTAGAAGAGAACAGATATTTTTCTGAGCCTTCTACAATTTTTGGTGGAGTGGAACCCAATGTGAGATTTCTGAATTATAAACGATATGGAAAACAACGATGTATAAATTATATAGTCGATGTATGAGTTATATAAGCGTTGTACACCTCATGTAAAAGCTTTGTATAAGTTGTATGTTCGATGTATAAGTTATATATGCATTGTAAAAGTGATATATGCGTTGAAATAAATTGATTTGATATTGAAATGAAATCGAAATATAGTTATATACGTATATATATATATACTCCCCTCGTCCACAGACCATGGACGATATATATTGGTTGTGATATTGTTTGGATTATTGGTTGATGTGAAAATTTGGTGAATATCATGAATGGTTGATTTGAAATGATTGATTGTGGTTGAAATCCCAATAGGATTAGTATATGGGAAAATTCGTCTGTGTACGAACTAAATATTGAAAATCCCCATTGTCAAAAGCTGCGAGGCTTTAAGGTAGAGCAAGGAGCCGTACTAGGGACAGTGCCGGTTTTAACTACCCTGCCGTTATGCTGCCGAAATTTTCTGAAATATTTCAGTGTTTGATAAAAATTCATGTGTTGAATAGAAATTCATGTGTTGAAATAAAATTCATGTGTTGAATAGAAATTCATGTATTGAAATAAAATTCATGTGTTGAATAAAATTCATGTGTTGAAATAAAATTCATGTGTTGGATAAAATTCACGTGTTGAAATAAAATTCATGTGCTGAATAAAATTCTGTGTTGAAATAAAATTCATGTGTTGAATAGAAATTCGTGTGTTGAAATAAAATTCATGTGTTGAAGGAAGTTCATGTATTGAATAAATTCTTTGAAAGATAAAAATAACATTTTATCATATATATATAGAGAGACTATATAAAATTTTAGTGTTTTGAAATAAATTGTTTTACAATAAAAATCACATTTTTATGATATATATGAACTATATAAAATAATCGTGTTTTGAAATAAATTGTTTTACAATAAAAATAACATTTTTATGATATATATGAACTATATAAAATATTAGTGTTTTGAAATAAATTGTTTTACAATAAAAATCACATTTTTATGATATATATGAACTATATAAGATAATCGTGTTTTGAAATAAATTGTTTTACAATAAAAATCACATTTTTATGATATATATGAACTATATAAAATAATCGTGTTTTGAAATAAATTGTTTTACAATAAAAATCACATTTTTATGATATATATGAACTGTTAAAAATAGTGATGTGTTGAAATAAATAGCTGTTGGATAAAAATATCGTTTTTATCAAATGTGTGAAATGAATATGGTTTTAGAATCGAAGAATGAATTATATATATATAATTAAAATATATCGAATAACGAAGCTGTAGTTCGTGTTTTGAAACCGTGATTTCAAACGATTATTGCGGGAGATCCGACCATCGGATTTTCCCGAAACCGAGACCGTTGGGTTCGCCTTGGAAATATCTTTCCAACGACACCAACTTTGTAAAGATCCAACGGTTGGATTGTCTGGAATGTTTAATTCAAATCTGAAGAAAAACAGTGTCAGAATCGATTATATATATAATTAAATTAAATCGAATAACGACGCTGCACTTCGTATTTTGAAATCGTAACTTCAAACGATTGTACCGGGAGATTCGACCGTTGGATTTTCCCAAAACTAAAACTGTTGGATTCGTTTTGAAAAGATCTTTCTAATGATATAAAATTTGTGAAGATCCAACGGTTAGATTTTCAGATATGTGTAGTTCAAATCTAAAGAGAAACAGCGCCTCAGCCGCGTTATGGCGTGAAGCGTCGTTTGAATGAATTAGCTATTTTTAAATGAATAAAAATAGTGGTAAATCATTATAAAATATTATAAACAATATGGAATGGAAATAAACCGAGTTTACCCGGTCGATTGGATAATTGATGGTTGAATGCGTTTGGCGTGAAAATTACATTTAAGAACAGAATTATTGATGTCGAATAATTTAACCATTGAAATGAATTGATTTAAATTCTAAATATACGTGAATTATTTGAAAAGGCCGAGTTAAATCTCATTTCAAATAATTGATCGGCGATAAGAAGTCGATGATGAAGACGGTGGTTGAAGACCGGAGATCTTCACATCGGTTGGATGATTACTGATGTCTTGATTGGGAGGCATCCCAAAATATAGATAATAAGTGGTGATCGTCCAGACGTACTTGGAGATCGATGGATATGCGAGGTATAAGGTGCCTCCGGTTTCGTTCAGACCCAGAACGAACTTGTAAATGGACTGTGTGTCTGACATTGGATTTTGTTCTACGCTAATTGATCTCTATTAAATATATGTCTGTTTGGCGGCGGAGAATTTATTCTCTTACTTAACGCCCTTCTCTGAGACGTATGAGCTTAGAGGTTATATATCGATAGAAATCAGTCGCATGGAGTGAACTGCCTGTGTGGCATGCCTAAGTGGCAAATGATCAAGGCTTTTGTTGAAAAGCAGAGTCTTGTGGTTGATGATCAAAGCACGGCCTGTGTGGCATAGCTTTGTGTATAACGTTGATTCGCGAGCCTCACACCCCGGTATGAACCAGAAACGGGAGAGGACCTCAGGGAGGACATGTGTTTCCTTCTAGCTAGGGTGGTGTCAGTGACCTACCAGCCCTGACATTTATATTATTTTCACCTGTGTGTTTGTTGGATTGCGAGGCGCCTCAGATATATCAGTGACTATATGGAGCCGATGGAGTCATAGGACTCATTTACGCCCCAAAAGGCGGAGGAGACGTAGTGTTCAGGCATAATAATCCACATCGAGTGGACCGGCCCTGACGATCCAAGGGGCAGTTGCGGCTGTTTCTGAGACTCGGGCTAGACAGTCTCGAATTCGGTATGGACTATCTTTTGCCTTGGTTCATGACGGAAATCCAATTTCCAAATACGACACCGTGCGGTTTTGATTGTATACCTATATATGGCGACATGATATATGGTACCCATGTCGTCTATGATTGATAGTTATGATTGAAATTGTTTTTGAAACATATAAACACTAGTAATAATATCAAATGCTTTTGTTTTATTCGTATCAAGTATACTTTGGCCATTATAAGGTAAAACTCTATCCTCCGGTTTGCGTTGCATTGTGTGATGGGAACTGAGTCTTATAATGGCTTCATTTTTATAAAAAGCATTGCGATGTTTAAAAAGGTTTACTTGTTTTAAAGCACTGGCAATCCAATGGAGTAAACCCGTTCCCCGAAAGTGGCGTGGTCCTGTGATTGGCCATATTATAAAATATGTTAAGTAGATTTCTCATACCAGTCCCATGACTGACTCGTAGTTTGTTTCACTTGCAAACTCGGGTGCCCCTTTTTCTACATGGGAAGCCTTGTATTCAGGTTTTAGCAGGCTCTTTCCGGATAGCTGGAGCTAAAGATGGATTCTACCATTTATCTCTTTTTATGTTGTTCAGCTCCTATTGTACATATTATGTTTTGTTTTCCACTGTAGACATTTATGTATAGCTGAATTGTATTCTGTACTAAGTATGATCCTGTATACAGTGTAACTCTGATGATTATGTTTATCCAGTGTATTGTTTGTACATTATCTGGTGTATTTATTTATTTATGTTCTGCTGTTATCTATTTATGTGTTATATTCCAAAGATTGCCCTTGCCACCGTCGTATGGGGTTTTGGGGTCGTCACAACAGATCTTAGAATCACTACATGTGTTCGAGCATCTCAACTGATCTCGAATCGCCACATAGACTTCACTTTATAACCGCTTCCTAAACATAGGACACATATACTAGTTTTGAAGTGGTTTTCGATAAGTAGAACACTGATTAATCCCGGTCTCCTCGTACTAGTCTTTAGATTAAGGTCAAGTTCTATAGTCGATAAACCAACTACAATTCACACAATACACGATTATATATGGAAAATGACCTCGCTTAATTTCCCTAACAATTGAATGCACATCCAAGGCGCTATCAAGGCCACAACGCATGATAAATTGCCAAATCACCATCAAATCACATATCATGCTAATACAACTGAAGCACGATTAACTCATATAAATAGCTTATAATCCCTTTCTCATTTAATTAACCTTTCAACAATTAAAACTCCTTTATTAAAGAAAACTTTTTTTAACTAATAGAACTTCATTTGTTAAATAAGATTTCATACATCGAATAAGACTTCATTTTATTAATCAATAACTCATACTCGATTAATATTCCTATATATACTAGTGTATAATTTTAACTTATACATATAAAAAGGTGTATACGTATATATTCTACTAATTCTCTATTCCTTTATAACTTACGATTTAAAAAGGGTTTTAATATATTTATCCCTTCGGTATAAGTATAATCACAATTCAATTCCAAGATTTCTTTTTTAGATTAAGTACTTCAAAACATATTTATATACTTATCCCTCCATTATAGGTATATCCATAATTCATTTCTAAGATTTCTTAAAATATAATCAAAGAGGTTAAAACCATTGTTTAATAAAGAACCTCTTCTCTTTTATAAGTTAAACGTCTTATTCCATATCTTTATCCTGAAAGATCCCTATAATTGTTTATCTTTAAACCAACGTTATTAAAGATCTAAGTATATTCAAAACTGTTAAATAGTATAACTCCAATTTAACTACACTCAAGGGGTTTAAAACAAATGTTGCTAAAAAACTGTTTACAACAAACCCAAAACAATTCCATCTATATAATTATCTTTAAACGTTCGTTTAAAGATTCAATTATATAAACTTCATCGATATAATCTAAAAGGTTCAAGACGAATTTAAATAACACATTGTCACGAAAAACCCAAAACCATTTTAATACTCATTGACATTATTAAAATATTTGTTTAAAGATGTAAATATCAATAAATATTCAACAAGGTGGAACACTAGTGATTTCTAAACCATTGATTATAACAGGTGTGCTATAATCCAAAATCATTTCCAAATCTTATAAACAGCTTAATTCATTTCAATATATATATATACAATAAAATAAGTTAAAAACAAGTTTTATATAAAAAGGAATGAAAATGTATATATAATAAAATAACTTGAAAATAGGTTTTAAAATAAAAGGGTAAAATGCAATATACTAAAAGAGTTTAAAATAGGTTTAAGTAAAAGAATTTAAAAGACCACTTTGTCTTTAAAACCATTCTCTTCTAATTTCCCAATTTCCGTTCCAATTCATATAATTTCGCAATTCAGTCCAGTTATGCCAAATGTACCAAATTAAGTGAAATAGACAAACTCAATATGTTATATAAAATAATATATTCACTTCAAGACAATTTCTACATATAACAACGTTATATAATAAATGGGGTCCACCGTCAGGTTTAACACACAATAAATTCATAATAAACATATGAATATAAATATAGTAACAATTATATTGAGGAATCCTGTTGGATTCCTCCAACCTGTTCCCTTGCATCACAGCTCATATATAAGCATATATACATGTAATAAAGTTCAATATTAGCTCATTCATATAAGATGAATCTTCTACTAACGCAGGTAGTGTTAAAAGATCATTCGTTTACAAACGAGAATTAAGTATATCAATAAACACAAATAAAGCAATAAATCATTCAATCAATTATACATATAAATATGTAAATAACAGTCAATACTATTATATCGTGATGACCGCCCATAACTCCTGCACCTAACATGGGAAATGATGGGCTGAAAGATGTGCCAGGAAGTTATTGACGATCATCAAGGTAGAATAACACAAGCGGAGCCTGTCGTATAACTCACAGCGTAGAGATAAAATATAATAGAACATATACAATAGGCATATAATAGTGAAGCATAATTGAGCAGAAACTTAAACTTCTATATCAACTAAAAAGAATATCCATACAACAAAAGATAACAACATAAGAATCTGTACAAAATGCCTCACTACAATCACTCAGAGAAATCAAAACAGCGGAAAACAACAAGATATATGTATAGTAGCAATAGTACGAAAGCCTCCTGCTCGTCATCGCTCCGTAGCATCGTCCCATAAAGATCTATCACCTGTCACCTAGTCTGCCTATCCACAACATAATGGATGAACAACCTAAGGTAATAAAAGGAAACATAAAACCTTGAGTCAGACAACAGTCTTAATGAGAGATAAAACAACTATTTAGCATCATCAATAAAGTATATGAGAAATAGGTAGATCAGTCAACTAATCTACCAACACAATAGAGAAGAACCCAACCCGTCTTCTCCACATCCGACAGTGATAGCCTTTACAACAATCAGATAGAAACAAACAGTGCATTTATGGAAACCAATTATCAAGCACGGACCATCCTAATCGATATCGACATCTCCCAAGCACAATCCCCGAAGGCCTTAACCAACATCAGACAAGCACAGAAGAAATATCTCCTTCGACGTCAGACAATCTACCCAAGATGATACAAGCAAAACAATCATCATCCATGACTATGGATATCACCGCCAATCCTGCCTTGAAACCATTGTTAATCGTATGACTGGCTACGACACGCCATTTGTCAAGGGCTAATGCTAACGTCGGCTCTAGAAAAACTCCCTGTATTACCAACTTGTATGTTTGCCTTACTTAACGAAGACAACTAGGCCTTTCCACGATACCCAGAGTACTCGACCGGCTAACATCTAGTATTTTAGGCGTTCCTATTGTACCCCGGCCTTGAGTGCGCTAGAACCTCCGAATAACGATAATTCCTCGGCCTTCGATGTTTCTAGCCATCCAACTTGATGACTGTTCAAAAGCTCAAGTGACTTCTCGAGCAACCATTATCCACGAACTCACAAACTCGAGTCGTCTTCACATTCGTTGCATTTCGACGATCAATGAACACTTCACAACACTTCAAACATTCCACCTTAAACTCACCTCGAAGCCACGGCCATCATCGAACCAATAACAAGCTTTATTTGATCAATAATTGCCACACAGTATTTCACCCTTATTTACTACAATGTTTCATCTTTTACAATAAGTCAGAATCCACAATGTTTCACAAATGCTGCGACCATTCCTGAGTCATTCCATGACCTATCAGTCCTCACCCATAACAACCCATTAATCCTAGCGACCCATTTATGTTCTGCAAGCCACTGTCACCGATCCATTAAACGCTACCTTGACCGACCCAACTCCAAGTGACCCGACCCAACTTGGACAACCCGAATGACCCGACCATCTTGACCCATCATTTATTGCACGAGCAGCTATGGGATCCATCACTAATCACAACCGATCCATGCTAGATTCGTCCGACCAGAAACTCGTGCAACCGATCCATCAAAACATCCAACAATTCAAGCAATCATCAAACGAACAATAGCATAACAAATATCATCATATATTCCTATATAAATCACTGAATCATGATAAAACAATGAATGAACAAAATAGTGGATCTAAACTTGCATAAACTATGAATTAATATAAGAATTACTGATTGAAGTTGCTAGATTAGATCCTATGGCGATTCAAATGAAAATATACTTATCATGATGTAGATCTAGGTGACACAACTTGAAATGATGAAAATAAGATCAAACAACCCATATACTCG
The DNA here is from genome assembly GCA_030737875.1 of Allium sativum. NCBI lineage: Eukaryota > Viridiplantae > Streptophyta > Magnoliopsida > Asparagales > Amaryllidaceae > Allium > Allium sativum. The sequence continues at coordinate 1,040,499,827 of CM060910.1, read as the reverse complement.
ATTGAATCCGTGTGAGAGATGATTATCACTCACCAAATCTTCAAATTAGCTTGAAATCAATGATATTTAAATCCGAACAGTGAAGAACGATCTTTAAATCACACAATTTGATGCGATCTATTCTCTCTTGATGTAGATCTAGCCTTCCTTGATGTAGATCTTCAATCTTCTTATGTAGATCTAAGGTTTTAATGGAGGAGAGATGTACTTGATTGGAGTAGGTATAATCTCAAACCTCAACCAAATGAGAAATGGAGAAATTAAACCATTCTCCCCACCTTTACCCCCTATTTATATCCATCCAACAAGCCACTAATGTGCTTCACCAAGTCGACCCATTAATGATTAGTAACATATCCAGAAATTGTGTAACACTAAAATAGTGATTTCTCACAATCGTTGGACCAAATCTTTAATGTGACCACTCTATAGAACTGACAACACCATTTCCTTTCCAATGAAATTGATCTCAGCACCTGATTCGATCCTAGTTAAAAGTTATGCCCTATACAAAACTGACAGGGGCAAAATGGTCACAAATAAAATTGATAAAAATTATGAATATGTCTCACATCCCCATAATCAACATATCAAATTATGGGAGTGATCCGACCCTCATGGAATTAAAATAAAAATATTTTATGATCCTTTGATACGTAAAATGTGGGTCGTTACATTCTCCCCTCCTTAGGAATTTCACCCCCAAAATTCCAAACAAACGCAAGCAACTGAAACAATTCTGCATGCCTACCATCCAGAAGCAGCCAATTTATCATTCAAACTAGCATCCATCAATCCACAAATCCATAGCCTTAACCTATAACGCGGAATCTAATGAATAGTACAAGTTACAATGGTGTAAGAGTGACATGACATTTATGGGTTATACCAGCAAAGAGTTCCGGATGGATCGACTTCATTCTCTCTTCTGTTTCCCACGTACAAGCATCACAATCCTCACTCCATTACACCTTAACGAGCTTAGTTGTCTTCCTCCTAAGATGTTTCGTGTCATTCCCCACAACGCGAAGCAACTTACCAGGTTTCTTAACTACAACCTCAACTTCTAGGTCTCCGTATTTTCTGGAGATACCACCACATTCAAATTGTGCACACATTTCCATAAAAATGATACATGGAAAAAATTATGCACACTTGACATCTTCTTGGGTAACCCCAATCTATACGTGATCTTTCCAATTCACTCGACTATCGAAAATGGTCCAACGAACCTTAGGGTTAACTTTCATTTACTTCTGAACTGAACAACATGTTTCAACGGTGAAATCTTTATGAAAATCATGCCACCAACGTCGAATTTCAAATCTTGTCGACGCTTATTAGCATAACACTTCTGACGATCTTGGGCTACTTTCATTCATTATCGAATGATCTCGATATAATCTGAGGTTTTTCTGATCATCTCAGGCCCAAGTATCAGCTTGTCTCCAGTTTATAATCAACATGCCGGGAAATTACACACTATACCATACAATGCTTCACATGGTGCCATCCCAATGCTTGAATGGTAGCTGTTATTATATACAAAATCTACTAAATGTATATTGTCTTCCTACGATCCTCCAAAGTCTAGTACACAAGCTCTTAGGAGATCTTCCAAAACTCGGTTAACCCGCTCGGTTCGACCATCAATTTGGGGATTATATGTCATACTCAAACATAGCTCGGTTCGCAAAGTCTCTTGCAAACTCTTCCAAAATCCACTCGTAAACAATGGATTCCGATCACTCACTATGCTCTTCGGGATACCGTGGAATCGAACTATCCATTTAATATATAGCTCAACCAAATTCTATGTTGTCCTAGTCAATCTGACAGCAATAAACCTTGCGCTTTTGCTCAAGCGATCCACGGTGACCCAAAACCCTTTGTTTCCTGCTCTTGTTATAGGTAGTCTATCGATAAAATCCATCGTTATCTGCTACCACTTCCATGTAGGATCTTCCAACGGTTGGAGCAATCCACTTGGCTTCTTCTGTTTAGCTTTCACCAACTGATAGTTCAAACACTTGGAAATAAATTTTCCAACATCCCTTCCCAGTAGTAAGCTCGCTTCATGTCCTAATACATCTTGTTACCACTAGGATGAATCGTCAAATTCGAGTGTTGACATTCCCTCAGAACCTCATCTCTCAATCCATCAATATCAGGAACAACCAGTTGTCCTTTCTTTTGGAGCCAACCCTCTCGATCGACTTTGAATTTCTTATCCTCTGGTTCTAACTTCTGGATAATCTCAACAAGATTTATGTAACGCTTTTCGCTCTCGCTAATCCTGTTAATGGTGCAACTATCTTAGAGAAATTCTTGATAAAACGACGATAATGTCCCGCCAACCATAGGAAACTGCAAACATCTATCATGTTCTTAGGTCTATCCTATTCCTGAATCGCTGGAACCTTAGTGGAATCCACCGCTATTCCATTTTCAGAAATAACATGGCATGAGAACCTCACTTCGCTCTTCTAGAAGTGAAACTTTGAAAATTTTCCTCTTAGCTGATGCTTTCGCAAGATTTACAAAACAACTCGCAAGTGCTTCTTATGCTCTTCCTCATTCTAGGAGTAAACCAGAATATCACCAACGAACACAAGCAAGAACTTGTTCAACTGATATCTGAAAACATTATTCATAAGATCCACGAAATACGCTGGCACGTTAGTCAACCCAAATGGCATCACCAATCATTCGAAGAATCCAGATGGTGTCCTAAAAGTAGTCTTTGGAACACTATCCTTTGCCAACCTCAACTGGTGGAATCCCATTGCCAAATCCATTTCAGAAAACACCTTGGCCTCATGAGGTTGATCGAACAAGTCATCTATCTTCGACAACGAAAACTTGTTCTTATTGGCCACCTTGTTCAATACACGATAATCCACACACTATCTCAAAAATCCATCTGCCTTGGTTGCAAACACAACTAGTGCACCCCATTCGGATTCGCTCCTCCAAATGAATCCTTTTCCCGAAAGGTCACGTACTTGCACCTCTAACTCTAGTTGTTCCTTAGGCGCCATCCACCTAGAAGGCATGACGATAGGTCTATCACCCTCGACAAAATTCCTAGACTCAATCCCAAGATGTGGCGGAAACCCTTTGACCTCGTCAAATACATCATCGAACTCACTATCGAACGACATAGATGACAAGTCTTCCCATGGAATCACAAGCAAATATAAATAGCTTACGAAGACTCCGTCTTTGGGCTTACATCTAATCACAGCCGTTCGCCCTTCCACATTCCCAACTGTTACCTCGAGCTTCTCACAATCCAACTTTTACACATACGTCTTGAGCCAGGCCATACAAAAAATAATCCCAAACCAGCGAAGTTCAAAACAAAGCAATTACAAACAAAGGAGAAAACATGAATCAACAACACAGGACCATGACAAATCATACACAAACTGAATGGACCCCCAAGTGGATTAGTCACGATCAACGGTCTATCACAAATCTTAGGTTCCAAACCCAAGTGACAAACAAGATCATTACAAATTAAAGATTGTGATGCTCCAGTCTTAAACATCACTCGAACTGAAACATCTCTAATGGAAAGAATACCTTGAACGAAGACACTCTTCCCTTTCTCCTCCGCCGTAGGAGCCCTCGAAGAAGATGACATATCTTCCAAAGCATACGCCTTTACAATCTATTTCTCTTTAGCTGATTCGGGACAATCCTTCTTGTCATTCCTAGTCTTACCACACTTGCAACACTTCCTTTCGGATTCTTGGAATCCTTGGAGAAATGACCCTTTTGCTGGCAGTTAACGCAAACCACCTCGCTTTTTGGTTTCTTCTGGCCATCTTTTCCTTTCTGTTGTTGTTGCTTCCTCTTTTTGTTATTACCACTATGTTGTGGTTCCTGATCCTCCTTAGCTATAACAACAGTCTCTTCCTTGGGAAACAAACTCGTGTGCCTTAGAGAGTTCTCCACGATCTTCTCATAAGTATCATCCAAGTGATCAACCAACTGATTCCCAAGATATTTGTTAAAGCCCATGACAAACTTATCATTCTTCTGGTAAGGAGTCTCAATATACAAACGATCATACTTGGACAAAGCTTCAAAATTCGAAACATACTCCAATACTGGTCTACCATTCTACTTCAGCTCAACGAACCTCTTGAACAAAATAGACTTCTAAACGGTAGAAATGAACTTTGTCCCAACCTTGACTTGGAGCTGATCCCACATGATCTCATTTTCTGGGGTGTCTAAAGTGACAGAGTTTCAGCAATCTATAGCTATTCCCCGTAGCTATCTCGATGCAAGCTTCCTCCTAGTCGCACCATCATTTCCCAAGTCTCCAAAAAATTGAATGCACATATCAAGCCACCCTTGAATCTCTACAATCGGTTATGTCCCCTTAAATGGTTTCCCTCCTAGAGCAGTGAAGTCTTTGCATAGCTTCGCGAAGTCCAAAACCCTAGACACTTGCATGAACCCCCACATCTACCATGGTTGTCTATGGAGAGGGTACCCTCCTCATGATCACTTTCATCATGGCCTCGAAGATAGTTGAGTAATCTGGTACACCGCCATTACCTCCTCTAGGAACAGTCTCCTCCATAGTAGTATGTCTCGATGTTCGACGACTCATTCTAAATCTAAAAATAGAATGATTAGTCCATACATGAGGAAAAATGCAAGTGGAGTTCAAGCGCTACCATACTATATAATATAGTATACATCCATCATAAATCTACAAATACATCTCTCATACGTTATTACGTCTTCGAACTTTGGCTAAAATCAATTAACCAGAGCTTTGATACCAAATGTGACGACCGCCCATAACTCATGCACTTAACAAGGGAAATAATGTGATGAAAGACGTCCCAGGCAGTTATGGATGATCATCAAGCTAGGATAACACAAGAAAAACCTGTCATATAACTCACAGTGCAGAGATAAAATATAATAGAACATATACAACGTGCATTTAATAGTGAAGCAGAATTGAGTAAAAACTTAAACTTCCATATCAACTTGAAAGAATATCCATACAACAAAGGATAACAACATAAGAATATGAACAAAATACCTCACTACAATCACTCATAGAAATCATAACAGCAGAAAACAACATGATATATGTATAGTAGCAATAGTATGTTAGCCTCCTGCTCGTCATCGCTTTGTAGCATCAACTCATCAAGATCTATCACCTATCACCTGCCACCTAGTCTGCCTATCCACAACACAATGGATGAAAAACCCAAGGTAATAAGAGGAAAAATAAAGTCTTTAGTCAGACAACATTTTTAATGAGCGATAAAACAACTATCTAACATCATCAATAAAGTATATGAGAAATGGGTAGATCAATCATCTAACCTACCAACACATAGAGAAGAAACCAACCTGTCTCCTCCACATCTGATAGTGATAGCCTTTACAACAATCAGATAGAAATAAAAGGTACATTCATGGCAACCAATTATCAAGCATAGACCATCTTACTCAATATCGACATCTCCCAAGCACAAGCCGTGAAGGCCTAAACCAACATCAGACAAGCACCCAAGAGATATCTCCTTCGACATCAGACAATCAACACAAGACAATATAAGCAAAACAATCATCATCCATGACTCTGGTTATCACTACCAACCCTACCTTGAAACCATCGTTAATCATATGACTGGTGATGACACGCCATTTATCAAGGGCTAATAGTAACCTCGGTTCTAACAAAACTCCATACATTACCAACTTGTATGTTTGCCTTACTTAACGAAGAATATTAGGCCTTTCCATGATACCCAAGGTACTCGACCAGTGAACATCTAGTCTTTTAGGCTCCCTATTATACCCCTGCTTTGAGTCCGCTAGAACCTCCAACTAACGATAATTCCTTGGCCTTTGATATCTCTAGCCATCCAACTTGATGATTGTTCATATGCTCAAGCGATTTCTCAAGAAACTATTATCCATGAACTCACAACTAAGGGTAGTCTTCACATTCGTTTTCGACGATCAACGAACACTTTGATCATTCCGCGTTGAACTCACATCGAAGCTACGACCGTTCATCGAACCAATAACAAACTATATTTGGTCGATAGTTGATACTTAGCGTTTCACCCTTCTTTACTACAACGCTTCATCTTTTGCCATAAGTCACAATCTACAGTGTTTCACAAACGCTGTTACCATTCCCGGGTTGTTCCACAACTCATCAGTCCAGTCCCATGACAACCCATTAATCCTAATGACCCATTGAAGTGATACAAGCCACTGTCATCGATCCATCAAACGCTGCCTTAACCGACCCAACTACAAGCGACCCGACCCAACTTGGACGACCCAACACAACTTGGACGACCTGACCTAACTTGGACGACACGACCACCCTGTCCCATCATTTCTTGCACGAGAAGACTCACGATCCATCACTAATCACAACCGATCCATGCTAGATTCGTCCGACTATCAACTCATGCAACCGATCCATCAAACATCCGATAATTCAAGAAATCATCAAACGAACAATAGACACAAAAATAATCGTCACACATTCCTGTAGAATTCACCGAATCATGATCAAACAATGAATGAACAAAATAGTGGATTTAATTTGCATAAACATATGAATTAACATAAGAATTACCAATTTAAGTTGCTAGATTAGATCCTACGGTGAAATGAAAATATACTTACCATGATGTAGATCTAGGTGAAAGCAACTTGAAATGATGAAAATAAGATCAAACAACCCATATACTCTATTGAATCCGTGTGAGAGATGCTTATCACTCACCAAATCTTCAAATTAGCTTGAAATCAATGATCTACAAATTCAGACAGTGAATAACGATCTTCAAATAACTCAATTTGATGCGATCTTTTCTCTCTTCATGTAGATCTAGCCTTCCTTGATGTAGATCTTCAATCTTCTTATGTAGATCTAAGATTTTAATAGAGGAGAGATGTATCTGATTGGATTAGGGAGAACATCAAACCCCAACCAAATGAGAATTAAAGAAAGTAAACCATTCTCCTTGCCTATACCACCTATTTATAGCCATCCAACCAGCGCACTAATGGGTTTCACCAAATCAGCCCATTAATGACTAGTTAACTTATCTAGAAATTATGTAACACTAAAACAGCGGTTCCTCCCAAACCGCTAGATCAAATCTTTAATATTACCACTCTACAGAATCGGAAAAACCATTTCATTTCCAATGAAATCGATCTTAGCACCTGATTCGATCTCAGTCAAAAATTATTCTCTGTACAAAACTGACAGGGGAAAAATGGTCACAAATAAAATTGATGAAAATTATGGGCATGTCTCACATCCCCATAACCAACATATCAACATATGAGGATGATCTGTCACTTAGGAAATTAAAATAAAAATACTTTATGATCCTTCGATACGTAAAATGCGGGTCGTTACATATATGGTACAAAAATATAGCAAGAAGTATGAGTTAAACTCACCATCCATTCCATTCAACGATTACATGATATTTTATCTAATTTCAAATAGGCATTTGAAACTAGATAAAATTCCAATCTTCTCAGAATGCCACCAATCCATAGCGTACATGTAGTATTCTTCGATATGAACCCAATGCAAGTGAGGGTTCCTTAATCGGACATCGAACGAAATAGATACAGGGTTTACAAGTTAATAAGAGATTAAACGGTAATTAAACTTAACACTTAAATAAATTTAATTAAAACCCACCCTCTTTTACATGTGATAACTCATATTCCCCATCTTCAAAAACTCTAAACCGCCCACCTGTGATGCACAGCATCACGCATGCACCATTGCTTAGTAATACACTAAACAAATATTCGAGTCCACAAACCGACACCACCATCAAGTGTCTCGCTTCAATCCCGACCTGCTCTATCCCTTATCCTCACCTCGGACACCCTCTACCGTTTTCTGACCTTGAACCCTCATTATTAATTGCCTCTCGATGCGTTTAACCCAAAGCCACCGGAGCAACTTAAATCGATGCCAACCTTTACCTCTTTCGAAGACATGCTTAACCGTACCACCAATCTAGCCTCCGGCCTCACCAATTATACTCACGACCCTACCCTAGCTCACGACAATGAGAGTCGACCTTCAAGAAGTATCGTGCACCAGAATCTAAAACTACAAATGTGAAGCTCTTACTTGCACAATTTCAACAGATTTAAAATTATGTGATTCCATCGACTATTGCACTCGATTTTATTTCTTGAAGAATTTGTTTGAGGAGACCTCATTTTGATTTCTATAAATAGAAGATATTTAGTTCTTAAGAGAGATAAGAGTTAAATATTTATAGGGAATTATTTTTAGATATTTTTGAGATATTTTCAATATTATATTGTTGGCCTACGTTGTGACTAGGCACCCATAGTCCAGACACTCTGACCCTGAATACCAGAAGAGCAAGAACCTGGGTCCTTCAAAGGTGGGAATTCGAATTGAAAAGAATGAAGTACTTTGGGTTGGATCTCCCCATACCCGATCTGCTTGACTATGAGAGCAAAATCCCCTGGAACCATCACTTTAGTCCGAATCAAGACAAGTCTGACCCGCTTGAATTTACTAACGTGACGTGGAGCTTTAGCACCATCAACTCGGCTCGAATCGAGAGGGACTCAACCCGACCCCATGACCTGCTACTTGAAGCAATTATCGAGTCAAACGAATCCCTTTTCCTTGGCTAAGAAGAACGGATTAGGTTCCCCCTCATATCCACGATCCAAAGGCAACTCTTCACTCTCCCAAGTCCAAGTCCGTGATTCTCTCAGAGCTGTCCATGTCATCAATCGACCCGCCTGCCCTTCATGCCTATAAATACACCAAAACTTGACATTTTGAAGGATCTTTTGGCATTCTACACACCTGAACTCCACCATTATCAGTATTTCTCCTGTTTATTCAGATTCTGCTCTAAATTACTGAGTACAATTCTACAAATTCTGAGAGATTATTGATTGTATTTGTGAGATTGAGCGATTGTCTGCATTGTATTTGTGGTTCGTTACTCAATCAAAGAACTTTAAACTGGATCTTAGTTCCATTTTCCCTGTTTTTATATTGAACATCGAACCACTATAAATCATGTGGGTTGATTGCTTTTTCCCTGTTTTTAGATTATTATTATTCTTCATTATTCTCTACGAACTCTAGTCAGTTGGGTGTTAGTGCCATTTTTTGGTCTAACGTTTTGGTGCTTTAGGTGAGAATTCTGAATTTTCAGCTTTCTGGATTGTCATTCTACTATTTGGATTACCAAGTCCAAAGAGATAATCTACATTTTCATTGTCTTTGAAGTTTTCACTAATTCCAAAGCAATCAAGTTCCATCGCTCCAAGAAAAAACAAAGATCAGCAAACCTCCCGAGCAAATGAAACCAATGAAGATCAGAGAAGACGTGCACAAGACCTTACCACCACCGGCTCGCTGGGGACCGGGTCAGGTCCGACCTGAATCGAAGGAATGCCCGTGACCCGACCCGGTGGTACCTCCATGACTCAATCCGATGTCAAGGGCACTACCCCGATCCGATCCGCAGGGGGCAACCAAAACCGCCCTGCCAATGATGAAGCCTACCTAATCTGATCTGAATACCTAAACTCCAGCTGCTACCACCAGTAACCAACCTCCTACACCTGCACATATATCGTAGATTGATTTTGCACGACTACTCGCTAAGTTGGAGGAAACAAATGTGGCTCTGGATGGAATAATGCCGCAATCCGAGAGAATGTAAATACAATAGCTAGATAGATGGATGAGCTTCGCAGACAGAGAACACCTTCCCCTATCCTTCACCAACTAGAAGACTATTCATCTTCTTCGGAGGAAAATGAAAGGCATCCACGTCAAAGAAGACCTCTCGAGAGATCTTGGAATCTCGACCAAGTCCGGTTTGGCTCACTAACTTCTCGACAAGAGGCAGCACTCTCTCTTGGTCTGGATGATCCTAGCTTAGCAAAACCGATGCTCCTACCTATGCGTGGATCTCATGTCCTTCCAAGATCCAAACATTACCAATCCTGCTCAGTGCCAGCTTCTTCTTCCTACTCGTCTTTTGAATGACCGGGATCGCAGGGGGCAAGGGAACTCCGTTCCCGCAAGAAACCGAAGGACATTTCTTAAATTAGGAGCTAGAAGCGCTAGAAGAGCAAGAAGTGCTGATCCCGAGCCTGCTTTAACCAATGATGAAGTAGAAGCTATGGTACATCAAATTATTGCCGATAGCAGAGGCTATACTAACGAGGATTGGGGTATCGATCGCAGCCATACTCCTATCACCAATGACATATTGGATGTCCAGTTCCCGAGGCGTTTCAACCTACCTACCATGAACCGTTATGGGGGAAGAACTAATCCAAGGCAGCATCTGATGAGATACTTCTGGTATATGAACGCCGCAACGGCCCCCGATGCCGTGATGTGCAAAGATCTTTCAATATACCTCGAAGATGTTGCAATGATGTTGTTTACCCTCCACTACGATCGATTTCCATCTTCAAAGAGCTAAGCTAGAGTTCCTGAATCAGTTTATTCTCACGCCCAGAATTCCAAGAACGTGATCGAGCTTTCTGTAGTAAAACAAGCCCCGGGGGAAACTCTGGAATCATATCTTGATTGTTTCAATCTAGTAGTTATGGAAGTGAGCAACCCTCATGAACAGACTATTTTGATGGCGCTAATAGATGGAGTTGATAAAGATACAGACTTTGGGAAGTACCTGGTTGGAAAGCGGCCGCTAACCAGAGAATTGTTCTATGGGAAGGCTAATATCTGCCTAAGACAAGAAGAGATGTATGCTAGCAAGAAAAGGAAACCCAGTGATGCCGCGAGAGAGGATATCCAAAGCAATGTCGCCATTAAGCAGTCTGGTGACAGTGCAGGAAAGTTGATGTTAATGTTGGTATCAGAGTGGAGGAAACAATCGCCAAGGTGGGAACGACAAGAAGAGAAATCGGAATCGGAGAAAAGATCCTAAAAATAGATCTCGATTCCAACCTTTTGAGAATTATATGCCGCTAAACAACACCTTAGAGAACATCTATCTAGATACCTTCAACGTTATCCAACACAAAAATCCTCTTCCAAGAGACTCAACTGAAAAATAATGTGAGACAAGGAAGTTCTGTTTATTTGATGAAACTTACGGCCACTCTATGAATGAGTGTTGCCACTTAAAGGATGTAGTGGAAAAGTTTCTTCAAGTAGGAAAGTTGGACGAGTACAAGGTTTCCCCTAGAGACAAGGGGAAAGGAGGCTCAGCTCCGAACCAGAACCAGCCGGCCCCAAGAGCTACAGCCCAGCAAAAAAAAGGGGATAGTTATTAATACCGTGGTTGGAGGACCACATCCAGCTAGATTCAGCAATAGAGCTTTGGAACAATACGTTAATGCCGCTAAGCATCCGGATATGGGATAATGTAGTCCCTCGAGGATACCACTCCTACCAAGCAGCAAAAAACGATGACTGGCGACATTGTTTTCAAAGATAGAGAAAGCGTGGGAGTAGAAGCCCTAAGCACAGATCTATTGGTAGTCACGACCCTCATCGGTCCAGCAACCATACAGAAAGTCCTTATTGACAATGGGAGTTCCGTTAACATTTTGTTTAAGAAAGCGTTCGACCAGATGAAGTTGGTAGATAAAGATTTGAAGCCTTGCACTTGATGGATACGTTGTTCCAATGGCTCGTCAACAACACCGATGTGGGTGGTAGACCTATCTGTGGAGCTTGGGGAAGGAGACCTCTAGAGAGTGCGGGTCCTCCTGTTTGTTGTAATAAATATTGATTCTCCGTATAATGCATTCCTATGTCGGTCAGCTCAAGCAGAACTCAAAGCTTGCATCGCACCTTAGTGTTTATTCTTAAAGTTCCCAACCAAGGCCGGAGTAGGAATGGTCCGTGGTGACCAAGTTACTAGAAGATCCTACTATTTGGTTGAGCGGAATATGATGCATAACAGTGACATCATAGAACCTAAGAGTGTCTCCTTTCCTGCAAAGGAGGTGTCGTCATAGCAAATAAAGGAAGCGTCGTGGAAGGAGTCGCCCGATGATCTGTCTGAAGACATAGATCCCAGAGAGGATGAGGATTCAGGATGCAGACGAGCGACATCTAATGAAGCAACTATAGATATTCCGATTGATAACGACAACCCGATAAAGATTTTGAAGATCGGATCTCACTTGGACCCCCTCTGGATGAGGGAATTGGCAGACTTTTTATAGGCGAATCTGGACGTATTCGCTAGGACCCATGCCGATATGTGTGTAATTTCACCATTGATTATGATTCACGCACTTAGCAAAGACCCTAAGCATCCTTCTGTCAAGCAAAAGAGGCATATGCTATCCCCAGAGAGGTCAGCAGCCTTGAAGGTAGAAGTGGAGAAGCTAAGAGGCAGTGGTTTCATAGGAGATGTTACATATCCTAACTGGACGTCCAATCCCATCCTTGTCAAGAAGGCTAATGGAAAATGTCGTACATGCATCAACTTTTCAAATTTGAATGAAGCTTGCCTTTTCCCAGGATCGATCAGTTATTGGATTCAACAGCTGGACACGAGCTGCTTTCTTGTATGGATGCATACTCATGATATAATCAGATTCCCAAGCATGTGCCTGATCAAGAACATATCAGCTTTGTCGCTGACCTTGGATTGTACTGCTATGTGGTGATTCCTTTTGGATTGAAAAATGTCGGGGAAATGTATCATCGTTGAGTGAATCGTATGTTTTACAACCAGATTGGAAAGTTTATGGAGGTGTACGTAGATGGTATGTTGGTGTAATCCAAAAAGTCGTCCGATCACACGACTGACTTGGCAGAGATGTATAATATCCTCCGGCGCTATGTAATGAAACTCAACCCATTGAAGTGCTCTTTTAGGATTCCGTCAGGAAATTTCTTTGGCTGCATCATTAGCTCACGTAGAATCGATACCAATCCCGCTCAAATAACAGCGATCAGAAACATTATTGATCCACAAAAGATCAAAGATTTATATAGCCTAGCAGGGAAGAGAAAGCGCAACTTCAAATGGACCTCGGACTGGGTTGAAGCATTCCTGAACCTGTTGAGTCATTTAGAAAGACACTCGATACTGTTTAAGCCAGTGGATCATGAAGGCTTGTAAATATACTTAGTAGTGTCATCGCATGCAATTAGTTAGCACTTGTACGTGAGGAGGATAGAGTTCAGAGACCAACGTACTATGCGAGAAAGAAGTTAGCAACGGCAAAGGGCAACTATCCAAAGATTGAAAAGCTCACTTATAGCTTATTGATTGCTTCAAGAAAGCTTCGCTATTACTTCCAGGTTCATACGATCATTATATACACTGATCAGCTGCTTCGACAGGTCCTTCAATGACCTGAGGCATCCGGAAGATTGCTCAACTAGAACATCGAGCTAAGCCAGTTCGACCTTAACTTCCTTCCTAGAAAATCTGTACAGGGACAAGCACTAGCCAACTTCATCGCCAAATTCACAATTCCTTATGAGGATGTATTAGAAAAAGAAGATGGCCCCTTAGGACATGAATAGGAACCAAGCTCCTGGAAGCTGTACATTGATGGAGCTAAGAATGATCGACGGTCCGACGTCAGAATTGTATTAATAACTCCTGAAGGATGGTCAATTTACTATGCCCTAAGGTTGGAATTTTCTACTGCTAACAACGACTTCGAATGCGAGGCCCTGCTTGCCAGGTTAAAACTCGTTAAGGAGTTAGGAGTAGCAACCTTAGACATCCTTTGCGACTCTTAGAATGTTGTTTGATAGGTTCGGAAGAAGTTCCAGACAAAAGGACCACGACTTGCGGCTTACCTAGAAAGGGTTGAAAAGTTATTGGATGGCCTAAAGCACTACAACATTCCCATATCCCGCGAGCGGAGAAGCAAAAGGCGGATAAATTAGCCAAGTTAGCAAGCTTTGATAATCCAAAGGAGATAGAAATGATCCCAATTGAAACATTAGAGACTCTAAGTATTGATCATATGGGAGTAGATCCAGTATCGGAGACTAAACTCGGGAGAGAGAGTCGTGGATGACCCAGATAAGGAGTTTCCTGCATAATTGAACGCTTCCAGAAAAAAGAGGGTGTGACGACCGCCCATAACCCCTAAGGGGAATAATGCGCTGAAAGGTGTGCACGACAGCTATGCATGATCATTATAGTAAGTAAACACAAGCTGGGCCTGTCGTAAACTCACAGTGCAAGGAGAAAATATAATAGAACATATACAACATGTTGTGATAATGAAGCAGAAACACCATACTTTCATAACAACAAGAAAGTAATTCCCATACAAGTGGATAACAACAATAGTGTTTGTACAATTTGCCTCACTACAGCACTCAAAAAAATAGCAAACAACGGAAATCCAAATAATATATAGTAGTAAAACTAGTACGTAAGCCTCCAAATCACCATGGATCAGCATCACCATTACCAATAAGGCATCACCTGTCACCTGCTACTTAGTCTGCCCATCCAACAATCGAATGAACATCCCAAGGTAATAAGAGGGAAACATAAAACCTTGAGTTAGACAACAGCCTTAATAGACGATAAAACAACTAAAAAAATTCACCAATAAAGTATATGAGAATGGGAAAATAAACGAACTAATCTATCCAGCTCCCGAGAAGAACTCACAACTGCCTTCCCTACACCTCTGACAGTGATAGCCTTTACAATTCATACATCCAAAGGAAAACAACAATTCGGTCATGGAAATCAGAACAACAATCCATTCATGGCAAAAGCAACTCAACCATTATCACAACAAAGCATTCAAACATCCATGACTGACTCTGGATATCACCGCCAACCTTGCTCTGAAACTCTCTTTATCGTATAACTAGCTAACAACTTGCCATCAATTGTCAAGTACCATACACGACGCCCTGGTTCTAGCAAAAACCCACACGCTATACACAACACGTGTCTAGGTCATACACGACACCCAGGGCACTCGAGCTACAACCGGTCTTCAATTGTACCTCTGCTTTGTGCCCGCTAGAACCTACGACAACGATCATTCCTTGGCCGTTGCATCTCAAGTCGTTATCAATTACAACTATTTATAGGCTCAGAACACTTTAGAGCTGCCACTTCACACAAACTCAATACATCCCTGAGTCATTTCCACATTCGTCACATCCGTTGAACGATTCACCTCACTTCGTCATTCCTCCCTGGAATTCACTTCGAATTTTTAACTACTTTTGAACCAAAGAAAACATCAATCATGGGTTCAAAACATTCTATAGCATAAAATCAACTTGCTAGAGAAAACAAACCACATCAACTTGCTAGAGAAAACAAACCACAACACTTAGGCCTTCACCACAACGTCTAGAAGCGCTGTAGAGAAATCCTCCACTGCATACTGACCGACCCACTTTAGTTCGCCCGACCGACCCAGCCCATTGAGTCAGCAACCAACCGACCAGTGACCAGCGACCGACTCAACCCACTCCTGGGTACCTAACCGACCCACTCCCTCCTCCATGTGGACCGAACTGCCTTACCTCCATGACAGACCCTGACCTTGTGGATAGCATGACCGACCCTCCCTCGTTGGCTCGACCGACCCACTCCAGATCCAACTATTCTAGAGCACACCCTGGTAAAGAACGATCAACCCGGTAGAGCGTGACCGACAAGATTAGGTTTGAACGACCCAACCATTAAATCATCCCCAGAATCGCTCGACCGACCCTGCTTCTATCTTGTTCCCTAGAAAAACCACCCCATGGTGCGACCGACCCACCATGTGCGACCCAAAACCTGCACTTCAACAATGCAACCCCATTTTCGACCAAAACTCTGCCAATCAATACAATCAACGAAACCAACTCGTCTGATTCATTCAACACAACCACAAGCATGTTATGAATCAAATGACATCACCAATTTGGCAGTTTCATCAGCAATTAAGTAAAATTCACCAAAATCACCATAAATGCAAATATGAACAAAACTATGGATCTAACTTTCATAATCATATGGAATGGCATAGAAATAACATAGAATTATGGATATAAACTTACTAAATGGGATCATAGGGTGATTCAAATGAAAACGAACTTATAATGGTATGGATCCATGGTTAAACACTTGAATGTATGAAAAACATGATCAAACACTCATATACTTCATTGAATCCATGTGAGAGATGTAAACCACTTACTAATTCTCCAAAATAAGCAAAAATGATAGAAATATGAATCTGCACAGCAAGAACTCCACACCAAACCCCTTGATCCGATGAATTTTTGCTTCAATTTATGTAGATCTAGCCTTCAACGGTGCAGATCTATGATTTCCCACCTTAGATATGATTTTTAATGATGGAAAGGTGTAAGAGGAAGGAGGAACACAAGGCCACCAAATGAGAGAATGGAGAAACTAAACTATTTCCCATATCCCTCACCCCTATTTATACCCTTTCATTAGCCCAGCAATGGGCCTTCCCAAATCAGCCCATTGTGGCTCTCCAAACCTGAACAGCCAACTAAAAACCCTTAAAACAGTTATTCCTCCCAAACCATTGAGCCAAATCTTTAATGTAACCACTTTACGGAAAGACAATCATCATTTTCTTTCCAGTGGCACAGGTCTCATTGCTTAATTCGAACTGAGTCAAAAGTTATGCCCTATACAAGAATAACAAGGGAAAATGGTCACAAACAAAATCGGTAAAAATTATGTACATGCCTCACATCCCCATAAGAAACATATTAAAAGAAGAGAATGATCCAACTGTTAGGGAATAAAATAAAAATATTTTACGATCCTTCAATACATAAAATGCAGGCTGTTACATTCTTCCCCTCTTAAGAATTTCACCTCCGAAATTCCAAGCAATCACAGCAATTCCGTATGCTTAACATCCATGAGGAGCCAATTCTATTATCAAAACTAGCAACCATCAAGCCATGCATCCATAACCTTATCCTAGCACATGGAATTCTATCAAACAATCAAAAAGATATAACAATATAACGATGATACAATCTCAAATGATCCTACCGATGAAGAGTTCTGGATGAGTCGTCTTCATACTCTCTTTCGTCTCCCACGTACAATCGTTGCTACCTTTACTTGATTGTACCATGACTAGCTTAACCGTCTTCCTCCTAAACTGTTTCGTATCGTTTCCCACAACACAAAGTGGCTTACATGGTTTCTCGACTACGGTCTCTACTTCTAGGTCTTCGTACTGCTCTGGACCACATTCGAATCATGCACGAACTTCCATAGAAATGATACATGGAACACATTATGCACACTCGTCTTCTTCTCAAGTAACTCCAATCTATATGCGAGCTTCCCAATTCGCTCGACTATCGGAAACGGTCCAACGAACCTTGGAGATAATTTTCCTTTAACTCTGAATATCACCACATACTTCAATGACGAAATCTTCACGAAAACCATGTCGCCAACGTTGAATTCCAATTCCTTACGATGCTTATCGGCGTAAATCTTCTAATGATCTTAGGCTGCCTTCATTCATTGCCAAACGATCTTGATACAATCCGAAGTCTCTCCAATCATTTCAGGCCCAAGTACCAACTTATCTCCAATCTCTAGCCAACAAGATGGGGAATTGCACGTCCTACCATACAACGCCTCGTATGGCGCCATCCCAATGCTATATGGTAGCTATTGTTGTAAGCAAACTCAACCAAATGTAGGTGGTCTTCCCATAATCCCCCAAAATCCAACACACAAGCTCTTAGGAGATCTTTCAAAACTCGATTGATTCTCTCGGTCTGACCATCAGTTTGGGGATGATAAGCCATACTTAAGCACAACTCAGTTCCCAAAGCCTCTTGCAAACTTTTCCAAAATCCACTCGTAAATAATGGATCTCGATCACTCACTATACTCTTTGGGACACCATGGACTCGAATTATCCATTTCACATAAAGTTCGGCCAATTTTGATGCCGTCCTAGTTGATTTGATAGGAATGAACCTTGCACTTTTGGTCAAACAATCCACCAATGACCCAAATCCCTTCATTTCCTGCCCTAGTTCTAGGTAATCCATTGATATCTGCTCCAACTTCCATGTAGGAACTTCCAATGGATGAAGCAAACCACTCGGCTTCTTTTGTTCAGCTTTCACCAACTAACAATTCATGCATTTGGAAATTAACTTTACAATATCTCGCTTCATCCCCTCGCAATAGTAGACTCTCTTCATGTCTCGATACATCTTATTACCACCGGGATGAATTGTCAACTTTCAGTGATGACATCCCTTTAGAACCTCATCTCTCAATCCATCAATATCAAGAACAACCAGTCGCCCTTACCTTCGAACCCAACCTTCTTGATCAACTTCGAACTCTTTATCTTCTGGTTTCAACTTCTAGACAAACTCGACAAGCTTTTCATCTCTCTTTTAACTTTCGCCAATCCTTTCAATAAGAGTAGGTCTTATCGATAAGCTTGTCAACATTTCAGGTTCCAACTCGCACCTTGGCCTAAAATCGAACCTTGCCAAATACTCGAGGTTCTTCCATTCCGAAAACATCTTCCCCAAACTTGCGTGTCTTCGAATCAATGCATTTGCAACTTCGTTACCTTTGCCAGGAGTATATGCTATACCAAAATCATATGACACCGGAAACTCTAACCATCGTTGCTGCCGAAGATTCAAATCCTTTTGGGGGAAAACATACTTCAACGATTTGTGATCTATAAACAACTCGAATTGAACTCCCAACAGGTAATGTCTCCACATTTTCAGAGCAAATACAATCGCTGCCAACTCTAAATCATGAGTTGGGTTATTTCTCTCATGCGGCTTCAGTTGTCGACTTGTGTAAACCACAACCTTATCCTTTTGCATCAATACTGCTCCAAATCCAGTACCACATGCATTGGTATATACCATCATCTCTTCATTCCCACTTGGAATGGTCAACACAGGTGCATTTGTCAATCTCTCCTTCAGATTCCAAAAGCTTTCTCACACTTTGCATCCCATGTGAACACTTGGTTTTTCTTCGTCAATCTTGTCAACAGTGCAACTACCTTGGAGAAATCCTTGATAAACCGTTGGTAACGACCTACCAATCCAAGGAAACTCTAAACATCCGTCGCATTCTTAGGTCTATCCCAGTCCTGGATTGCTGCGACTTTAGCGGGGTCACTCACTATCCTATTTCTAGTAACGACATGGCCTAAGAACCTCACTTCACTCTTCCAGAAGTGACACTTGGAAAACTTGTCTCTTAGCCAATGCTTCCGCAAGATTTCCAACACAACTATCAAGTGTGTCTTATGCTTTTCCTCATTCTGCGAGTAAACCAGAATATCATCCACTAACACAAGCATAAACTTGTTCAACTGATCCCCGAAAACTCTATTCATAAGATCCACAAAGTACGCTGGTGCATTAATCAACCCGAATGGCATCACCAACCATTCGAAGAAAACCAGATGGTGTCCTAAAAGCAGTCTTTGGCACACTATCCTTTGCCACTCCAACTAGTGAAATCCCAATGCCAAATCCATCTGTGAAAACACTTTGGCTTCTTGAAGCTGATCGAATAAGTCATCTATCCTAGGAAATGGATACTTGTTCTTTTTGGTCACCTTGTTCAGCTCGCGATAGTCCACAAACAATTTTAACGAGCCATCAGCCTTAGTTGCAAACACGACCGGTGCTCCCCATTTGGAAACACTTCTCTGAATGAATCCCTTTCCTAGAAGGTCACGAACTTGCACCTCCAATTCTTGCTGTTCCTTAGGCGCCGTTCGCCTAAGAGGCATAATGATTGATCTAGCTCCCTCAACCGAATCGGTCCTAAACTTGATCTCACGATGTGGTGACAACCATTTGACTTCGTCAAAGAAATCCTCATACTCATTAGCGATCAGCACAGATGACAAGTCATCTTGTGGAATCACAAGCGAATATAGATAGCTAATGAAGACACCCTCTTCGCGCTTTCATCGTATCAAAACCTTTCGCCCTTTCACATCCCTGACTCTCACCTCTAGCTTCTCGCAATTCACCTTTGCCGCATACCCCTTGGGCCAATCCATGCCCAAGATGATCGCAAACCCAGTGAAGTTAAGAACAAAGCAATCACACATGAAAGAGCAACCATGACTCGACAACACTAAACCACGACAAATCATGCAAATATTGGACGAACCCCCAACAGGATTAGTCATTATGAAAGGTCTATCACAAATCTCGGGTTCCAAACCTAAGCGACATACGAGTTCATTGCAAATGAATGAATGCGATGCTCCAGTATCAAAAGCACCCGAAAACACCATTAATGGAAATAGTACCTTGCACCACGACGCCCTTTCCCTTCTCCTCAGCAGTAGGAGTTTTTGAAGAAGATGGCACAACCTCCAAAGCATAAGCCTCAACCACTTGCTTCCCTTTAGCTGATTCTAGACAATCTTTCTTCTCATGTCCCGGCTTTCCACACTTGAAGCACTTCTTCTCATCTTTAGGATTCTTGCATTCACTAGCAAAATGGCCCTTCTGCCAACAATTGAAACAAGTCACTTCCCCCTTCTGCTTCTTTTGGCCTTCCTTTCCTTTCTGTTGTTTTTGCTTCCTTTTCTTATTATTACCACCCTGCAGTGGCTTCTGTTCTTCCTTAGGTGCAGCAACATACATCTTCTTAGGAAACAGACTTTCATGCCTCAAAGCCTTCTCGAAGGTCTTCTCAAAATTATCATCGAGGTGATCCATAAGCTGATTCCCAAGATATTCATCCAATCCCAAGACAAACTTATCGTTCTTTTGATAAGGAGTATCCACATATGAACGAGCATACTTCGACAAAGCCTCGAAGTCAGAAATATAGTCAAGAACTGGGCGACCATTCTGTTTAAGCTCCACAGATCTCTTAAACAGAACAGACTTCTATACAGTGGAGATAAACTTCGCTTCAAACTTGGCTTGAAATTTCTCCCATGAGATCTCTTCCTTTGGAGTCTCGAGTGTGACAGAGTTCCACCAGTCTATTGCACTGCCCAGTAACTGCCTTGATGCAAGCTTCCTCTTTGTTGCATCCTCAATCGCTAAGTCCTTAAAGATTCTAACACAAGCATCCAATCACCTTCGAACCTCTTCAAATGGTTCAGTGCCCTTGAACTATTTTCCTCCCAACGATGAAAAGTCTTTGCACAACTTTGCGAATTCTACAACTCTAGGCACTTGGACTCCAACATCAACCGTAGCTGCTACTCGAGCGGGGTTCCTTCGAAGGAATGCTTCCATCATAGCTTCAAACATGGTCGGGTAGTCAGGTTCACCACCATTTCCCCCTCCAGTGCCAGCTCCCCTAGCAGTGTGTCTTGATGGTCATCTACTCATTCTAAATCTGAAAATTAGAGTAATTACCCCCTTCTAAGAAAAACTGCTAAAAAATACAATCACTACTACTATATATGTTAATATGTATAGTAAGAATCCAATTGAAATCTATAAACACATCTCTAATACGTAACTACATCTTAGAATTTTGACTAAAATCATTCACCAGAGCTCTGATACCAAATGTGATGACTGCCCGTAACTTCTGGACTATACAAGAGGAATAATGCACTGAAAGGTGTGCACGGTAGCTATGGATGATCATCAGAGTAGGTAAACACAAGCGGGACCTGTCGTAAACTCACAGCGCAAGGAGAAAACATAATAAAACATATACAACGGTAGTGATAGTGAAGCAGAAACATCATGCTTTCATAACAACATTAAAGTAATTCCCATACACGTGGATAACAACAATAGTGTTTGTACAATTTGCCTCACTACAACACTCAGAGAAATAGCAAACAGCGGAAATCCAAACACTAGATAGTAGTATAACTAGTACGTAAGCCTCCAGCTCGCCATCGATCAGCATCACCGTTCCCACTAAGGCATCACCTATCACCTGCTACTTAGTCTGCCCATCCAACAATTGGATGAACAACCCAAGGTAATAAGAGGGAAACTTAAAACCTTGAGTCAGACAATAGTCTTAGTGGATGATAAAAGAACTAACAAAATTCGCCAATAAAGTATATGAGAACATGAAAATAAACGAACTAATCTATCTAGCTCCCGAGAAGAACTCACAACTGCCTTCCCCACACCTCTGATAGTGATAACCTTTACAATTCATACATCTAAAGGAAAACAACAATTCGGTCATGGAAATCATAACAACAATTCATTCATGGAAAAAGCAACTCAACCATTATCACAACAAAGCATTCAAACATCCATGACTGACTCTAGATATCACCGCCAACCTTGCTCTGAAACTCTCTTTATTGTATAGCTGGCTAACAACTTTCCATCAATTGTCAAGTACCATACACGATGCCCTGGTTCTAGCAAAAACCCACACGCTATACACAACACGTGTCTTGGTCATACACGACACCCAGGGCACTCGGGCTACAACCGGTCTTCAATTGTACCCCTGCTTTGTGCCCGCTAAAACGTGATCAAACACTCATACACTTCATTGAATCCATGTGAGAGATGTAAACCACTCACCGTTTCTCCAAAAACAAGAAAAAATGATAGAAATATGAATTCAGACAGCAAGCACCTCGCGCCAAACCCCTTGATCCGATGAATTCTTGCTTCAATTGATGTAAATCTAGCCTTCTACGGTGTAGATCTATGATTTCCCTCCTTAGATTTTATTTTTAATGGTGGAAAGGTGTTAAAGAAAGGAGGAACACAAGGCCACCAAATGAGAGAATGGGGGAAACTAACTGTTTCCCATATCCCTCACCCCCTATTTATACCCTTCCACTAGCCCACCAAGGGCCTTCCCAAATCAGCCCATCGTGGCTCTACAAACCTGAACAGTCAACTGAAAAACCTTAAAACAACGATTCCTCCCAAATCTCTGAGCCAAATCTTTAATGTAATCACTCTACGGAAAGGCAATCATCATTTCCTTTCCAATGGCACAAGCCTCATCACCTAATTCGACCTATATCAAAATTTATGCCCTGTACAAGACTGATAAGGGAAAAATGGTCATAAAATAAATCGGTAAAAATTATGGACATGTCTTACATCCCCATAAGCAACATATTAAAAGATGAGAATGATCCAACCCTCAGGGAATAAAATAAAAATATTTTATGATTCTCCGATACGTAAAATGTGGGCCATTACAGAGTGAGAGGTGTTCCATCATTCGAAAAGCTTCAAAATATGTTATGCAGGGTGATGATCTCTAACGACAAGGATTTTTAGTCTCGTTACACTGGTGCATAGCACGTGACGACATCAAGCGTGTGTTGATAGAAGTGCACGAAGGCGAGTGTAGAGATCACACTGGTGGACATACATTGGCCAAGAAGATATTGCGGTACAGCCACATCTAGCCTACCGTGAACTGGGATGCAACTGATTATTCACGATGTTGCGATAGGTGATAGAAATTTGCAAAGATCCACAGAGCACCTCCCAGCCAACTTACCTCGATGGTAAGCCCATAGTCGTTCACCATTTGAGGGGTTGCCATCATTGGAAGCCTTCCAATCACCAAAGGCAGAGCAAAGTATGCAATCGTGGCCGTGGACTACTTTACAAAATGGGAGAAAGATGAACATAAGAACACGATCAAAACAAAGAGAGTGATCGGTTTCATTGTCAGAAACATCATTTGTCGATTTGGGATCCCTAAAGTTATCATAACCGAAAACAGAACTAAGTTCGATAACATGGAGTTCAGAGATTTATGCCAAAAATACCACATTGAACAAAGATACATCGCTGTGGCACATCCGCAATCGAATCGACAAGTAGAAGCAGTAAACAAAATCATCAAGTCCATTCTCAAGAAGCGATTAGAATAGGCTAAAGCTATGTGGGTTGATGAATTGCCTTTAGCTTTGTGGGCCTACAGAACAACATACAAGTCGACAACTGGCCACACTCCCTTCTCATTGTTATTTGGATTAGAAGTGGTTATCCCCGTGGAATTGGAAGTACCCTCTCATAGGATGACTTACTATGATCCATTGACAAGTAAAGTGCTTCTCCTCAAGTCCTTGGACATGATTGAAGAAAAGATAGATGAAGTGGACTTGCGTGCCTCGAGGCACAGACACCAGGTTACTCGATACTACAACAGGAAAGTTTTACCTAGAACCTTTGAGCCTAGCGACATGGTATTGAAGCGTGTCTTTCCATCCCCCGTCTGGACCCTACGTCATCCAACGGAGGATTAATAAAGGAGCTTTCAAGCTAACGACCGTCGATGGCGATGATATCCCTAGAGCATGGAATGCCCTACATCTGCGGCACTTGTGCTTACTCTTTTGTTTTCCGAACTATGTAAAAAAGCACGACTGGTCTAAAACAGTCTATTGATATAAACAAAAAGATTATAAAGTGGACATAGACCATGATTTGGCTGTACCAATATAAAAATATCATGTATTATTTAGCATTCCTATATTTATTTTTCCATGTTTTGTGATTGTTTTGATCTATAATTTGATGTTGCTATGTAATCAGTTGGCGTCGGACCTACGGGAAAGGGATGACTCACCCCTTTATGAGGTTCGTTTAATTCCTGCTTTGACAAGCGGATTTAAATCCATGACCAATCGAAGTTTGATTAACTAACTTCGAGCTCGATATCAACACCCGATGTGGTGGTTTTCACTTTGTTAATCAAAGTAAGGATACGACACGCAAGCATCACACATTCTCCATCCTATAATTTGAAGGAATTAGATAGATCGGATTAGAAAGAGGGGGCAACTCTATCCTTAAACTAGGGATTAAGAGATAGCACATTGGAAAGTGTGATATGACTACTTGACGGACAAGCTCCATTTTCCGTAGCAAAGCATGGAGTACGGACTAAAATCGAGTCCGAGAACGACACTCGAGCTGGCAGAGTCCCACGCTTGGAACTAGATTATAAGAGGAAAGCTGGGGCGAATAGCATGACCATTTGCATGATCAACTCAAACCCTCTTGATCCGAGGGTGAGTATAAAGGTAGGCGTGATTGGTGCACCACGATTAATGACTGCCTTAACCACACTCGAACCTGGGCATACGACATAAGAGTATAAAGGCACCGAGACCCAGTGCCAAAGGAAATGGGTTCCTACCCCCACTGAAGGATTGGGGGCAAGACTGTAAGTTGAGCCCGCACTCCCCATAGATGGATGGGGGGCAATAGAATATCGCTTCTAATCAATCCTGAGAAATCCCTGGCCAGACACTTTATTCAAGATTGATTGGGGAATACACATATCACACCCTTACGATATTTGCAATGTGACATGCATGTTGTTTATTACTTAGTTTAGTAATGATTCCTTGATTGCAGAAATTTTGATTTTTGATTTGTAGGGATGCCGAATAGGAGTCCTATTTTGATATGTGATGCGATTTATTGTTTATTACTTAGCATAGTAATGTTTCGATTATAGTTACATTTGATTGAAACGGATAATAAACTTGCAAACATATGATATTACAAGTACACTACTTTATTAACAACATGCAGATTTACATATACAACTGGTCAAAAACCCGAGGGCTGCACTCGCAACAATAACAACAACATACCAGTGGAAAGAAAAAAGGAAATTAAAACAACCCTCTACTTAGGCTTGGGAGAATGCTTAGCTTTCTTAGCTTCCTTGAGTTTGTGTTTTTCCTCCTTTTCAGCTTCAGTAAGAGTACGCTTTTTCTTCTTCTTCTCAGAGGGAGGATCTATCAGATCAATAGAGGACCTGGAAGCCAATTCTATAGTAATCGATCGAGATAGGATCTTGATGGTTATTTTGCCACTGGGAGGAACCATTTGGAGGGGATCGACCGAGATGGGTTCTTCTTCTTTCTTGGCCTTCAAGAGTGCCTTAGTCCTTGCTTTTATTTGAGAAAGTGTCAAGTTTTTAGTCTTGTCGGTTGCTTCAATGATGGTGACATCCACATCCTCCTTGCTATACATATCCTTTAAAGAGTCAATGATTTCCCCGTATTTAGATCTTCAACGCTAGAGAGAACTATGGCCTTGTCAGCGGCCTCCTCCTATTTCTCTTTGACCTCATCAGCAGGGTTCGTACCTAAAGAACGGGAATCAACGGCTATTAACTCTAGAGAAAACATGTGCCTTTCAATTGTTTTCTCAATGACATGCCTTGATAGCCTTAACAAGTTGCGGTGAAAAGGTAGAGATACCTTTAGTGGACGTGTCACCTGGAGTGGCAGAAGTAGTTGCTTCCTCAATGGGAGATAGAAGAGGAGCCTTGGGGATCTCTAGATGTTAAGAATCTTATCCCTCGGTCTTTACAGCTCCAGGCATGGCAGAAGTGGAACTAGAACCACCTTCGATGGTATTCTTTCCCTTGGCTTGACGCTTCTCCTCCATAGCTTCCTGAATTTACTTTCGCCCTTTAACTAAGCGCTCTGGTTAATCACCTCTTAATTATGTTTTTATCAGCCCCTCTTCATCGTTGGTTTCAACCTTTAGTTGTTTCTTCTCATCACGGACTATTTGATCCCACACATCGACTAGACTTATCGGATAATGTTGACTCTAAAAAATATCCCGATTCCGAATCACTTCCGCGAAGAAAGATATCATGAGATCCCCATATTCATCTAACTCTTTTCGGGCTTCGTAAAGCTATACATTAGACTCAGAGGTTGATTTGAGAGCAATATTGTCGTTTCCCTCGACAAGCACTATCCTCTATCAGAGTCCGCCGACCTAGCCTTCAGACCAACGACCTCTTTTTCTAACTCCGCCTTTTCTTATTCAAGGCGAGTACAAGATAAATTCAGCCCGGTGCTCTCTGGCATAGCATCCTCAACTTGCGTTTTAAAGGTTTTGCGCTTTTGATTATGAGAATCGAGCTCGGTATAATCATGCTGCAACAGTTCATCGTGTTGTTTCTTATAACTTTCAGCATCGCACTGCATGAAGCAAGTTTGGCTTGTGTGTCCTCAAGCTATTTCTCTACGGTATCTTTGGCCTTCAAGTCATATTCATCCATTTGGTTCATGTTATCCACATCCACCAACAGATCTCTGATGATCTTGGAAAGCTTTCGTGCGAATTTGCATGTTTCCTGGTAATGTTTATCTACAAAGTCTATTTCAGCTTTGACTTCTGTTGCCCAATCTGAAGGTACTGGCTTAAGGTTCGGAACAAAGTGCATGTTCGTGAAATGAAAATCTATAAATTGCTTCCTCAAAATATTTAACTTGGCCTCATTCTTGGAATCAAGTATTACTGGACTTGTTGTGGTAATGTCGATGTTCCGGCGTTTGGTGGGCATAATCGTCGCACTACTTTTACTCTTCTCCTTGTCCAGATCTTTTATCTTGTGTTTGGGATCGGAGTGCTTCTTCGACAACTTCTCTTGAGAGTGAGAGACTCTCAGAGGAACTGGAGCTTTAGGACGGTATTTGTCTCCCCCTTGCTTGTTGTGATCGCCCTTGTACTTCTTTGAATCTATGCGGACTGGAGAGCGAGAGCAGGAAGATCGATGATGCTTAGACCGATAGGCCTCCTGTCATCTCTTTCACAGCTTTCTTGTCGATCATGTTTAGTATAGAATCCGTATCGGGGAATGCTTACACAAATGTCCCTGAGATAATATTAGCAGCAAGGCATCCCTCCTTTAAATTAATAGAAACCAGTATTAGAGCCAAGAAGTAATGTAAAACATGGAAGTAGTAACGTGCAGTGTTAGTGTGGTGTGTGCCATAAGTGATCCCCTCGACGGACCATAGCCCGGAATCAGGCTTATAGGTGTAGTCTCCCCCCCCCCCTTAGCATGTGTAGCTTCCTCTTCATAGGTAAGAAAGAAAGAGCCCGTGCCAATATCCTTGGACGTATATATTTTGTCAGGAAATGGAAATTTTGACAAGCCTCCAAATATAGGGTCCTCGAACTGGGAGCTGTTGGCGGGAGACTTGACTGGAGACGATGTCTTAGGAGAAGGCTTCCTTTCAGTAGTAGAGGCATCTTTTGGAACATCATCCCGGGTTCCTCCCTAACAATCCTATTCAAAAGTTCATTGTTTTGGATGTGCATCGGGGAAGGACTCCTTAACTAAGTGGTTGGATCTCGCTCATGAGTCGTCTCTTTTTCTACCAACTGTGGTTCTCATTCAGAACCCATAACATCTTTGCTTCTTGAACACTTTCCCACCTCGGTTGTAGCAGTGTCTTGCCTTTTGACTGAGGTCACACCGCTTGTTTCTGCAAACCCAGGAGGAACTTGAGCTGGGGGCACGTATGTGTATCCCCGACCTCTATAACCAATACTTCGACTAATATCAAGCAGACGGTGCCTATGATGAACCTCATCCACTAAATATTTTCTGACATTCAAAAAATCTGGATTGCCATTCAGCAGACGACTCAAGCAATCTAAGTATATTTGGCCCTCCTCCTTTCGGGGATTTGGAATTGCAAGTAGAAGAAAAAAGTTAGTGCGTTTTCTAATATGATTGAAACAGGAACCCCATAACTTGAAGCTTACTTTACTGTAGCCATCTCCTAGAACATCTAGCCTAGTGCTTGATATAGAACCATTCATGTTTTACGTCTCTTGCATTGTTGTATCCTTTATTAAGATTTTTTTTTTATTTGGCATGAATTCGAAGAAAACGAATGGAGTTTCCTTTGAACAGTGCTTGAAATGGTAAAAGAAGATCGAATCCTCGAAAGTAGGCTCTGTGCCCAAGATTTCCATATATGGTATGTATACCGTGTGCAGGTAAGCGGTAGCATTAGGATGGAGTTGCATGGGAGCAATCCACATTTATCTTAGAAACTGGACGATGAATGGCGGTAATGGAGGAATAGATCTCATTGTACACATCAACCGACTAATGGACATTTCCCCCTCCAGAGGATTATGGGGTATATCCATGCCATTTGCGACTAAAACTTCTTCTCTAGGAATCCCATGTCGTAGACATATCCTCCTAAGTTTAGCTTCATCAATTGTTGAAGCCACAGAATCACTAAGTGCATTTAGAATGGTCGCACTCTCAAATTCCTTGGGAGCTTTATTCTTACACGATTATGAGTATCTCATCTAATATCTCCTCGACATATTAACTGTACTATTGAAGAAACACCAAGGATTAGAGTATAGTTGCCCATGCCCCCCTGTGTGTGCTAGTATGTGCCAGTATGTGCAGTACAAATATAAGAAAAGCAGAAAAAGCGGGTAATTGATGGATATGCATTCGTTTGTTAAGTAATCTTATATTCATTAAGTTCCTAATGTTCAGTTTGGAAAGTTCTATCCTAACTGTCCACGAGTTCTAAGTTGTGTTTAGCTTCGGGCGGGCTATTTACGAGCCTGTTCCATAGAGTCATGTCATTAAAGTCATCATATTGGCCAATTTCGATGTTGTATAGAGGTAAACTAGCACTAGGGACATGTCTGAGGTAGATCGGGTCAGAGGTTTCTGAGTAGACATTATGGGTCGAGTCCTGGAGTCGGATCGGGTCGAGATAACTCGACCCTACCCGACCTGACCTCGGTGAAGTTGCCACTTCCTCTCTAGTCATCAACCCTGACCCCACTCGCTCCTTCGACCTACCAACGCTAGTTCCCTCTAATTCACCAATTCCTCTCCTTTTCTATTCCATTGGAAACCACGACCTTGACTTCTCCTCCTCCATGAAACAAAAGATGGGATAATCCGCAATGCCAAGCGCAGATCACCCATACCGCCACCTAGAAGTGACCTAGACATCACCAATGACTGTGGTGGTCATGTGAATCACGACATCATCATCACCACAAATTAAGCAACAAGGATTAATGTGATGGTCGAAAACTAATCATTTGAAATTGGAGATTAAAATAGGATGGAACAAGTAATCTAAAAACCAATCTTTTAATCGAATTGAAAGATGGAAAAGGTTTATGGAATTTGAGAATTAGGGTTTTTATCTCAGATTTGAGAGGCGCGGTTTAGAATAAGAAAAAGTAAAGGAGAAAAGTAGAGATACATCGGTTTATATATTATACTAAAAGGCCATTCATATTGCTTGTGTTGACGGTTTATCCCAATCCATCAAGCATCGGAACCGAGTAGATGGTAAACGGCTCCATCTAAATACATGAACGGGTTAAGTAGATTTGACTCGGACCGCCAGCAGTCCATGGTTTTTTTCCTAAAATGTAAAGTAAAGCGGATCGAAACTTGATGGAATATGAAGAGAATGACTCAAAGTCGCATATACATACATGTGAAGAAAAATCGATGAGGCAACTCGGAACAAGCGAATAACTAAATTTTTTCTGATCCAATAAAGACCAGATAATGTACCTAGAGATCCATTTTCCCAACTGAGAACTAAGATTTGTCAATCATGATATGAATAATTGGAGATCAGATCTCGTATTTATACTTGATGCAGGAATCGAGAGACACAACATCGTAAAGCGTCACAGCTTTACATATAGTCATGATTATTGATAATCACAGATTCAAGAAAAGACATGTTAGCAATTTCAAAGCATGTCTCATCTCCGATAAAACTTACTTTGGGGGGAGGGTAAAATGTTGGCCTCTTTGTGACTAGGCCACCCATATTTCAGACACTCTGACCCCTGAATACCTAAAGAGCAAGAACCCGGGTCCTTCAAAGGTGGGAACTTGAATTGAAAAGAATGAAGTACTTCGGGTCGGAACACCCCATACCCGATCCGCCTGATTATGAGAGCGAGACGCCCTGGAACGATCACTTTGGATCGGATCAAGCCAAGTCCGACTTGACCTGGTTGAATTTACTAATGTGGCACGGAGCTTTATCACCATCAACTCGGCTTGGATCGATAGGGACTCGACCCAACCCCACACCTGCTACCTTGAAGCAATTACCTAGTCAAACATAGCCCAATTCTTTAGCCTAGTAGAACGGATTGGGTTCCCCATCATACGACGATCCAAAGGCAACTTCTCTACTCGCCCACGTTCAAGTATGTGATCCTCTTAGAGCTTGCCACGTCAACATGTGTTTCCTGCCCTTCCTGCCTATGAATACACTAGGACTTGACATTTTGTAGGATCTTTTGGCACTCTACATATCTGAACTCCACGTACCAATATCAATATTTCTTCTCTTTATTCAGATTGTGCTCTAAATTATTAAGTATAATTCTACAAATTCTAAAAGATAATTATATTTGTGACATTGAGCGATTATCTGCATTGTATTTGTGTTCCATTACTCAGTCAAAGAAATATAAAGTGGATGTAGGCTAGTTAAAACTATAAAGTGGATGTAAGCTCGTTCGCGCCGAACCACTATGAATCATGTGTGTTGATTGCTTTTTCCCTATTTTTAGATTATTATTCTTCGTTATTCTCTATGAACTCTAGTAAGTTGAGTATTAGTGCCATTTTTGATCTAACATATATTAATATAATTTTCGTCGAATGTTCTAACCTCGCATGATCACATAACAACGACGCTTGTCACGAAAATTGAAACTATGCTATAATTCACTATTCCGGATTCAAAGAAAATTGTTTTGTTGAATTCTGAAACTATTTGCGAAAACATTATTTCTACGTATTATTAAAAATCGATATAATATTTAGTCGATTTCCAAACAATAACATCCTCCGATAATAAATTATTATTATCGTTTATATTCGATTGGAATTTTACATAAACTACCAAATCAATTTAATTTCATATTAAATTCCAGATTTGATTCAATTATACTAAATAACTAGTTAATTCTGAATTCAAATTATTTAACATATAATTAATTACATTCATATTTAAATAAATTAAACATCCAAATGTTAAAATCTGGGTCATTACATAAACGGATTTCGTTGGAATTTGAACTTTGAAACATTGGATTTATAAGTTAAGGAAATTATTTAATATTGTGAAATAAAGCTAAATAATGAAAATTTAGCATGAATTGAATTCATTGAAATTTGAATTGTTTTGAAGTTTATATAATAATCCATCTTTGAAAAATCACTTTAAATTTACTTAATTTAAAGTGATATCCAAATTTGAACTCGAATTATTAAAAATTGAAATAATTCTGAATGAGAATACTGATTTAAAATTTCCAATATTCGGATCGAATTATCTAATTGAATTGAATTTAAAAATGAAAATTGAATTGAATTGAAATATTGAAGTTGGTCGATTTGATTTGAAACTTAACGTGACTTCAAGTTATTTGAAATTGAGAAGAAAACTATTCTAATTGCAAACTATAGTATTTTGAACCATTTTAAACTATTTCATTTATAAACTATTTTTCTTTATAAACTGTTTTTCCTTATAAACTATTTTTCCTAACAAACTATTTTATTTTACTTATATATGTAATTTTTATTTTAAATAAACTATTCTAGCAATCAACTATCAATTTAATAAACTTCGTTGATATTTAATGATATATATATATTACTATTTTTTTCTAAAATCCCAACTCAAATGCTTTATGTAAACTTTTATTATCTTAACTATTTGTTTTTAGAAGATTTCAAATATTATATCTTAACTGTTTCTATATAATTTCCAACTATTTTAATACATAACTTATTTTAGGAATGATAAGATTTTAGTATGGTTTAAATAGAGATTTCAATATGAAAATATATTTTATTTGAATATGAAATGTTTTAAAAGGAAATCTGATATTTTGATATGAAATATGAAATATGAAACAGTTTGAAATGTAAATTAACCAACCGATGTGAAATAAACTTCCGGTTGTTAAAGAGACAAGGATCAACTATTGTCATACTCTCTTCCAATACCGAAAACCACTTTAACAACTGTGCACCTGGTGTAGAACCAGAATGAAGTAGGTTGATTTGGAGGCGATTACTAGATATGAAGAAAGAGAACGGTGATGGATTTCCTTGACCTTCGGGTCATAATTAAAATGACTAAAACGAGTGCTATATCGTGACCAAGTAGGGTTAGCTACCCCCATCAGCAACACTTGATTCGATTTGATGCGCATCCTCGATTTGGGAGTAATTTTCCAAGGTGGCGGTAGTAGCAGCTATGCGTTACCACCAGTCCGGGCATGCAATCGGTGGATTCCTATTATGGGTATTCCTTGAGTGCCTTGTCATATTATCATGATCGCTCCCACTATGACTTTGTTTAGCGTTGTACCTATGGAATGCTCCCTAATAGCCCATCAGTTTGGTGGAGTTTACAGTACTATATAAACTACAATGTTTATAAATAGTGTAAGGGTAATAATGGTAATTCCACTTACACTATTTTTATATCTTACTTTATTGATAGACACTATTATCATAGTGTATTGTATTACATAATATCTAGTTTATCGGATCCTTAGGAGATGGAAATCCCCATAACACCTCTTAAGTTATTGCACCCACGAACACATTGAATATGATACATGAATTACCATAAGCGTCTCTGATGCTGTGACACTCATATTATTACCTGATTTTGATTTAATCAATATAAGAATATCTTAGTTCTGATCCGAGTACCTTTGTATTTTAGTTGGTGCTCGGGTCAGCCTGAGTTCTTCAGTTAGTGAAGACAACATTTTATTGAAGATAATAATGGAGCTTGATAGCAGTAATTACTAGTATTATTCCGCTGTATATATTGATATGTTTTATGATAGCTAACTCTGATGTATTGTTGTAATGTACAATCAAATATATAATTTAACATCTTCATAAACGGTTATTTGGTTGTTATATTTTCTCCTTCCACTATGAGATTCCGTGATTGTTTTTCTTCTTTTTCTTATATTAATCCCAATAACTATCTGTATTTTTGATTTGTTTGAGTCGACATGTGAGGCTTATTGTCGATTTGAACGGTCGGAAATGCTGGTCGTTACACGTAGTTTAGTACAACTTCTACAACCATCGACAATAATGATTCAGATTGAGTGCGAAGAGGTTAGGAACTGAATTTTGACCAAATTTGAATATTTGAGAAATGATGTAGCGTTGCTCTAATATTTTCTTTGAAATAAATATAGAGTTTTAATATTTGGTAGCGATAAGAGAACAAATTAGAACAGAGAATTATTGTTATGTTAAGTAACGATAATAATGGTGACTTTCAAAACCCTAATGGAGAATTCCAAAAACGTGATCAATAACCTCACTTCCTCTATCTCAAATCACGTTTCTTCTTCACTAGACGACAGATCAGATAAAAACAAAGGTGTACTTCCATCGTACAAGGAGATCTTGTTGCGGCCAAGTGTAAAGCATAACGCTCCTCGAAATAATACATTTAAATCTCGCTTTACTCCTCAGCCGCCGCCTCGTATTTCGATCAATTACTTCGAAAAATTAAAAAACATCAAATCTGATAATGGTTGCTTCAGATGCGGCTCTCCAGATCACTGGGCTAGGAGCTGTCGAAATCCTATGGTTTGTTTTCGCTGTAACAAAATTGGGCATAAGGGCTTCAACTGCAAATTTCATCTCAAAATTCCGAAAAAAATGGAAAACCCTAAATCGCTCCCTCCTCTTTCAGCGGCGTTTTACCCTGATGATTTTAAAAAGGCTAGATCGATGGTTGTGCTCTCCATCGCTCGTGGTGCTTTCTCGATCAATGAAATGGAGACTCTATTGGGAACTCATTTTGGCAAACGAGCGCCGGGCTGGGTGTGGACGGTGCGTCGATTTGGTGATGATTTCATAGCGAAATTTCCTCCCTTTTTGTTGACTGAAACATTTTACTACTCACTCTTCGACTCAAAGGGAGTAATTAATTTGAAGCGTTGGGGCCCACAAATTGGGAGCTTGGCGAAAAAGAGGATTGAAGTCTGGGTTTCACTTAAAAATATTCCACTAGTGTGTAGAAGTGTTGATTCCCTCAAGTCGGCGTTGGCGGAGGTAGGCGAAGTGATTAGACTCCAGCATGGAGTGTGGAATGTAACTGATTTTACCTCTCTGAAGGCGTTGATGTGGATTGATGAGGATTTGGAGCTTCCTCCTTCGATTGTGGTTCCTGTTGAGGGCTTTTTCCATAATGTCTCTATTACGAAAGTCGACGGTGAATCCTCTGAGGAAGTGGACAAACAAGAACTACGTAAGACGGTGTTTGTTAGAGGGGAGAATGGCAAGATGAAAGTGCTAAAGGCTAGAAGCGTTAGCGCTCCCACGGCTTATGTTGGGTTGGGCAGTAATTCTTTTGCACCAATTCCTGTTGACAGAGAAGATGATGTGATGGATCATAATGTTGCTAAAGATAAGGTGGAAGCTCTTGAAGCGGATGCTGATGATGATGGTAATGAAGACACTGGTAGGGAGGAGAGTGGATTCGATGGCTTGAGGAATATATTTGGAGGAGTTAATGATGAGGATTATGATCTTGGGGGGGATGATAATGATTACGATCTTGGTGGTGGGAGTAATGCTTTGGCTGTTTCAGATTCCGACGAACGCTCCTGTGCAACTAGCAAAAGAAAAGGCAAGATGCCAGTGGACTCCGGTGTGGTTATCCTAAGGAGAAGTGCTCGTGGCCTTCCTCATCCTCTGGAAGGTAGCGTTTTTATCCCTGCTATCCTTAATTCTTTATCTCCTGATCAAATGCATGCTGTTGCTAGTAGCTCTAGTTTTTTGTTAAATGATTCTGTTGCTAGTGATATTAGAAGTAAAGAGTTAGATAGGGCTGACGCTCCCCAATGATTGTTTTAACTTGGAATATTAGAGGTTTGGGTAATTATGACAAACGTCTTAGAGTTAAAAATTATCTCAAGTCAGTCAAGCCCAACATTGTGCTACTTCAAGAGACTAAACTTGAAAATCCTGATTTTCTTATTTTTAAAACTCTGGGTTGGGGGGTTATTGATGAGTGGAGATTTATACCGGCCACTGGAAGTGCTGGAGGATTGTTCACTGGCTGGGATAGTAATTTGTGGACATTTAAACAAGAGATTTGTCAAACATATTGCCTACATGTTGCATTGGAATGTGTAACGACTAAGAAGCTTTATTTTTTCTCAAATGTTTATGGTCCAAACACTAGAAGTGAAAGGAAAACTTTGTGGAGAGAAGCGATGGAATTTCATAGTTTGATGTACGGCCCTTGGGTTATTGGAGGAGACTTTAATGTTACTAGATTTGGTTATGAAAGAAGTAACTCTGGTGCTAAACATTTTGGTGACATGGCTGATTTTAGTGAGTTTGTTGGGGAGTGTGAGTTAATTGACCTCCCTCTTGCTAATAGAAAGTTCACTTGGTCTGATGGCAGAACTCCACCGACACTTGTGAAACTTGATCGTTTTTTCATCAATGCTCACTTTGAGGATCTTCATCCTTTAACCTCCCAAAAAGGCTTGTCTACGGTTATTTCCGATCATTGCCCTGTTGTATTAGATTCTGGAGATGCCATTAGGAAAAAGACTTTTTTTAGATTTGAAAAAATGTGGTGTTTGGAAGATAACTTTACCGATTTTTTGTACAATAAATGGTCTGAATTTGGGGAGAGTGGCGATGCAGCGAGAACCCTTTGTAATAAACTTAAACTTTTGAGGAAATTTCTTAAAAAGTGGAATACTGAGGAGTTTGGTCATATTAGAATTAAAAAGGAGAGGTTAGAAAAACTGATTCTTGAACTTAATATTCTGGAAGAGGAAAGAGGACTCGATGATGTTGAAAGAGATTTGCTTCAGCAGCGAGATCGAGAATTCAACAAAGTTTTGGATCAGGAAGAGATTTTTTGGAGACAGCGATCAAGATCTCAGTGGCTGAAGGAAGGGGATAGAAATACAGCGTATTTTCATAGGGTTGCCAATGGTAGACGCCGTACCAATTTGATTCACAGTATCTGGAAGGATGGTGTGGAGATTTGTGAGCAACAACTCTTGAGTGATACTTTCACTGAATATTATAAAAGCATCTTCGGTTCTCGTGTTGAGAACCGTATTTCTGTTGATTGGAGCAAATTGTATCCTGATGTAACTGATCTCTCGGATGTTGCAAGTGCTTTTTCTGAAGAGGAAATTCTGAATGCCTTGAAGGAGATGCCGGGTGACAAAGCACCTGGGCCTGATGGATTTCCCACCTTTTTCTTTCAACAATACTGGGGCATGTTGAAAAATGATGTTTTGCGTTTGTTTGATGAGTTCCACAAAGGCTCTTTGAGGTTGGATTTGATTAGCTATGCTAACGTAGTTTTAATCCCCAAAAAAGAAGGTAATGTTTCTGCCGCAGACTTCAGACCGATTAGTCTCCTCAACACTAGTTTCAAACTAATCACGAAGGTTTTGGCCAATAGGCTGAAAACTAAGATGGATTCGTTGATTGATATATCCCAAACTGCTTTTATCAAAGGAAGAAACATTCTGGATGGTGCTGCGTTGGTTGGCGAAGTGATTTCTCATTGTGATAGATTTGACGTCCCTTGTGCTATCCTTAAGCTGGACTTCGCCAAAGCTTTTGATACTGTTGACTGGCGATTTATGATTGAAGTGCTGAAGGCAAGAGGCTTCCCCACCAAGTGGATTGATTGGATTTCCATGATTCTTTCATCAAGTAGATCCAACATTTGTGTTAATGGTGTTGCTGGCTCTACCATCCATTCTAGGCGTGGACTGAGACAGGGCGATCCACTTTCCCCTCTCCTTTTTGATTTGGCGGCAGATGTTTTTTCCAAAATTCTGAAGCTGGGTTGTGCAGAGGGGATTATTAGCGGTTTTGGCAGTGACCATGTTGTTGAGGGCATCAATTCTTTGCAATATGCCGATGACACCATCATATTCAGTAAACCTGACTGTAAATTCCTTGCTGCACTTAAATTTATTCTATATGCTTTTGAAAGTTTATCTGGCTTAAAAATTAACTTTCATAAGAGCAGTGTTTACACGTTGGGTTGTAGTGATGATTTACGCAGGTCTTGTGCTGAAATGTTTAATTGCAAGGCTGAAGTTTTTCCTTTGAATTATCTGGGTATGTACATTCGCCCCAAGAAATTAATGAAGAAAGACTGGCAGCACTTGATCGAAAAGGTGGATACTAGACTGGCGAGGTGGAAAGGCAACTCTTTATCCCGAGCTGGTCGCCTTGTGCTTGTCAATTCTGTCCTGTCATCGATTCCATTGTACTGGATGTCCTTCTATCACTTTCCAAGTTGGGTGGTGGAAAAGATTGACGCAATTCGTCGTAACTTTTTCTGGACTGGTTCTAAAGAGACGAAGAAGCTAAACTGTTTGATATCGTGGAACCAAGTATGCAAATCTAAAGAGCAAGGGGGCCTTGATGTTATAAACTTAAAGACAATGAATTCGGCTCTTCTTTGTAAGTGGTTGTGGTTTATGATTTCTGACAAGCACGCTTTATGGAAGGAGTGGATCATTAGTACGTATTACAATGGTACTTTTGGTTGGAACACTGATTTTTCAAGATGCTCGGTGTTTTGGCGCAATGTCATGGTTCATGCACAGTGGATGAAGCTGGGTACTAAGATTGTGGTGAAGAATGGACACAACACATCATTTTGGTTGGATAGCTGGCTAATTAATGTCCCTTTGAGTGTGGAGTTTCCAGAGCTTTTTGGTATTGCTTGTAACAAAAACTTCACTGTTAGAGAGATGTATGATAATGATTCAGCGGGTTTCAAATGGAGATTGAATTTCTCAAGACTTGTGGCTGGTAATGCATTGATTCAGCTATGCAGTTTGTTTGATTTGCTTGAATCGGTGAGTTTGAATAATGAGCGAGATGATTTTATTTGGATGTTGGAGGGGGAAAGGAAGTTGTTTAGTGTTCGTAGCATCTATAAGTTGTTTAATTTTGCTGGGGTTAGGAGGCAGGAGTTCGAGCTTATGTGGCGATTCAAAATCCCTGATAAAGTCAAAATTCATATGTGGATCGTGATACATGGTAGATTGAATACGGTTAACAGAATTCGCCAGAGAGGAGTGCATGTTCTGGACGGTTGTGTTTTTTGTGGTCATGACGACGAGGACTACCACCATCTATTTTTGGCTTGTGACTTTGCTTTTTACATTTGGACAAAATGCTTGGTTGCGCTTCACCTTGACTTGCACTGGAGTGATTTCATTGCAGACCAATTTGTTTTTTGGCACACAATTTACCCGACCTTGCATGCCTCTCATGATAGTCTTCTTTTTGCTTTGTTGAACTTTGCTTACACTTGGTTGCTCTGGCATGAACGAAACTCCAGAAAATTTAACCGCAAATTGAAAGCTTCTAACAGTATTATTTACTCTATTCTTAATTTTGTCTATGACTGGGCAGGCATGGAGCGCAAAAGACATGTTGAGAGCATTGCAGACCGAGTTCGTAAGAGGGGGCGGATCACTGGCCAACATGATTGACGATGATGCTTACTGTTTCTTGCTGTTTTACTGTTATGTTTAAGGCTATGTAATGCTAACTTTGATGTATGGCTCCTTTTTGTATGGCCGTATGTAGTGATGGCCTGTTTTGCTGTTTTGCTGTTTTGGTTGTACATATTTTGTAAATACACGCACGGTTACTTGATGTATGTTATATATTTTAGGCGTGAATCATGTTGATTCACTACCTTTTACTTCAAAAAAATTATTGTTATGTTTGTGAGATGTTAGGATGCTTTATATAGATGTAAAAAGAAGTCTTCAATAGTTGCAATGCTTCAGCAAATCTCCTTTGAAAAAGAAGTGCCTATTCGATAAATTCAATTGGTTGAAATAGTGCATTGAGTTGTCACTTGAATGTTGCTTCTAAACGTTAATGTAAAGAGACGTTATTATTAAAATCAGAAGAACTTCATAGGTGGGTTAGTTGGGTGCGTTTCCTCCCTCCATAAGGTGCTTATGGTTCATTATTTGGTTTTCAACGGTCATTAAAAAATGTTACAAATAATAACTCAAAATTTGTTGTAGTATGGATGGTTGAGGTATGCGCGTTCCATTGTGGGTACCAGGGTTTGATTCCTATAAGCACCATATACATTTTTCTGTTTCCAGTCCGTTTTGTTTTGCATTATTTTTGTTCCTAGTTCCTTTTTGTGCATAATAAAAATGCAATGTGATATTTTCATAATTGTGTCCGTTGTAGAATGGCAGTGCCATTTTACAAGCGTTACTATGCTACGGTTTGTTTAAATTTCATATTTCACCGAATTTCTGCTACATCTGATATAACTCAACAAATAATTTAGTAGCAAACGTCATATAGTTGATATTGTCAAAACACTAAATTCGTGTTTTAAACAACCATGACATAAAGTCCTTAACCACATGGAATTTTTTTGTAAAAAGCATATGAATATATATATATATGAAGAAATAAGCGTTAGTATATACATCATATTGGTGTCATAATTAATTATGTCCAGATGTTGCATACACATGCACAAATCAAGTTATAATTTATGGTAGCACACATACGCGTTTAGGATATGGTCATGTTCGTGAATACACTCACATTGATTAGAAGCTAGCATGCATAAGCATGTATATCCTATGTTAGAAAATGCATGTTTATACTCAAATTACGGTTATGTGCGCAAAAAATTGCACATGGATAAGAATGAGTACAAAAATGTGCATGCAAGTATGCAAATAAGTTAATAGCAAATGTCGTATAGTTGTTATTGTCAAAACACTAAATTCGTATTTTCAACAACCACGACACAAAGTCCTTAACCGCATGGAATTTTTTTTGTAAGAAGCATATGAAAATATATATGTATGAAGAAATAAGCGTTAGTATATATAGCATATCGATGTCATAATTAATTATGTCCAGATGTTGCATGCGCATGCACAAATCAAGTTATAATTTATGCTAGCACACATACAGGTTCAAGATATGGTCGTGTGCATGAACACACTCACATTGATTAGAAGCTAGCATGCATAGGCATTTGCGCATAAGCATATATGTCCTGTGTTAGCAAATACATATTTATACTCAAGTTATGGTTACGCATGCAAACATTTGCACATTGAGTACAAAAACGTGCTTGCAAGTATGCAGATACACAAATTTTTGGAATAATGCACATAGGGGATCGGTACCAATCCCACACTTAGCAAATTGTGTGAGTTCGTATGTTCCCCCATAATATATTAGTTATTGCACTATATCTTTCTATCCACTTCATTATTTTAGCCAAACAGACTACTTGTCTCACAACAAACTCACCTAATCTCCAAATCCTCCGAGACCAC
Source organism: Allium sativum (assembly GCA_030737875.1). Classification (NCBI taxonomy): domain Eukaryota; kingdom Viridiplantae; phylum Streptophyta; class Magnoliopsida; order Asparagales; family Amaryllidaceae; genus Allium; species Allium sativum. The sequence goes on along the minus strand of CM060910.1, from coordinate 1,040,458,603 downwards.
CATGACTCCTTCTCAACCCTATGACTTTTCAACTTCATGGCACCTCCATTGAGCTCAAGTCACCACTTTGTTTCTAGGTAGGATTTCTCATAATTGTTTATGGAAAGTTATAAATAAAATATGAGTAGGGACGCGATGATGGGCGACACCAACCAAAGGAGGGCTGCACTGTCACTACAAGAAAACAAGCTATTTGCGACGGCTAATTTGCGACGGCTTCAGACGGCCGTCGGCGGCCGTTGAAAGCCGTCGGAAATTATCGTGATAAACAGCCACCGAACTCTTTCTTTCCCATTTCTTTTGCTCCTCTTATTTTCTAGTATACGGGTTTTAAACCTTATTACCCCCAAATTCGATTTTTTTGCCTCCAAACACTGATTTTTTTGTGTAAGAACCTCCCTGACTTCAATTCAGACCTCTAGAGCAAGTAATTTGAGGTATAATCTCTTTTTTTCATAAAAATTAAGTTTTTACCTAAACCTATATTTGCCTAAATTAGAAAATTAGGGTTATCTATTAACTGCAATTGGTTCCAATAGCGTTGTAGTGAGTTATAACATCCTATTATATGTGTATTTTTTCTATATTTTATTCACTTCTTTGAAATGAATTTTTATTTGGTCATTGAGTATATAATTATGAGAATAAGTTAGTATAAACTGTGGTCATGTCTATAAAACAATCTGGCTGTCTAATTCTCCATGTTTTACTTATTTTGAAGTTCATTTTTTTAAGTGTTGAAGTCTGTCTTGCGGCCTCATGATGCTTTTAACAAAAGTCATAGCTCTATATAGACATTAAGATGCGATGAATGTACCTTTTATACTAGGTAAAGTGGAGAAAAAAACTTTGGAGATGTTTGATACAAACAATAATGTAGTATGTACATCTTGGCTTTATAAAGATTCCCATCACCCTTTATTTTTAATTATTTTGCAGGTCTAATATGTATCCTTACGTGCATGGAAATTCATGATGTGTTGTGTTCGTGCTGAATCTGTAAGTTTGAAACTCATATTTCGATTGCACGAAATGATGATTAGGTATAATTGTATATATAACTGATTAGGCGATGTATGCAAAATGCAGGTCATTGCACTTACTGAAGAGCTCTTAGCTACCGTAAAACAATGTTCAGGTTGGGATGGTGGCGCAGTCACATAAGAAACACAATAGTTTGGCACCGCCTGACACTGTAAGCTTTTCTTATTGAAATATGGATGCTTTATCTTTTTGTCCGGCAACCCTGTTCATTGGTAAAGTAGGAAAAAATTCATATGGTTGAAATAGTAAAGGAAGCAGAGCATACTATAGGAAAATATGACACAAAATCACCATTAATGCTTGTTCTACTTTTGTTAGGTTTAAAGAGATCTGATAGTCTCGACATTGAATTGAATATGAAAAAGCATATCATATTGGTTGTTTCTTCTTGTACATGAATAATGGCATAAATCTGAATTCGCTTGTAGCATGTTAATTTTGTCGAAGAATTTATACCGAAAATATGCTTTTATTTAATTTTGTAATGCCCTCATATACGAATGATATGTTGTATCATAGTTTTCTAACATACATGTCCAACCTGAACGTGTAGGTATGATACAACCGTTGAGGCAATCACTCCAAATGGATACTGTGTCGGCTATATGGGTGGGAAAACAAGGAAGAGGCAATTTTGTAAAGGCCACATATATTTTATTTTATTTTTAGTATTGGGCGTTGAATGTTATATCTATACTAAGGAAGAGGTAAATTTGTCACACAAATTTTATTTATTTTACAAGTTTGAATATCTATACCTAAGCACATCAAGATGGTAAATACAATCCCGTCCCTACAGTTTATCTTTCATTGCCATGACATGTGCACAATTCTCAAATGAGCTTAGATGAGTTTGACCATAGTGTTTGATGGTTTGATATTTTAATTTCGTTTTAATCTGAGTACTATTTTCGTCTAGTTGTTGCATTGATCAATTCAAATAAAATAAATTTGATTCTTAAATTAATGTATTGAATGATGTTTAGTTGCTATTTTGAGATAGTGGTTTATGTGAGAAGTGTAGTTGGAAGGCTAAATAGTAGCTGAAACACAAAAAAAATGCAGTATTTCTGATGGCTACCGACGGTTTCCGACGGCTAACATGTACACGAATCTACGACGGTTTCCGACGGTTGTGTCGGTAGTCGTTGGAAATGCGAACGACGGGCTGCGTCGATAGCCATCGGAAACTTTGATTTTCGACGCCTTTATTAGCGACGGCTATTTCCGACGGCCACCGACGGTTTTCAGCCGTCGGAAATAGCCTATTTTCTTGTAGTGTGTTAAGTGGCGATGAGGAGGTCGATTCGAATTGTTATAGAGTTAAGTTCGATTTGAACTAGCATGATGTTGAGGGGTAAGGAAAGATAAGAGAAAGGAGAAGAGAAGCGGGATGTTGGCCAGAAAGTGGTGATGGAGTTTCGTGGGTCAAATTGGATTGGTGCAACGTGGATGATGGGATTAGGGGATCAGTTCGTCTTAAGACATAGATAGGGTCAGATCGGATCATCATAATGGTGGGTAAAGTAAGAAGTTAAAGTTAGGAATTGATTATGAATTTGAACTCTGGTTTTCCACTTTACCATTGTTGTAATGATAATCTGATTCCTATACATATGAACATAAACGTTTGAAATTGAATTGATCCAAGATTCTGGGCATGCATATAGGATAGAGCATAAAATAAAACTATAGAAATTTTACTGAAAAACCAAACTTGACTATAGATTTCCTATCCTAAGTCCTGATAAAACTCCCTGATTCGATTTGAAAGATGGTGAGTCGGTCGGCAATGGCGGTCGATCGAATTTTAGACTGAATCTCATCACCACTTACCATATAATTTGATTAAAATTGCATATGCATGCACAGCACCGCACACTCCGCATTAGTTTACACTAAAAACGAAGGCTACAGGTTAGTCGCACAAGCTACTACTATTTGTGAGCATTGTAAATTATAGCTTCAAGAAGATCAAATCGACTCACAGTATTGAAAGTTGAAAGACCAGATGAAGCCTCCCCATTTAGTTAATCAGCAAGTGACACAAGTCTTAAATTAAGTTACTATCGGTCAGCCAAAGGTTCGAGCCCACCTTAACACGTTGATCAGTCAGCTTGAGGGGTCACAACAAGTACCATAACTCAAAAGGCAACAACAAATTAGGTAACCAAGGGACCTCTCCCTGCTGTGGAGGGTCCATAGTAAGCAAAGAAAGTCCCACAAGAGGCCGTAAACAAGAATTTTGATAAAGAAATAGTTTTGCTAGCTCTAGATATATTATGAGTGGCAATACTAGAAGACCCAGCAAACTCGAGAAATGATGTAATAATCCTAAAATTTGATAAAATTATTCAGTAATTTAATTGGTTAATTTAAATAAGAATAAAGCGGTGAGGGTGGAAATGAGATTTGTGTTTAATTATTTAACTAATGAATATTAGTCTAAAGTCCTTAAAATTAAGCTTAAATATTTTCTTAAAAAAGATCGTAAATTAGGTCCCTAGAATTTAATTAATTAAAATTGCACAAGGTTACATAATTATTCAGTGGATAATTGTAGAAATTTGTACAACTATGTCAAAATTATGCATAATTTTCTGCAATTTATCTATGAAAAATTGTGGAAATTTCCACAAATTTTTTTGGTGAATAATTGCGGAAATTTCCGTAATATTTTTAAAAAATTACGGAAATTTCTACAACACTTTTAGTGAATAATTATGGAAATTTCTACAAATTTTCGATGAATAATTATGGAAAATTTTTAATTTTTTGATATAATTAAGCAAATGTCTGCAACTATTCACTGAATAATTGCATAAATATATACTATTTTTAGTTAACTTAATTCTAGGGACCTAATTTTCCAACCTTTTTTGATAGGGATGTTTTGGCTATTTTAAAACTTAATAGGAATTTTAGTCAAACTGTCTCTTAACCACTATATTGGTCTTGGAAACGAATCAAATAGTGCATAAGGAAGGGTATAAGAGAAGGGAAAAGCGGTAAAATTTAGGCCCTTATATATTCTCATATCCTACCACATTTGTTTCACTTTCTCATTTATTTTCTAAAAACTTAAAGAAACATTTGTTGGTTGGCCAATAATGTCAGGAAAGAGGAGGAAGAAACGAAAGCTAGGATTAAACCTTGGAAACAACAAAAAGTCTTACAACCTATATTAATTAAGGTGAATAATAGATTTTCCATTATGTTTCGACTATTGGGTAAATACCCGAAAATGATGTGTGTCCATGATGGGTTTTTATGGTAGAAGTGATGCTAATTGGTGGTTAATCAATAGCTATTTTGACACCTTATATATTTAATTAATAATATACACGAAAATGGATAGGTTTTAGGTTAAAACCTAATGTCAGAAATCTTCAAATACCACGAAATTCTATTATGATGTTTGTTATACGATTTTGGAGATGGGTTTTGAATTTCATAATTTTTTGATTGTATAAATAAGTTATGAATTTTCTAAGTTTGAATTGCTTAGGGAAAGCTTATAATTAAAATGGTTAATATATCCGTATAAATATTTTATATTTGGCTGGTATACAGTACTGTAAAAAGATTGTATACTGATAGTATTTCATTTTATAAGCTAATGAAAATTCAACAAATATGGTGGAATCAGTATAAAGTAGTACTTTATTAGGAGATAAGTCAATTTTACCTGTATTTACCGTCAGTGCCACGGTCTTATTTGAAGACAATGTTCCGATACTTTTGGAAGCCACTTTCGGTAACGCTGAATACTTCGAATATCATATGCGTTGTATATGAAGTATTCATACATCTGCCTTTCACTTTCCAGAGGAGCTCTGGTACTGATATTTTTTTTTAAAGTTTACTGCTTCACAAGAGGCTTTCGCCTCCTCCCTTTCGGTCGTGAAGAATGGAGGTCTTTAACAAGAAATAACTTTTTTGTACAAAGAACTTTACAGCTTTCGAGGGATCCAAAAGGGAGTCTTATCTATCTTCTAACTTAGAGCCTGTGCTTCCAAAACCCTTGAAGTCGTTGCCTATGATGACAAACCTTTATAAATTTATTTTCCTAAACTTATTTCCTTCGACTTGGTTAACTGTCTAAAAGGAAGACTTTTTAGTAAAGATTTGTCTATGGCTACCAGCATCGGCAATGACTACAAAGGGATCTTTTCTTAATGTTTGTATAAAGGAGTTAGAGATTTATGTCTTTATACCCTACCCTCATGGTTTTGATGTTGTGTCTTGTTGTATGGATCTGTAAAAGGTACCTTTCAAGGGAATTATGCGGTGCCAAAGGGGGTAGCCATCAAAGTAAAAATGACTATTTGTCTTATGGACTTTGAAGGGGTTACCTTACGAAGGCGAATGATTATTGAACTTGGTAGGACACCATTGAAAGTTGCAAATGTTATTTGGTAGGTAATCATGGACACGACGCTTGCATTTGTGTGAGCATTGAAGGAACCAATGGATAAAATAAGATAGGGGAACCAATTAACTAAAATGATAAGTCTCCGGTCCCATTGTTAGTGAGGTTTTACCTTATGAAGCATGGGAAGGGGATTGGAAGGAGGGATGGTTTCATTGCTTCACACGTATTGAAATCATGATAAGTAACTGGCTTCATTGCTTCCCATAGTTCGTAAGTCAAATAAATGGTTTTATTGCCTAGCAAGAGGTTACCCTGAGTTAAGCAGTGGGAATACCAAAGAAAAGAAGTAGTTAACTGGGATTACTAATTGAATTTAAAGAAATGGCATCTGTACCCATTGCTTTATGTAGTATGGAAGGTGCTTCAGTTCTGTATGTTAGCGGGGGTTACCTTACAAAACATGGAGGGGAAACCAAAAAATAAAGAACAAAAATGATGGGGAATCATCATAAATCGCTAGATGGGGAACCTGGAACAATGGGTATGGAGAATCCATCACGTGTTACATATTTCACATTTATACTATAACTTATATTATTCTGATTTTCGTACTAACCACTGAAGTGCTGGTGTTCCATGGTTGATTCCGGAGGTAGCTTGATACTAGCGAAGGGGAAACCCATTCTACAATGCGGCATAATTCCTCTAGATATCTATAAGTAGAGTTTATAGGTTTATCATTCACACTATTCTGTTGACTAACCCAAAATTTTAGCTTTCCCCTTTATCTCTCGGGTGCTCATTTGAGTGGTTTGAGGGTTAAGATGCTTCTTCGAATAAGCTTCTAGAGGCGACCAGGAGGCTATATCTATTTAGGAATGCCACTATTTGTTTTGCCTTTTTTTGTATATATCAGTAAAGTTTTAATTGCCTATATATTTGGAATCTGATCAATCGAGGGGGCATCATTATATGTTGCTCTCGGAGTTTATATTGTAATATCTTATGTTCTAAATGGGTTATACGAAAGGGATGTACAAATGGAATGATTTTTTATGAATGTTTTATGAAGTTTTCATACTCCGATGGCTCTTGATGTTATGGTTTATTAACATGTTGTTTTCATCACCGAAATCTGACACTAGTGATAACTATATCATCTATAAAGTTATACTTTCGGGCTTAGAGAACGAGGAGTTACAAAATTGGTGTTAGAGCATACATTTATGCAAATTTAAAGAAATGTTTACCACAATAATTTTCAAATTAAAACCCAAAATTTAGAGAAATATTCTAAGGGTTGGGATAACGAAACTATTACGTATTTGTATTTATATTTGTATTATAACTACATATATGCCCCCACATTCTTATGATCACCTCATCACCCTTTGGTATCTTTCTAAAGTTTATCTACAGAAAAAATAAGTAAGATAAGAAGAGAAGAAGTGTAATGTTGAAATTGGTGGTGGATACACCACGACTAATTAATGGAAACATTCGACCCAAAGCAGGAGGACAAGGCCGATGGGCCTATGAGAACCAAGGTGTTGCAAACTCACTGACGAATATGGGGAATTTGTTTGAGACTTTTATCCAGAGCCACTGCTGGTCCGAGAGGAGTGAATCTCGGAAAGCAAATTGGAACCAACTATGCGAAACTGAGCAGGGATTACACAACTTTAGGAGGAAAGAAATTCCTTAGAATGGATGATGTTCTTGCTATGGATACTTGGTTGTTGCATTGTGAAGGAATCTTCAGAGACTTATGCTTGACTGACGAGCAAAAGAAAAGATTTGCTATGAGACAACTATAGGGTAATGCTTTGCATTATTGGAACGATGTTACAACTAAGATACTAGAGGAAGAAATCACTTAGGAAGACTATGTAGGAGGCTTAGGGCAAGGTTTGTGTTGGAATCTTCCTAGACTATGATGGTGAAAAAGTTTGCTGATTTGAAGCTTGGAGATATGGCAGTGCTTGAGTATGCCACTAGGTTTAGTGAATTGTCTTGTTATGCTTTGGGAAAATTGACACTTTTGTTTTGAGGAATGAGAAATTCATTATGGGGCTAATGTTTGAGATTGCGAAAGCAACAATGCCTCACTTGCAAGACACCAGTGATGTTGTGGTGGAGATGGCCATTCGTAACGAAGAAGTGCTTATGAAAGATGGAAAAAGGGGATACCAGGGAAAAGGAAATTCTTCAAGGGTGGGAAGGCTCATAAAGAAGGAGAGCCCAAGAAGAATAAGGAATAAGTTGTTTTCTTTAAGTGCCATCGAAAGGGTCACTATTTGATAGAGTGCAAGACAGTGGAAGCCCCATGCCGGGAAGCCAAATATCATGTGTTTTAATTGCAGTCATCTTGGATACAATAAGGGAAAATGTCCAAAAGCTTACATAGATAAAGTGATGGTTGTGGAACCTTTGTCTTCCATACCTACTACTGTGAAAAAAGGATAGATAGTGTTGGAAGGTACGCTTCTATTTTGCAGCATACCTGCCATAGTTTTGTTTGACACTGGTGCATCACATTCATTTACCTCTAAATGTATAGTAGATAAATTGTTCTTTGGAACCATCATACCTTGTTACTCCCTTTAGGGTGGTTAATCCTATCGGAGGATACACAACTCTAGGTTTAGGATGTGATAGCCTAGAATTTCAGTTGATAGGTTATACATTTTTGTGTAACTTGTATGTGTATGATTTGGAGGATTTCAGAATTATTTTAGGTATGGAGTGGTTGAGTTATTATGATGCAAGAGTAATGTGTAGAACCACAGAGGCATCGATGAAGCATCTCACACTACGCCATAAACGACCTAATGCAACATAAATAAATTGTTGGCAAATGCCCAAAAAACGTTGGCTTTGATCTTTGGCAACATTTTTAGGATGATTCAATTTTCACCGTTGCTGCATACCTCAAAGGCAACATTTTGACTATCTATGGCAACATAAGAATTATTGTTGCAATAGAACCATATTTGGGTCTATAGAAACATCCATAGGTGTCTGTAGCAACATTCCGAAATGTTGCTATAGATATTAAATTTCTGAATTTGTTTAGGTGAGCTACTTGCATAATACCACATACAATAGTACTACAACTACTTACATAATACCACATACAATAGTACTGCAGCTACTTGAATAATACAACATACACCACTTTCATAAAACACCATTTGTAGATTCGTTTCAAAATCTACAATAGTAGACATCACAATTCATAGTCAACTACTCTAAAAAGACGAATCATTAAAAAAATTATGAAGAAAACCTGTCTATACATGCTATTTCACTTGGATGGTTCTTCATTGTACTGCGTTGCCATAAGTATACATAAAACAATCCCAAACATGATCTAGGACATAGCTAAAGATCTTGCAATTTTTTTATCCTTTCTCGTGCTTTCCGAATTTAACGCGCATTAAGGCCAACTCTTCCTTCATATCCGCCACATATTCATTGACTTTTTCCCTCTTTTGCTTTTCTTCAGCAGCTTGTCTTAAATTTTCTTTCTTTCCATGAGCAATTGCGATATAGTATTTTCTTTTTCCATCAATTTAACAGTAGTATCTTCCATTTCAGCATTGTTATTGATTTCATACACTTCATCATGCTACATAAAATACCCACAATCGCCATTCTACACATATGTTAAATTATCGACAAAAACATAACTGAAAAATATGATAATCAACAAAGTAACCAAAAACACCTAATTTATACTTATAGGCCACATGGAGCAGCAAAAAACTTCTTCCCCGCACTCGACCCTACCTTCGCAGTCCTAATCTTCGCTGGGATTTTATGGTGGCAATGTTTACTTCCCGCCGTTGTTGATGAAGTTGAAGTAGAAATTAATTAAGTGGTCATTGAATTGTAAGATGGACAGATCAGTGATCGACGCTAGAAAAGCGCGATATTTGTAATAAAATTCTGCAAGCGCACAGGTGTGTAGCATACAGGTCGAACACAGGGAGGTAAATTAAAATCAAATTATTTATCTAATCTCTTGGGCGAGTTAGACGAAGCCTGGAGATTTTGTTGAAATAAAAACAAATTGAAATTGCGAACTTAGGATTATCGTTGAATCTAATCAACGATTAATCACTAAAGAAAGTAAATTACAAAACAAGAACAACAATGCATAAATTAAAATTGCAGGAAAAGAAGAACAACAAAAAGTAAATTAGGATTGTCGTTGAAACTAATCAAACGACTAATCACTAACAAAAAAATGTAAAATACAATTGGTGTTCTTCCAAAACTAATTGTGAAGACAACATCGATTGCTAAGAAAGAAAAATGCAGAAAATAAAAGAAGAAGAAGAAGAAGAATTTTTATTAGAGTAATGGAATACAGAAATGAGATGGTCGTTACAATGGGTATACATGTGCTTATATAGGTGAACTGAAAAACACTAATCCTCTAATGGGCCATGACTCAACCTCTTGAAAATAATATCTTCACAAATAAAAGAGATAAGATAAACTTGAAATATTCCATGCAGCTTTCCTCTTTTGATTGGTCATGTGGCAAATTGATTGGCATCATGATTGGCATCTATCTAATCAAATCTTCATCTTTATGGAGAGTAAAAAATGAAAGATTCCCTTTGATTTATCTATGAAGAATACTTCCAATTCTTGAAATATTTATTAGTGTATATCATATATTCATACATATGAATATATATATACACCATAAATCACTAATCCATAAATTCTTCAAAGCAAGGGAGGAAGTGTGAACGCGTTCCATTCTTCAGCAAAAAGAGAGTTTGATGGGAAAGTAGCTTCTTTTTCTTATCAGTGGTCTTTTATTTAATGAAGGAGACAATTAATCAATGACCTGTAAGAACACACAAAATACCCAAAGTAGCATTTATTTATATACAGTAAAGATAAGATATAAGCATAAAAATAAACACATTTCTGTGCTAATCAAATACCCCCACACTTATCTTTTACTCGTCCTCGAGTAAAACAAAAATTAAAAACTAACTAGATAGGTCACACTTTCGTAGGAAACACGATTGCATTGAGCGTATGCAACAAGCCGTTAAACCTCTAGGTGTCCCTAATAGGATGAGTGGTGTCTCGTGAGGGTTTTCAGCGGATACTACCCACAAAATCTAAATGCAGTATGCTATGATTCTAATGAAACTACATGAATGCAATGGACATATGCAAAATAAAAACAAAAAAATGAAAACAAGACTTGTTTCTGAAGTGGTACAACAAATTAAATTAACAATTTCTAGTCAGTTGATTTTATTTTAGATACCTCAACTTGTCACAAAATTTCAATATAAATCAAGTTTTCAAATGTTAAATTCCAGTTTGGCCAGTTAGTTCGGTTGATAACATAGTGCAACCATGAAATAGATTCTTAGTTTGCTTGGCACAGTTTGCAAAGTGGTATTGTTATTTTCTTATGTATGGCTAGTCAAATCAATAAGGTCAAGAAGTGTTTGGGCATCATCGCTTATTCTTTATTCTATAAAATTTTAAAATTTATGATTAAGTACATACACCTAACTTAGAAGACCAAGGTTTACCACCCATGCACTGCCTCGCGGACTAACGGAGAGTAGGTAAAGAGCTTGGCGGATTGTGCAGGCCGACTTTGACTTTGTCAACAACGTGTCGGTAATCCTTAGGTGTCCAATCTCATAAAATGAGACCAAGATATTCCAACGCTGACTTTGTCAACAACATGTCGGATAGAGCTTGGAGGGTTTGCACACCAACGCTTGATATACAAGCAATGTTGGATACCCTTGGATTACTATTATTTGAAAACATAAGCACAAAAGAGAGTTACGCAAATTCAACTTAACACAACTTAGTTTTAAAGATTTGAAAAGCCAATATAAGTATTTTAAGTCCTCCACTTATTTAAACAAAGTCTACAATATAGAATAGATTTCATGGCCATCACCTAATAATCTCCCGATGTACCGGTTACACTATTATCCCTCAAAATTAAACTTTTCATTATATTTCTTATTCGATCTAAGTTGAGAGAAAAAAATACTATCAACTGATTAATAATCCTTAACTTATTTTGCTGTATCAATCTAAAACGAGTCATGTTTCAAAAAAAAAGGCATGTTAGTACAGTCTAAAATGCATGATGGTCCTATTTAAGTGGCTGAAATTGAAAAGAAAGAAAAATAAAGAAAAAAAAACGAAAATGAGTGAAATGCAGACTCCCCCCCACACTAGAACTAAACAGTGTCCACACTGTGAACGTTTCCTAAATTTGAAAGATCGTACCCAAAGGTGAATGAGATGCAAAATTATTTGTAGAATGAAATGCAATCTAACTATATGTAAGAATGGATCATATATACAATGATATATGTGTTTGCGGTGCACGCGATGCAAAGAATACCACCATCTTTTTCCCCCACACTTGGTTCTAGACCTATGAGTCCCATTCCCACTATGTCTAGGCATGTTTTCTAATAAGCAAAGGTTTTTGAAAACCATCTCATCTTTAAACCTAGATTTATAGTCCAGAAGATAAATGTCTAGGGTCATCCTAACATGAAGTTTTTCAATCAAGCTAACATTCCAAAAATGGTTCATGTGTTCAACAAATTTATCAGTGTAATTATTCAAAAATTTGTGATCGTATATAAATTCAGTGAAATTTGAAATCTGAGTGTTGTTCAAGACCATGTGATCACATTTCTCATCATTAACTGACAACGTATTTTCGACACTGACAATTTCAAGTTTGTTTGAAATTTTCTCAAAGTTAAAATTTTCGAACTCGTGACGTGAATCCACTTCTTCCTCATTTGGCAACTCATCCTCGTACAATCCAAAGAATTCATGTTCCTTAAAATCCTTTTCCAAATTTGAATTAAAAAATTCAACATTTTTATTCTGTTCAATTCCTAGAATTTCAAGTTTCTCACAGCCCGGAAGAGGAAGATCAAAATCTAAACTTAAATCTTCTTCCTGAAAAGAATCTAAGTCCAGATCATTTCTTGAATTTTGAACAACTTCATTTAGATCGTTATTCTCGGTTTCGAAAGTTGTTATCTGAAAATTTTCACTATCAGCAAAGAATGGATTGTTTTCTGGATCATCGCATGTTTGAATTTGATTTTGTTGTTCAAGTTGTTCTTTAAAAGATGTCATTAAACAAAGAAGTTCATCAAGCTGTCTATCTTTTTCACCAAGCTGTCTATCTTGCTTTTCTACCCTCTCTCTAAGAATGTTAAGATGATATTCTTCAGAATCGTTGATTTGAAAGCTCTCGTTCTGGAGTTCTTGATTCTCAAAATTATTGTCCACATCAATTTCACGATCAATATCATTCCCAATGTGGTGGTTGTTTGAATATTCAGAAAAATGACAATGATATTGGAAATCATTTTGATCATAAAAGTTATGTTCGTAACCAAAACTGTTGAAATTTGGCAGAAAATTGCAATTTTTGTTATTTTCAAGATGTTGATATGAGCTATAACTTTGGAAATTTTGGTTTACAACCCCATATTGATGTTGATCAAAGCTATCTTGACATTCAAAGTTATTTTCATGTGGATGTGGCCCATAATCGAAATTATTGAAATTTGAATTGAAGTCACCATTTCGATCATAACTTTGAAAATGTTGGTCATTTTGAAAATTTTGAAAATTGTTGACATTTGGGTCGCGAAATTTTGGAAAATCTTGCTTCATGAGTAGTAATTCAAAATCATACTCTTCAAGCGGACGTCTACTCCGATTATTATCCCACATTTATCTCAATGATTTTTTTGAATTAGACATTTTAAAGAAGTCACGGCAGGACAGAAAGTATTCTCACTTCAAAATAATATAAAATAATAAGCTTTGCTCTATTAATTAACTGACTCAATTGGAAGGGGGAAGAGGGTCTTATGGCCGTTCACGTATAGTATAGATACTAAGGGATACGACCAATGTTTTACGGGTAGTATGCAACCTCTTTTGCTAATAGTTCAATAAATTGAACTACTATATATCCGCGATCCAATTATACGAGACAGTTAACTTCACAAAGCACCACTTTTCAATTATATTATTTTGCAAATCAAATCAAGCGTTAAAATTGACAATCGACGAGAGTGATTAGTTATGGAAATTCATTTCTCCCAAACAGATTCAGAAATATCAGTCACAGAACAGTCACAGAATAATAACAGAAAATTAAAATATTGTACAAGCAAGCCGCTGCCCCTGCAGAAGATTTTTACAAGCAATTGCTATATATTTTTCTTTTCAGCAGAGCACCTGTAGAGTTAAAGAAATTTTACAGCGGTGTATGGCAGTCCGTCCAGAGAATATTGAGTAGTGGTGACAATTCAACTTCACGGTTTTGCTTTGCTTTGTTCGCCTTTGAAGTGTGAGGGTATTTGATCAGAGGGAAGAAATAAAGAAGGGAAAAATAATTGAAAAAAAAGAATGAATCTTTTTATGACCTTCCCTTTTTTTATTGAAAAAGTGGACAAATAGGAAAGAAACAAATGACAAAAAAAAAATGGGAAGAGAGATTTCAGGAAAAAAAGAGAATTGTAAAGGAAGGAAAGTAATTGTAAAAGATTTGGAAAAGAAATTGAGAAGGGAAAGCAATAAAAGAGAACACAAAAACAGAAAGAGTTTTTTTTTCTTTTGTTTATTGTTGTAAAATTAGAAGAGGATTTTTTTTTTTTTTGAAAAGAAAGGGAATTTGTAAGAGAAGAAAAGAAATCAAATGTATTGAGAACAAGAAAGACAAAAGAAGAAAGGAAAAAAATTGCAAAAGAGGAATCTTTTTTTTTTTGAAATTTAAAAAAGAAAAAGAATGTAGATGATTGGAAAGAAAGTGGAAAGATGGAAAGAATAAAGGAAAATTGAAAGTTGTTTTTTTTAATGAAGGAGAGAGACGGAAAGAAATAAATGAAAAAAATGGAAAGAGAGATTGTAGGAGGTGAATGTGAAATGCAATTGGAAAGAAAGAAATAAATAAACAAAATGCAAGTTTTTTTTTATGAAAATTTGAACAAGAAGAAAGGGAAAGAAATGAATGGGAAAAACCAAAACAAAAAAGGAAAAAAAATTAAAAGAGGAAGGAAATAAGATAAAAAAGCAAGGTTTTTTGAGTAGAGAGGAAGGGTAGAAGGAATTGAGGAAAGAAATAAAAGAAGACAAAAACAAGAAAGAAATCAAAGTAGACAGAGAAGAAATTGCAAAAGTTTTTTTTTTAGAAAGTTGTAGACAAAAGATGGAAACAAATAACAAGAAAAGGAAAGGGAAAAGAAAAATGTGAAAATCAGCGAGGTGGTAGAAAGATGGAAAGAAATTGAAGAAAAATTAGCAAGTTTCTTTTTTTGTATATTTTTTTTTCTTTTGGAAGAAGGAATTAGATTGGAAGAAATGTAAACAAAAAGAAAGAAAGAAATAAATGAAAATAAAAAGAAGGAAAATTAAAAGAAAAAGGGGCAAGATTTTTTTCCTTGTTTTTGGGAGATTGTAATATCAATAACTAATATCAAATCTGCCAATCAAGATTTTTTTTTTTTTTTGAAGATTGACGGCAGAAGTATAAAAAGGAAAAACAATTTAGAAAGGGAAGAAAATCAAGGCAGGCCAGAAACAACAATAGAGAATTGTCTTTTTTTTTGTAATTAAATTATTGAAAAGAGGGAAAGAATTGTGAGAAGGAATGAAACGAAAGAAAATTGGCATCCTTTTTTTCTCTCATGTGTAGAAGATTACGGTATGAACAATCAATACCAAATCATCTAATTGAGAATATTTTCTATATATATAAGAAAACAAAAATGAGAAAATAAAAAAATGAAAACTAACATGAATCAGAAATTAAATAAATAATAAAATTTAATCGTTACCTCCCCGGCAACGGCGCC
Organism: Allium sativum; assembly: GCA_030737875.1. Classification (NCBI taxonomy): domain Eukaryota; kingdom Viridiplantae; phylum Streptophyta; class Magnoliopsida; order Asparagales; family Amaryllidaceae; genus Allium; species Allium sativum. Next base: position 1,040,443,276 of record CM060910.1, on the reverse strand, counting down.
AAAAACTTGATCGACGCTAGAAAAGCGCGATATTTGTAATAAAATTCTGCAAGCGCACAGGTGTGTAGCATACAGGTCGAACACAGGGAGGTAAATTAAAATCAAATTATTTATCTAATCTCTTGGGCGAGTTAGACGAAGCCTGGAGATTTTGTTGAAATAAAAACAAATTGAAATTGCGAACTTAGGATGATCGTTGAATCTAATCAACGATTAATCACTAAAGAAAGTAAATTACAAAACAAGAACAACAATGCAGAAATTAAAATTGCAGGAAAAGAAGAACAACAAAAAGTAAATTAGGATTGTCGTTGAAACTAATCAAACGACTAATCACTAACAAAAAAAATGTAAAATACAATTGGTGTTCTTCCAAAACTAATTGTGAAGACAACACCGATTGCTAAGAAAGGAAAATGCAGAAAATAAAAGAAGAAGAAGAAGAATTTTTATTAGAGTAATGGAATACAGAAATGAGATGGTCGTTACAATGGGTATACATGTGCTTATATAGGTGAACTGAAAAACACTAATCCTCTAATGGGCCATGACTCAACCTCTTGAAAATAATATCTTCACAGATAAAAGAGATAAGATAAACTTGAAATATTCCATGCAGCTTTCCTCTTTTGATTGGTCATGTGGCAAATTGATTGGCATCATGATTGGCATCTATCTAATCAAATCTTCATCTTTATGGAGAGTAAAAAATGAAAGATTCCCTTTGATTTATCTATGAAGAATACTTCCAATTCTTGAAATATTTATTAGTGTATATCATATATTCATACATATGAATATATATATATATATATATATATATATATATATATATATATACACACCATAAATCACTAATCCATAAATTCTTCAAAGCAAGGGAGGCAGTGTGAATGCGTTCCATTCTTCAGCAAAAAGAGAGTTTGATGGGAAAGTAGCTTCTTTTTCTTATCAGTGGTCTTTTATTTAATGAAGGAGACAATTAATCAATGACCTGTAAAAACACACAAAATACCCAAAGTAGCATTTATTTATATACAATAAAGATAAGATATAAGCATAAAAATAAACACATTTTTGTGCTAATCAATCAGCTACACATATATACACATACATGTGAATATGAATATATGCATGTTTATTTGTGTGTATGAATCAATTTTTTAACAACTATACATGTTCAAGAAGATGGACAGATCAATTACATAAGCACTCGAACAAGAAACAGGGCAATGGATAAAAAACATATATCCGAATATAATCACCACAATCATCATAATATCCAAGAACTAATAGCGTATATCCACGAACAAGATTCAGATCATACTGAATAAAGTTCAAGTTAAAACCCACAAATGAAATTAAATCCCCAAATCCTTACAACAACATTGAACTGATATCAATCCTTACAAAAACATTTTAAGGATTGTGACTGTTAGTACCAGCAAACCCAAAAACGAAATTAAAGCCCCAGATATAACTATTTAAATCCAACAACAAAATTCTTACCCTATGCAGAATGATCAAAAACTGCGGTAATAACAAATCCGTTCTATCGGAGATCAGTTGGGTGAAATGAAAATCCAACAGGAATTTGGAAGTTGAATACGCTGAATAACTCGATTTCTCTAATGCCTTGACTCCGATTTTATTTTCGAAACAACGATGGAATCACTAGAAACCCAAATCTAATTTTGCTAAGTATCGATTGGAGATGGTTGCCTCCAGATCGAAGAATCTTGTACGAAGATAAAAGTAGATTTCTGAATTTTAGTGTATGGGTGAGAACGAGAAAATTAGGTATTGATTAAACAGCGGGTGAACGAAAATTAGGGATTGAAGATTATGAAATTTTGGGGTTAAAACGAAATGAAAAGGATAGTGAGTGAATGAAAATAAAAGTGGGAAATGGAAATAGCTGAGATGTGGATTGATGGCATGGATGGATGAATGAGATACTATTTTAACTAATGGTGCAGATTGTCATGTAGAACATGGAAAGTTCTGCTATAGCAACACTGTACAAAATGTTGCATCGTTTTATACAAACACATTTTTATGACTAAGGTAACAATAAAAATATAACGTGCAGTATGACCAAAATAGTATAGCTATCAGGACATTTTGGCTGGCAACACCTTTCAAATTTGCTGCTTTAGGCCGTTTAAGGCGTAGTGCCTATAGTAACAATAGGAACGTATTTTTAGTGGAAAGAGCAGTTCCACAGATGTTCTATTTGATGAGTGTTTTAGAATTGGAGGAAGTGATAAGTAACATTCATGTTGTCAAAGATTTTGATGACGTATTCCAACCAGTGGAAGGAATTCCACTGAAACAAGCTATTGATATTCCAATTGATCTTGTGCCGAGAGCTGAGACTATCAGTAGGCCGCCAAGCCGAATGATCCCTTCGGAGTTGAAGGAGTTGAAGTGCAACTTGTTTAGTTGGAAGACAAAAGCTTCATTCATCCAAGTAATTCAACTTGAGGCACATCAACGGTAATTATGAAGAATATTGATGGGTCGTTAAGAACATGTATTGACTACCGAAAGCTCAAGGAAAGTAAGGTGAAGAATAAGTAACCTCTACCACGTGTGGATGATCTTTTTGATCAGTTTAGTGGAGCTAAATTGTTTTCTTGGTTGGATTTGGCTAATGGGTCTCACCGACCGAGGGTAGCGAAAGAGAGTGTCCTGTTGACTGCCTTTTGTACCAAATATGAATCATACAAATGGATGGTTATGCCATTCTGGTTGACGAATGCTCAATCTTTCTTCCTGGATTTGATGAACTGAGTATTTTGGAAACACATTGACATATTTGTATTGGTTTTCATTGATGATATATTGGTGTATTCGAAGGATGCGGAAGAGCATGAGACTTACCTTCGGATAGCGTTGGGGACTTTGAGAAAGCACCTATCGAAAGCCAATTTTTCTAAGTATCAGTTTTGGGAGAAGACAGTGAAGTACCTTGGTCTCATGGTTTCAGGAGAAGTATTTTTAGTAAATTCATCTAATATTGATTTTATCGTTAATTGGAAGAGGCATGGAAATGTTACAAAGGTCCAAAGCTTCTTGGAATTGGCAGGTACTATCGAAGGTTTATCATGGACATTTTGCGGATAGCGATACTTTTCACTAAGCTGACCAAGAAGGATGTTAAGTTGCTTTATCTAATAAGTGCGAAGAAGCATTCCAAAATTTGAAACACTGATTGGCCAATGCTCTTGTGTTAGTAAGGCCAAAAAGAAACTAGGGTTTGGATGTTTATATTGATGTTAGCGGAACATGGTAAGGTATTGTTCTTATACAGAAGGGAAGGGTTATTGCTTATGGTTCCCGAGATCTAAGACCTCATGAAGTCCGATACCCAACTCATGACCTTGAGATAGCTATTTTATTTATCTTGAAGATTTCAGGGTATTACTTTTTGGGAGAAAGGATTGGGTTGTTCACAGACCATAAGTCCTTAAGATATTTGTTTTCTCAGAAGGATTGAATATGCAACAATAGAGATGGTTAGAGTTCTTAGTGGCATATGACTTTGGCATAAAGTATACTCCTAGGAAAGAGAATAAATTTGTTGATGCACTTAATAGGAAACACTAGGGATGAAGTCAGCTATGTTGAACGAAAGGAAGTGTAACACCCTGCAAAAGACATGAATATTAACAATAAATAAAAATAAACAATTATTATAAGGCTAGAAAATAAGTTTTATTTTTCAACTTTAGGAATTTGGCTACGAAAATCTTTTATTTGGATTTTTGAAGAAATTCTGAATCATTTTCATATATAATATGCTGAAAACGGTCAATGTATGAAGAAGTTACAAGCAAATAAAATTGGATAGTATAACGTAGAAAAAATATATAATCAGATGAGTAACATATATATGTGTGTGTGTGTGTGTGTGTGTGTGTCCAAAATATATTAAAATAAATAAGGGAGAATTTGAAACTCAAATAAAGGATAAGATTAAGGGTACATATAATATTTTAAGTAAGGAAAGAGGTTAGAGAATAAAGAAACGTATTACTTAATTAGACACCTCAGCGCCACATAAATTCATTGGGCATTTTAGCGACTAGGAGGTCAACCGCAGTCGACTGCCTGACGGTTGAGGATCCCAATGAATCTATGTTGGTTAGCGTTTTCTAAGGGAACATTTATAAATATGGCCAGGATTACATCTGAATAATCTAACGGCCTACGCTTACACAAGCGACAATATATAGGCCCTCAAACCACATAAGAGAACCCTAGCCACTCTCTTATCTCTACCTCCATATCATCCTTCTGCCATTTCTGAATTCCAAAAAAGGATAGAAATTCCTCTTCTATTCCTCTAACCTTTATTCTTATCTTCTCCCTAATCTAAATTCATATAGATTTTAGTGTGAATTCTGGAATTAATTTATATATATAAGATTCTAAAAGATGATTCTTACATATATATTAGGAGGATTGGAGCACATTTATCACAAAGACTAAGCACATATCTGAATCTACAAAAAGAATCTGATTTGTTCTTCCTTAGATCTATGAGTGGAATATGTTCTTAGGAATATTCTATTTTTTAATAGATTAACATGTTGATAGCTATGCCTAAGAGGATTTAGAAATCGATAACATCAATATAAAACCCCCCAAATCCTATATTTTATACTTGCTTAAGAACTGTTATGTTATTTGGGTTTATGGTTTTTTGATCTTAATATTGGATTGAGGATGAAAGGGGTGTTGTTGTTTCTACCTTGTGTAATCCACTAGAAGCTTATAAGGGCTCAACTTGGGACATGATTGGTATATAAAAGATATGTGGCCATTGCATGCTTACCAACGGTCTAAGGGAAGTCTTAAGCGACATAGGTCTTCTACCGTAATATCAGTTAAGTAGTAACGTTCGCAATACTACTTCTCATATTACAATTGAGAGTATAGACTTAAGAACGTTAACGTACAAAGGCGTGGTCTTAAGGGGCTAGGGTCCGCCTCACGGTTATAAGAGATCATAAGAATCCAACTTTAATAGGGCCATAAGTGGCCGAGAATGCCCATCTCATTAGGTCTTTACCCTAAAAACACTAATGAGTGATTGACTTGGATATCCACCTCATTGGTTATACACTTGGTGTTTGTGTGAATGTTGTATGCTGCATAGACATACCTTGACATATGTAACCTGCTAAAAATATAAGGTATGGACTTTAAGTAAACACCATATTTCAATCACGTAGAACTTTATGTTCTGACCCCTCTCCTTAACATATCCAACAAGTTAGTAAATGGGGTAAAGCTCATGGATGAAATCATGATAGGAGCTGAAGACGAAGTCATTATGCTATTATTAGTAGTTATTTCTATACTTCTTATGGAAACATTTGAGAATGAATTTATTGATGTATCCATGGAACAAATGTAATCTTGACAGTTGTGTTGGAATTCTATGATTTTGAATAAAAGTGGTACATCTTATTTCAGTAATATATTCTCTCTTTCCGCTATGTGAGACTTCCATTCAAAGTGTATGTATATATATTATCTGTGCAAATGTAGTTCCTTACAGGAACCAACAACACGTATAGAGTGGTTCTAAGTTTTGATGGGCCTTCTCTAGGTCGAAATTTAGGCGCATTCAGGATGGGTTGTTACAGTTGGTATCAAAGCCTAGGTTACCCGATTATAAGGGAATTATACATACAAGAGGCGTATTTGTATTTTGAAAAAGGTTTTTCAAACTATATATAATATATATATATATACACACCAATAAGTATACGCATATATACTAGGCAACTTTATCGTTTTCTTTCCTTTTCAGCTTAGATACTATCTCAGGAGTATCCACTAAAGGATTCTTCCTTTTTTTTAGATAGTAGAATGGCTGATAATCCTACTAAGCAGGGTAACCAGGAAAGGCCCCGACACTTTCCAGAATGGTTCTAACAGTATCTCCATACTATGGAACAGGTCCTTGATGCTGATCCTACCCCAATGGCGCTTGGAGCTCCTGTCGCTGGGTGGCCCGATAAAGTAAAAAAGGAGAATTGCAGCCTGACACTTCAAAGAGGAGGCCCTTGAATGGTGGAATTTAGTACGCGGAGAGAACTAGGGATGGATATTTACATGGGCCGAATTCAAAAACCGTTTCGAAGCATTTTTCGCTGATGGAAGAAATGACTATATAATTGGAGAAATTTATCCACCTCAAGCAAGGAAGCTTGAGCTTGCAAGAGTATGTAGCCAAATTTATTGAATTGAGTAAGTTTGGAAGAGGTTTGGTAGACACCCCCATGAACAAAGCCTTGAGATTTATTAAACGACTGAACTCTCCATAGAAGGAAACTTTATTAGCCCAAGTAACGTTTGGGGTAACTTTTGAAACCCTAGTAGAGATAGCTACCCTATGCACGACTGAGGTCTCTAAGGAGGACAAAGAAGATTAGAAAGGAGAAGGAAGTTCCAAGAAGAATAATAAAAAGGAAAGGTGGAAAAACAAGAAGAAATTGGGAAAATTCAAAAAGGAAGCGAACACTTGTACGAGGTGCAACCGCAAGGTTCATGAGGCCAAGGATTGTAGGACCTCGTTGGCGAAGAAGGAATTCAAAGAATAGTGTTACAACTATCATGAAAAAGGACACATGTCTAAGGACTGCACAAATCCCAAAGTTATTGAAGTGGCCAGAATTATGCAATAGAGGCAGCACCAATTCAAAGTCGACCCCCCAAAAGACCAAGAAAAACCCGCACCTGAAGGTATAACTTCTGTTTTAGGAAAATATGTATACACCTTGTTTGATTCCGGAGCAACTCATTGTTTTATCTCTAAGAGATTAGTTAATCTGTTGAACCTTACCATGTCTATATCTGATAGTCCGATAGAGGTGGCCAACTTTATCGGAAGATCTAAGTATCTTGAATTGTTCTGCAAAGACCTAGCACTGTAGGTCGACAATGTCGAGTTCCTTTGCGAAGCGTATGCATTGGATTTTACGGGGTATAACCTTATCCTAGGGTATGGATTGGCTATCATTTTATGGGCCATCCCAGATTGCGACAAGAGAATTGTTCACCTTAGGTGCCTAGGAGGACGTAGTCTGAGTATTCCTTGTAATGTTAGGAACAAGGATAAAGCCTTATTGTATTCCTAATCTCCTAGTTTGGACGGACCATCTTCGGTCCCTATAGTATGTGCGTTCTTGGATATCTTTGAGGAAGTCATGGGACTTCCACCCCACAGAGAAATCTCTTTTCATATTGACCTAGAGAAGGACGCTAGACTTGTAGCACTACCCTTGTGGCATATGGTGCCTAAGGAAAGAAGGGAGTTAGATAAATAGATTTTAGAATTATTACAAGAAGGTTTCATTAGATGAAGTACCTCAGAATGGGAAGCACTTGTTGTGTTTTTCCCACCAAAATGGACGGATAGACTTTGTGTGGATTATAGGGAACTTAATAAGTTGACCAAGAAAAATAGGTACCCGTTGCCTAAAATCGATGAACTTTTTGACCACTTGGGAGGAGCCCTAGTATTTTTCCAACTAGACCTTGCTATTGGATTTTACCAATTAAAAATTGTTGAGGACAGTAAGGATAAAACCGTGTTTAGGATGCCGGATGGATAATTCCAATGGGAAGTTATGCCCTTCGGATTGAAAAATGCACCCGCCTTGTTGATGTCATGAGTAGAGTGTTTAGGGGAATTCTAAATAAGATTGTTGTAGTCTTTGTAGATGATATCCTAATATTTTCAAAAGATCATGAAAATCACTTAAGACAAGTTTTAGGGATATTAAAAAAGAACCAATTGAAAGAGAAGTGCCATTTTTGGAGGGAAGAATTATATTTTTATGACACATTGTGTCAAGTGAAGGCTTGGCTGTAGACCCCGCAAAGATCAAGGTAATCAAGGAATGGAGGATACCTCGAAATGCTACGGAAGTAAGAAGCTTCCTTGGATTGGTCGGATATTATAAGAAATTCATAAAAGACTTCGCAAAGGTTGCTACTCCTTTAACCCAGCTAACAAAGAAGAATTTGGCGTTTTCTTGGAGTAACAAATGTGACGTAGCCTTTAAGGAATTAAAGGAAGTATTAACAAGCGTGCCAGTCCTAATTATACCCGATTGTTCAAAATTGTTTACAGTTTACGCCGATGCGTGACGGACCGGTTTAGGAGCGGTCCTTATGTAAGAAGGAAGAGTAGTTGCTTATGCTAGTAAACAACTCAAGGATCTAAAGAAAAGATACTGAGTTCATGAACTTGAGTTAGCCGCAGTAGTGTTAGCCATTAAAATGTGAAGGCATTATCTTTTAGGGGAGAAATTTGAACTCTTCACTTACCTAAGTCCCTAAAATATTTATTTTCTCAATGTGGCCTAAACTTGAGACAACAAAGGTGGATGGAATATACTGCCTCATTGGATTTCATTATTCAATATACCTCGGGAAAAGGGAATGTTGTGGCGGATGATTTAAGTAGGAAACACGCAACCATGAATGCGATCTCAAAATGGAAACAATTAAAGTTCCTCTCTAATTTTAATTTTCAACCCTCACCAACCACTTCTAATGATTTTCTTGGAGCCATGATAAATAGACCTACTCTAAAAGAAAGGAATACACAAGACCTTGACGAAGAGTTAATAAGCATAAAGGAGAAAGTGGGAAAGAAGTAGACCTTTTCCCATTCGACTAGATATTTGATTGATGATGGTCGAAGTTTACTTTGGGATGGACGAATTTATGTCCCTAAGGATTAAGGGTCGAGGAAAGAAATTCTAGAGGAGTGTCATAGGTCAAAAATGACCATACACCCTGGTGAGGATAAAATGTACAAAGATATGAAGAGGAATCTCCGTTGGAAAGGAATAAAGAGAGATGTAGCCGAGTTCATGGCCAAATGCATGACGTGCCAAAAAGTAAAAGCGGAGCGAGGAAATCCCAGAGGGTTATTACTACCTTTAGAGATCCCCATGCGGAAGTGGGAACATATTTCCATGGACTTTGTAAATGGACTTCCTATATGCCAAAAGGGTAATGATGGCATTTGGGTTGTGGTAGATCGTTTACCAAAAGCGCCCATTTTATACTAATCAAGAAGACAGGGATTGCAATCTCGCTAGCCTAATTATATGTCAAAGAAATAGTCAGACTACATGGTATCCCATCGAGTATTGTGACTGATAGAGATGCCTTGTTAACAAGCGAATTTCGGAAAAGCGTACAAGCAGCATTAGGAATGACCCTTAACCTAAGAATAGCCTATCATCCGCAAACAGATGGCTATACGGAAATAGTAAACTGGATTTTGAAAGACTTGCTCAAAGCTTGGATCATCGACTTTGGATGAGTTTGGGAGCAGCACCTACCACTCGTAGAGTTCACTTATAACAATAGTTTTCAAATGACGATTGGTATGGACCTTTTTGAAGCGCGTTATAGGAGGCCATGTAAATCGCCAACTTGTTGGTGGGAAACTATCAACAAGGTCATAGTCGGCCTGAACTTCGTCTGTGATTCCACGGAGAAAATATCCTTGATTAGGTAGAGGATGAAGGCAACTCAAGACCGTCAGAAATCATATGCCGATAAGTGAAGGAGGGAGCTTGAGTTTAATGGTGGAGACTTGGTACTCGTAAAAGTATCCCCTCTCAAGAAGACTGTTCGGTTTGGAAAGACTAGGAAGTTGGCTCGCAGATTTATTAGGCCTTTTCGTGCCATCGAGAAGATATGATCTTTGGCTTATCGAGTGGATCTCCTAGAACGTCTATCGGGAATCCATAATTTTTTTTCATGTATCTCATCTAAGGAAATGCCTTTATGATTTTGCAATCAGACTCGAGCATGATGCAGTTAGGGACATAGAAAAACTTGAGTTGGAGTCTAGGATGCCCCATGCCACTATAAGGATTATAGAGCACGGAATCAAGAGATTTCGCAACAAAATTGTTCGCCTTGTCCGAGTATAATGGGAAATGAATGCAACACCACTGCACAGCGCACTCATATAAAAATATATGCGTAATTAGGTTATTTGCATGCATATTGCATCACTTATTACACCTAACGTTAGGATTAAGCTCACCTTAGTGCGTATGCAGTTCATAACCACTACAAGTTATGGATGATTAAAAATAACATGGATGTTTCAAGCAAGTTGTGTTTTTCGCCCCTTCAAACAGATTTCGGGATGAAATCTATTTTAATGAGGGAAGAATGTAACACCCCATAAAAGACATAAATATTAACAATAACAAAAATAGACAATTTAATAATAAGGCAGGAAAATTAGATTTTTGAAGTTTTAGGAATTTGGCTACGAAAATCTTCTATTTGGATTCGTGGCAAAATTTTAAATCTTTTCCATATATAATATGTTGAAAACGGTTAATGTATGAAGAAGTTACAAGCAAATGAATTTGGACAGTAAAATGCAGTATATATGTATATATAATTAGATGAGTAATATATATATATATATATATATATATGTATGTATGTATATCCAAAATATATTAGAATAAATAAGGGATAATTTGAAATTCAAACAGAGGATAAGAATAGTGGGACAAAGAATATTTTAAGTATGGAAAGAGATTAGAAAATAAATAAACATATTATTTAATTAGACACCTCAGCGCCACATAAATTCATTGGGTGTTTCAGGGACAAGGAGGTCAACCGCCCCCTAAAAGGGGTGTCGGCCGCTGGTCAACTGCCCAGGTCGACCGCTGGCGGTTGAGGAACCCAATGAATCTATGTTTGGTTAGGGTTTTCTAAGGGAACATATATAAATATGGCCAGGATTACATCCGAATAATCTAACAGCCTACGCTTACATAAGCGACTATATATAGGCCCTTAAACCACACAATAGAACCCTAGCCACTCTCTTATTACTACCTCCACATCATCCTTCTGCCATTGCTGAATTACAGAAAAGGTTAGGAATTTCTCTTCTATTCATCTAACCTTTATTCTTATCATCTCTCGAATCTAAATTCATATAGATTTTACTATGAATTCTGGAATTTAGTTATATATATAAGATTATAAAAGATGATTCTTACATCACATTTATATGAAGACTAAGCACATATCGGAATCTACAATAAGAATCTGATTTGTTCTTCCTTAGATCTATGAGTGGAATATTGTGTTCTTAGGCATATTCTATTATTTTAATAGATTAACATGTTGATAGCTATGCCTAAGAGATTTGGAAATCGATAACGTCAATATAATACCCCTAAATCCTCAATTTTATATTTGTGTAAGAATTATCATATTATTTGGGTTTGTGGATTTTCGATCTTAATATTGGATTGAGGATGAAAGGGGTGTTGTTTTTTCTACCTTGTGTAATTCACCCTTTTGTAAACATTTGATTATAACCTAAAAGGGTTTAAATTTCATTGTTCCATGATTTGATTAGGTTTGCATTTATTATGAATCCAAACGTATTCATACTTGAAATATATCAAATGTATATGCAAAACACAAAGAAGGTGAATTAGATAAAGTGGAACTTATAAACCTATATGTATATTTTATATATGTATGTTATACTCTATTCTTGATCAAATCATTCCATTAACCCTATGATGCAAGTTGAAATTTGTATGTATGTTGTATTTTCCATTCACTGCTATATGTTATTATACTCTTATGCCATCATGCCTAAATTGTAGCGGTCAAAAATATGATAAGTTAATTTGTATACCTTAATTTAGGAAAAATTGACAATTTCTATCATATTAGAACGTTCTCTTGTTCATATGAACTTTAACGTTATTTATGCATTATAGTTATTATATTAATATAGTGTAATCAACATACTTAACGTAATATTAACGCAATAAATGCGATTAGGATAGGATTCGAATTTGAAATGTCCCCATATATATAATTGATTACTATTGTGTGTGTATAGAAAGGTTTTACATATATTAATAGTGACACATAAACAAGAGTCAGTTTCCATTTGTGGAGGAAGCCTGTCCAGAACCGACCAGAAAATCTAGTAACTACAAGTAGGCCCAACAAATGTGAGAAGGTTTGGGTGTCATGGGCCATTCGAACTTAGCACACTATGACACGAGGTTAAACTAACTTCTAGTAGAAGTCTGCCCGGAACCGCCCGACATATGCAGCATCTACAGGTATACAGTTTAATGTGAGAGGTCTAGTGTGTGTGTGTGTGTGTGTGTGTATATATATATGCATATATATAACACACTATATATAAGACTATTGTGTGTGAAAATAAGCGGGTTTACTACAACTTGAGAAGGTCTTAAGTGGTTGACTCTCTTTCCGTCTAATTTGGGTCTTAAGTTGTTAGGACTAGGATCCCTTTGAAGGTTTATTCCTTGGAGAGGAACCAAAATCATGGTACCCACCCTTATTAGATTCAAAGTACGCCTTTGGGTCCTCCTTCTCTAAAAGTTGTTAGGCATAAGCGGTAATGAAGTAGGGTAGTTCACTAGGATGTCTACTTCCTCTAGAAGCTTATAGGGGCTCAACTAGGGATAGGTTTGGTATATAAAAGAATGTGGCCATTGCATGCTCACTAATTGTCTAAGGGAAGTCTTAAGCGACATAGGTGTTCTACCATAATATCAGTTAAGTAATAACGTTCGCAATACTACGTCTCATATTACAATTAAGAGTATAGAATTAAGAATGTTGACGTACTAGGACGGGGTCTTAAGGGGCTAGGGTTCGCCTTAGGGTTATAAGAGATCATAAGAATCCAACTTTAATAGCTAGGGCCAAAAGTGACCGAGAATGCCCACCTTATTGGGTCTTTACCCTAAAAACAACAATGAGAGATAGACTTGGAAATCCACCTCATTCGTTTGACACTCGGTTTTTGTGTTAATGTTGTGTGTTACGTAGACATACCTTGACATATATAACCTGCTAAACATATAGGGTATGGACTTTAAGTAAACATCATATTTCAGTCATGTAGAACTTTATGTTCTGACCCCTCTCCTTAACATATCCAACAGGTCAATAGATGGGGTAAAGTTCATGGACGAAATCATGATGGGAGATGAGGACGAAGAAGAAGTCGTTATGCTATTATTAGTAGTTATTGCTATACTTCTTATGGAAACATTTGAGAATGCATTTATTGATGTATCCATGGAACAAATGTAATCTTGATTGTTGTGTTGGAATTCTATGATTTTGAATAAAAGTGGTGCATCTTATTTCAGTTTTATATTTTCTCTTTCCGCTCTGTGAGATTTCCATTCGAAATGTATGTATATATTATCTATGCAAATGTAATTCCTTACAGGAACCAACGACCCGATTATAATGGTTCTAAGTTTCAATGGGCCTTTTCTGGGTTGAAATTTAGGCCCTTTCAGGGAGGGTTGTTATAGGAAGGATGTAGAAGCCCTAGTCACATGTAATATGAGGATTACGTCGATAGCCGATTCTAGAGGAAGCACACAGATGGTGTCATGCTAGAGGTTTGGCCAGCTTTGATAGAGAAGATTGCTTCTAGGTAAGATGAGGATCCTTCGTTGGGCAAAAGGATTAGAGAGTTTAGAGCTAGTATGAAATGGAACAACCTTAGAGAGTTCACCCTTGACCAAAACGATTGGTTATGGAGGACCAAAAGTTATGTATTCCAAAGGTTGGTGATCTAAGAAGAGAAGCTCCTAGACAATGTCATTGTTTTAAGTTCACGATACATCTTAGAGGAACCAAGATGTACCGCGATATGAACAAAAGCTTCTTCTCAAAAGGCATGAAGAAGGATGTTGGCTTATAGGAGAAGCAATGTATGAGTTTCTAGCAGGTAAAAGCCAAACACCAGAAGCTTAGTGGTTTTTTTACAACCATTGGATATTCCAGTTTGGAAATGGGATTCAATATCTATGGATATCATCAATGGACTAACGAGATCAATAAGAGGCAACGAAAACATATGGGTTAACGCGGATAGACTAACTAAGTGTGCCCATTTCATTCTTGTAAAATCCACTAGGATGGCACCATATTTTGTTGAGTTATTCATTAAGAATATAGTGAGACTATATGGAGTTCCTAGTAGTGTCGTATGCAAATGTAGACAGGAATCTCAAAATGCCATGAAATTTTGGTATGATGTTTGTTATATGATTTTGGAAATGAGTTTCAAATTTCATAATTTTTATGATTGTATGAATATATGATTTTCTAATTTTAAATTGCTTTGGGAAAGCTTATATGTTAATTAAAATGACTAATATATCTGTATAAATATTGTATACTTGGCTAATAAAGAGTACTGTAATACGACAGTATATGGATAATATTTCATTTTATAAGATAAGGAGAATTTGACAAATATGGTGAAGTGGGTATAAAGTAGCACTTTATAAGGAAATAAGTCAATTTTACCCATATTTATTGTCAATCCCACTACGTTATACAGAGATAGCGTTCCGATACTTTCGGTAGCTACCTTTTGGTAGTGCTGAATCCTTGGAATATCATAAGCATGGAATAGGAAGTATTCAAACATCCATATCTCACCTTTTGAGGGAGTTTTGGTATTGATTTTATTTTTGAAAGTTTAACTACTCTACAAGATGCTTTCGCCTCCACCCTTTCGGCAAGGAGAAGAGAGTGTCTTTCATAACAAATAACTATTTTGTATAAAGAACTTTAGCCCTTATAGGGGAAATAAAAGGTGTCAATCTATCTTCTAAATTGGAGCATTGCTTCCAAATTCCTTAAAGTCATTGCCTGTGATGACAAGCTTTTATAAATTTGTTTTCCTAAACTTATTTCCTTCGACGTGATTAACGGTCTGAAAGAAAGTCTTTTTAATAAAAAAATTAGGCTTTATCTCCATAGTTATTGTTTTCGGTAATGACAAAAAGGACAACTTTACTTAATGTTTGTATAAAGGAGTTATAGGTTTCTGCCTCTATACCCGGCCTTCATGGTTTTGATGCTAGGTCTTGATTGATTGCTTGATTTCATAGATCCGAAAGGGGTGCCTTTTGAGGGAATTATATTGTGCTAGATGGGGTTTGTCTTTGAAGTAAAAATGACTATTTGTCTAATGGAGTTGGAAGGCGTTATCGTTTAGAAATATACGATTATTGAACTTGGTAGGACACCACTGAAAGTTGCACATGTTATTTGATGGGTAACCATGGACATGAAATTTGCATTTATGTAAACATTGGGGGAACCGATGGGTGAAATAAATTGAATGCACCAATTGACTAAAATGATAAGCCTTCGGTTCCGTTGTTCGTGAGTGGTTACCTTACGAAGCATGGGAGAGGATTCAAAAGAGAGATGGTTCCATTGCTTCACGCAGTATGGAAATTATATTAACAAACTGGCTTCGTTGCCTCATGTAGTACAGAAGTCAAATGAATAAGAAGGAATGGTTATGTTGCCTAACAAGTGGTTACATGGAGTTGCATAGTGCAGATACCGTAGGAAAGAAGAAGTAAATTAGGGTTACCAATTTAACTTAAAGAAATGGCGTCTGACCCATTGCTTCACGCAACATGGGATATGCTTCTATTTCGAATGTTAACGGGATTTTACCTTGCGAAATATGAAAGGGAACCGAAATAAAGAACAAAAATGATGTGGAATAATTAGAAATCTTTTGATGGGAAATCTAGAATAACGGGGATAGGTAATCCATTGCATTGTGCATATTTGTATTATCACTTATGTTATTGTAGTTTTTGTACTAACTGCTGAACTGCAAGTGTTCCGAGGTTGGTTTTAGGGGTAGCTTGATACGAGTGACGGTGAAACCCATTCCGCAATGTATGGCCCTTCTAGTTGTCCATGTGATGGGTATAAAGGATTATTATTCACAGCAGTCTGTTGACTTACTCGAAGTTTTATCTTTCCTATTTTTTGACACCAAAAATTGGCACAATAACAAAGAAATGAATTTGCAGAGATTAAATGAAGACAAATAAAATGAAAAATGTAGGAAAGAGCAATCACACACGGATTTATAGCTGTTCGACATTAACAAGCCTACGTCCACTTTATAATTCTTCTTATATTGGATAATCCAGTACAGTCGATAAGTTACAATGGTGATATAATTAGAAAAGTGCCAAAAGTCCTTTTTTCTATGTCAAGAAGTCCTATATATAGATGCTAAAATATTTAAATTGGCTGAGATACGTGTCCATTGATCCAAGATTCTAGAATATCCCGAAGATGAGTTCTTTTCGGCTTGATTTGAATTGGCAGCAATAAGTGGCATCTTACTTCACCATAAAAGGAGTGTTTAATTGCATTTGAATAGGAGTGAGACCGATTCTTCAGGAGGATATTTGGCATAGTGCTGGAATGAATCTGGCTTAGTCAGTTCGAAAAATCGCAGGTTCCAACCGGTTCACACATTGGGTCCTTGTGCTTTGCTCAAGGCTTAGGTGCCGATCGACTCGTCCATGGATCGGTCGATTCCACAACTAGAATTACACGGGTTTTCTAGTCATTTGGGCTGGATTCTTTAGTCCAAATGGACCTTGACGGCCTTGCCAAAAGGCTGGTCAACACTTTGCCCCCTAAAGTATGTCGTGTTAAGAACTAGGCATGCTTTGAATATTTCATTCTAGACTATTTTTGCTACAATGAAGATTGGAAATACGCATCTACAATAGTTGGAAAGATTCTTTATGAATTATACAGTCTGAGGGCCGACTAGGCATCTTGGGAACCAACCATCAATTCGAGAAATATTAAAGCTCTGCGGTTATGTGTCCATTCGGTCAGGCCTGGCTCAATAATGAATAGCCACATCAGTCCCCATGCCCGATTCAATGGTCATATCTACGAAAGACGAAGAGTCCCCTCGTCTCATTATAAAAGGCCGATCCACCATCTTTAGTTACTTTTTACGCAGGAGATTTCATTGCTAGGGAAAAATTGGAAAAATTTCTTTGCCAAAAAATCAAGATCTTCCTCTCTTATTCTCCCGTAGGTATCATCGTTCTTCTTTCTTATTCCTCTAAGCACTGATTTGACACACAAATTTTTTATATTTTCCCTTTTCTGCCTCAATTTGCACTCCGTATGATCTGCGATTTGGGTTGCCGGCATTGAACTCGCTGGAACAGTGGTTTGGTGACACGACGATGGTAATCTAGGTTGCTGACAACGTAGGCAGTGGTATTGGTGGTTAGAAGGGAGTTATCTTTGTGAAAAAGTACCCCACCTCCCTAAACATTTCAAATTTCAAAGTATAGGACCATGGCCCTATGAGAGAGAAAACGATAGTACGTGTATGAATAAGAAGGGACAATGGTCCTCGAAATGATCAAGCGGAGGAAGATAAGGGAGGATGTTAAAAGTTGATGCTTTCCAACTCATCGTCATAGAACAAGTGGTCGTTTTTATCAGGCTTAAGAATACTATTCAATCTTGGGTCGACAAGGTTGTCGATTGGCTTCTTTGGGGCTAAAAAGCCATAAAGTCGGTTGTGTTATTGACTATGACCTCTAACTCAAACAGTCACTTTTCTTTGCACACATTTGTGAATGCACACGTTGAGGTTTTGTGATCTCCTCAATCTGACCGAGCCTTTTTTTTGCAGCATAACTTATAATGTCAGGACAACGCATTAATCGTGCACTTGAAGCTGAGAAGAAAAAGGCTATGTCTACTGCTATGGACTTGGGGAGTTCGTGGGCTTCCACTTCCAGGACCGACCCTGATCCTGGACTTGACGTTGGTGCTCATAGTCGATCAATCGATCATTCTCATTTTATGGAAACCGGAGAGTCAGGTGGGACAGCAGATGCACCCGATACTCTCCCCGATGCCAATTTTATAACCGCTCCTAAAGACTCTCAGCCCGGTACAACGATCGATAAGCAGGTGGACAACCTAAGTGTGAAACATAAGCTTCCATGACTTGACATGCTTGCTCCCAAACATAGGGATCTCACCCATGACCCGTCGAGCGGCTATGTGGCGATTACTCGTCCAATTTGCACTACTGGTCCTTTTCCCCCATTTTCTCCATTCATACTTAATTTTTTAAGGTAAATTAATCTAGCTCCCATGCAATTCCACCCGATCGCATACACCAACTTGCTGTCTTTATCCATTCTTTACATGAAGTATTTGAATCTAACCCCCATACTCGACGACATAGTATTTTTCTTCAACCATAAGCATCAAGAGCAAACATCTCTTTCTTTTCTTTTTCTTGAGGTCGTCCATTCTCGAAAAATTGTCGAAGGCATCCCCAGCAAGCTCGACGATGTTGTGCATGCTTGGTTTTTCTTTAAACACTAACCGGTATGTGCACGTCACTAGCCCCAATGCCCTAGTTTCTTTACTCCGGTTGATTTGATCATATGCAAATCTCTTATACAAATTGTTTCCATGTAGGTAATGAGCCGTCACGACCCAAAGGAGGAGTGTTCCAAGATCGCTTTGGTAAGTTTGGCTGCCATTAAAAAGGATGACCGACACTACTAGGTTCTTTTAGGCGATGCGAATCTTCATCAATTTCATCTTCTGGATACGAAAAGGTCACTAGGACCTCAGACAGTAAGGGTTTTTCTTCACACGGCCTCAAGTCGACCGGGCCCCTGTCCTAAGAGAAATCGACCAATATCAAGGTCGTGCCCCCAGTTGAAGGGTCGTCAGCTCAACCCTCGTATGGAGGGGAAAAGAACAGTCATCATCACGTTAGGATGAAGAAGCCGTCTCCTAAGACACTACGCCGGGAGTCGGATCTGTTGTAAATGCAGAAGGGAGCAACAACGGATATTCCGGGGGAGGTACAAGGTGAAACAATCGGGGAGGCGCCAACCGAGCCACAATTGCAAGATACCAATGTAAAGGGGGGTTCCCTTCATGTCTTCAGACCCCAAGGAGGAGGGTCAGCCCTTCCTTTCTACGGCTTACAAAACGTCGAGATACCAGATTCAACCTTGTCTTCTCATAATTTGGATTCGGACACGTTCTTCTGCACTAGGTCCAGGGAAGATTTGATACCCATCGACCTTCAAGACACAGGGGATGTTCACCATGTTTTAAGCACAGGTTAGTCTCAAAGAGCCATTTTAGAGAATATATTGCATTAGCACTACACGTCACAGCACTATCATTCCTTATTTCCATTGTAATAATGCATATGTAGTGGATGAGGAGTATTACAATGTCAACTATGACTCTAGGTTGGAGGGAGATGATCCCATTATGTCAGCCCTACAGCAAGTCAGGTATGAGGGCAATCATGGGGACGTCAATCGAGAAGAAAAAAAGGAAAGGAGGAAAGAAAAGGAAGGAGAAAGAAAGAGACCTAGAGAGAAAGAAGCAAAAGAGAGAAGGAGAATGGAAAGAGGGGAGCAAATCAAAGAAAAAAGATGAATACGAGATGCCCCAGCATGGACCCTCATCCCATTCCCGAGATAAAACTCCCAAGACAAAGCTGCAGCCGAGCATTCTCAAGCTATTCCAAGTCATCCCAAACCTCCCAGTCGACCCTTTCCCTAAGACTCGACCAGCTGAAACTCAGGATCGCAATTCTACTCCTTTTCATGTTCATCCCAGGGAGGACCCCTAGATGCCAACCTTTTTGGGTCAAGAGAGAGCAGTTGTCGATCGAATCCGAGAACAGAGGAGCTTTTCCTAGATCTTTATTTTGCGGAAATCAAGCCTTCCCCTATGGTACAGCCGTTTCCATCGAGTTTCCACGATCGAGTTAGAACTAATGTCGATTTTTCCCTGACTTAGTATGATGAGATGCGTGCATACGAGAGGTAAGTATGAGAAGTGATGAAGGGTAAAACAAAGGAGAATAAGCGCTTGCAGAGGGAGCTAGCTACTAACAAGAAATCTTTTGAGATGCTACAGAAGAAGGTAGAGGAATGTGAACTCTAGGTGGTTACCGCCAAGGAAAAAGGCCAGAAGACTCTGAAGGACCTAGAGGATATGTGTGAGAAGGCAATCCAAGTGCATTTAATCCTGAGAACTGAAAACGAGAATTTAAGGGGAGACAATGATCGGCTAGGTAGAGAAGTACAAGACTTCAAGGATCGCCTAGATGCATCTGAGCTTGCCAAAAAAAGGCCGAGAGTGTTGCCACTGAGGCAGTCAAAAATGTTTCCAATGCTTACCTTAAACACAAAACTGATATTCAGTTGAACAATGCCAAATACGCTGTCTAGAAGAGTGAAACAAGTAGGAAATTTGGAGCCAAATTCTACGTGTTTTTGCTCGTGTCCTTCATCACCAAAACTTGTCTTAGGCTAGAAACTAGCAACGAGTGTTGACTGATGCATGGGGGGTTTTCAATAAAGAGGACGTCGAGGTAGGAAGGGGAAACACGGTAAACGAGGAAGCTTTGATTGCTCGGTACTTAAATGATGATGAGCAGAGGGTGTTAGCCGAAGGGAAGAAAAAGTTGGAGGAGCTGAGAGATGTTGTACGATATGCGGCCAAAGGGAAGTCAGTCCCTTAGGTCAATACAGGTATGATGAAAGCATCTCTTCCTCCTTCAATTGTTGGGGTCAGTTCTTCCTCTATCCCTCCTCCCCCGAATTAGTTTTCCAGCTTGTTAGAGGAATACAGTCCAGATAACCCCCTTCTTCCTTTGTCCAAAGAAGGCTCGCTGCTCTGGCTTCACCAAGGAAGGTTTCAGAACGTCTAATGGAATATGTGGCCAAGGGTAACTTCTCTTCTTATTAAGTCTACTGATCGTCTATCTCCTTGTTCATAATGTTAGCTTGTCCTATCACAGGTACATTATTGTCGAGAGATGTCACTAAGGTAAAGACCGACGTGTTTGGGAAGAGCTCGGTTTCCGGCCCTGATAATGGCGAGAAGAGGACCGAGTCTTCAAATAAAAATAATGCTGATGAGATTCGGTCGGAGGATGATGATGTAGAGTTCATTAAGGAGATCAAAGAAACCGACTGTCCATTATAGCTGAGATAAAGGCTAGGAATGAGAAAATGGTTTCTTCTCTTAAAGTCGAACCATCGGATAAACCACTCAACATTCCTCCTCTCCAATACATTCCACTGACATCACTCTCATTCGGCAGCATTGCTTCTTTCCTATCTCCAGCAATCTCGAGTAGGAGAAAACATGTTTCCACTACGTCTAGTCGATTTGCATCCTTTGGTAATGCACTCAGATGCCCGAAGCTTGGTTTGACTACTAAGGAGATGAAAGAGTGGATTGAGCAGAAAGATATGGAGGACATAGAGAAGTGTGGTGGCAAGCCACCCCCAGTGTAGGACCTTTTAGTTGTTATGTGTGTCAATGGCCCTTTGGATGTTGTACATGAGTGTGGCCCTCGCAAATTTGTCTTTGTCAAGTCTTTCATTTTGTGGACAAAGTTTTATGTACCTGTAAACAAGGTTTAGTTTGTAAGCAAAACTTGTGATGGAGAAATTTGCTTTATAACTATTTGTTTGTCCTCAAACTTGTATCGTTAATGTGTTCGAGTATTGTGTAAATCATTGAGGGGCGATGTTGACGTCCCTTGTGTATTTAATATTCCGAGGATGGTTTAAGTGCAACTTTTTATCAGATCGCTTGTTTATTCTCGTGCCCCTAGTGTTGTGGGGGATCATTTCAATCGTCAAGTTTCCCATCGGCCCTAAGGTCGGTTCAACCGACCCAATGATCAAGCGATCATGGTTAGGGATACGTAAGTTTTTGATACTCATCCTCTAGTTATTAAGGGTTAGAGTTTTTAAGGATCGAGCGGTCTCTAGTCGGGGTGCACCTTTCACACTCTTCTGTTTTTTATACTCCTTCTCAAGTCGAGAGTGTCAGAGTTGTTTTTCAAACAGTCGATCATGTTGTTGATACCGGTGTTATCATCACTTTTGGTCAATAAAGTGGGATCTGAGAGTGCGAGCATCAATGCTAAACTTAGGGTAAGTTTTCCCAGATTCCTTACCAGCTCCCCAACGAGGTCGACTCATTATATCAAGGGTCGCTAAATCTGAGTGTCAGTATTTGACTTAATGCCGGTCGGATCACAACATTTACTCATTTCAGTAATAAATAAGAGCAGGAAAGGAGCTTTTATTCATAAACTATTACAAGTGATAAGTCACATCTTATTACAATACTAAAACATATGAAATAATAAGGAAACTAAAAATCTAAAAAAGATACGATCGCAAGTGCTCTGCATTCCATGTTGTCTGGAAGGATCACCATCAACAGTCGATAGCTGAAGGTTCCATTATCAAGCTTAAGCTAGATGACATATGGTCCTTTCCACTTGGGTCCCATATGTATGGGAGTCGGGAAGACCCGTTTCAGGACCAGATCACCAACATTGAAGGACTTATGCTGGACTTTCTTGTTCTAATATCGGGGTACTCTCCACCTGTGAGCCTTGGTACGATGGTTTGCTTCTTCTCTTTTTTGATCAACCATGTCTGATGATTATAAGAGAAGGGATTTGTTTGATAATTGATCGTAGTACGTAGTTCTATGAGAAGGAACTTGGAGTTCTATGGGGATGACAACTTCTGGTCCGTAAGACAAGGCAAAGGGAGTGTGTCTGGTGGTAGTCTTATGGGTGGTCCGATATGCCCAAAGGGCTAAAGGGAGATCATCGACCCATTTTCCTTTAGCTTTTTCCAATCACTTCTTCAAGATTAATTTAATAATTTTATTGACTGCTTCGACTTGTCCATTAGACTATGGATGTGCAACTGCAGTGTACTTTTTCTCAATGTGATATCTTTCATAAAAATCCCTGAATTCTGAGCTTTCGAACTGAATTCTATTATTTGTGATAATAGTTCGAGGTGTCCTATATCGACATATGATATTTCTGACAATAAAATTAATGACTCGCTTTGTTGTGATCGCGATCATATGTTCGGCTTCTGCCCACTTTGCAAAATAGTCTACCGCCACGATCACATACTTTGCACCTCCTTTCGAAATAGGTAGGCTCCCAATAATGTCTATACACCAAATGTAAAATGGACAAGGGATGACCATTTGAGTGAGCTTTATTGGTGGGGCTCATGGAATCTGCGTAAACCTCTAGCATTTATCATATTGTCTAGAATAATTAGCCGCGTCCTTACTGACAGTCGACCAGAAGTACCCATATCGCAACACTTTCTTAGCTAGAGTTTGACCTCCTGTGTGTGCACCACATTCCCCTTCATGTACTTCTCTCAGTATCCTCTTGATACCATCATTGGATACACACTGAAACATGGGCATGGAAAAACCCCTTCTATAGAGTTGGTCTTGTTGGATGACATATCCAAAGGTGTGTCGCATGGTAGCTCGTCTTTCATTTCCTTTTTTGGGAAGAGTGCCATATAGGAGGAAGTTCTTAATGGGAGTCATCCAAGACACCCTTTCAGGCTCGGCTTCTGCTTGGTCGATGCTTGGAATGCCCAAAGTCACTATAGGAACGGACTCTGTTTCACTTGGGTTGTCAGAACTAGCGAGTTTTTCCAACCTGTCTGCCTTTTGATTTTCCTCTCTAGGAATGTGGGAGATGCTATATTGATCGAAGTCATGTAGCAATCTTTCTACCTGCATGAGATAGGCAGAAAGTCGAACTCCCTTAGTCTGATATTCTTTTCGAACCTAAAATACAATAAGATGTGAATCACAAAAAATTCTAAGCAATGTTATTCTTAAGTCCCTCGTGAGTTTGAGTCCGATAATTAGGCTTCATACTTGGAGTCATTATTTGTAGCCAAGAAGTCTAATCTTAGGGAATAATAGACCGAGCATCCCTCAAAGGATAGCAATACTATGCCAGCACATAGCGTCGGTCATTACGGGCTCCATCCATGTACAGTTTCCAGGTGTATGATCTTGACTCGGTGTCTGATGGTTTGGTACTATCATGCAAGCTGTCATTCTCCGGAGTAGCAAAATTCGGCTATGAAGTCGGTTAGTGCTTATACCCAAATGGATTTTTGTGGAACAAAAGTTAGGTCGAATTGACTCAACTCGATGTTCCATTTGAGTAGCCTCCCGCTTGCCTCGGGTCGATGCAAATTTTTTTGAAGAGGTTGGTCGGTGAATACTTTAATGGGGTGAGCCTGAAAGTAATGGCGAAGCTTCCGTGAAGTAATCAGCAAACTATAGGCTAGTTTCCCAATTTTTGGATAGTTTCGCTCAGCTCCTGTCAATGTTTTGCTCACATAATAAATAGGTCACTTCACAGATTAGGACTGAGCTGAGTGCATGCGCAGATACTTCCAAATACACAAATAGGTTCTCATGTTCGATTGGTTTGGACAATATGGGAGGCTTCTCCAAATGGTCGAGAAAATATTGGAAGGCTTTGACACAGTCAGGTGTCCAAGCGAAGTTCCGTTTTCCTTTTTTGATCAATTCAAAGAAGGGTATATAGGAACTTATCGGTCACCTTAGATGTGAATCGACCCATTATTACAACTTTGCTTACCAAGATCTGTACATCTTTGACTCTTTTAGGTTCCTTAATTTAATGGCCAAAATTTGATCGAGATTGATTTCGGTCCCTCGAGAGCTAACTACGAAACCTGGAAACTTTCCTGATGCTACTCCAAAAGAACACTTCAAGGGATTTAATTTCATTCCATACCTTCGGAGAATGTCAAACATCTCTGACAAGTCTTTAACGTGGTCGGATGATTGTCTCGACTTTACTAACATATCATTCACGTACACCTCCATTGTTTTTCCTATCTGATCGTGAAACATTCGGTTGACCAAACGCTGATATGTGGCCCCAGAGTTCTTCAATCCGAAAGGCATGACCACATAACATTATAATCCGAGATCTGTTATAAAGATGGTATGCTCTTGCTTTGGGACGTGCATCGCAATCTATTATACACAAGTAAGCGTCTATAAATAAAGGAGTTCATGTCTAGCAGTTGAATCGACCAGCAGATCGATCCTAGGCAATATGAAGTTGTCTTTAAGGAATGCCTTATTCAAATCTTATAATTCGATGAAGGTTTGCCACTTCCCGTTTTCCTTCTTCGCAAGCATAGGGTTGGCTTACTAGTTAGGATAAGTCGAGTCTCAAATAAACCCATTGGCTTGCAGCTTTCCAATTTCTTTCTTTAGGTCTGCGGATTTCTTTGGACCGAGAATCTGCCTCAACTGCTTTATAAGGGTGTACTTTGGATCGATACTGAGGGAGTGAGATATGATGGAGGGTGAAATTCCACACATGTCAGCATAGGTCCATGCAAACACATCAAGGTTAGCATGGAGAAATTTGGTCAACTCCCTCGTCCGAAAGGGTCGAGATGGGATCCGGTCTTCAAAGCCCTTGTCGGGTCATTGTCAACTATCAAGATCTCCACATTAGTTTCATTTGGGGTTGCCTTTCTACGTCCCGGTTCTTCATCCTCTCTTGGATCGACATCCTCGAGTTGGAAGATGGACGGTCCTGGCCGCGAGGTATTCGATAATTGCTATTCTTCCTTCGTCTCCGCATGGGGAGGGGTATCTTCAGGCTCCTTGCTACTTTTTCTTCGTAGTTCTTTCCATTACGCTAAGTAGCAGGCTCGCCCTGTTATCTGATCTCCTCGTACCGAGATCAGGCACCACGTTGTACTGGGAGTTTATATTCATTACAGGCTCTAAATTCAACTAAGGTCGGTCGATGCAGAAATGCGTTGTACTGGGAGTTTATATTCATTACAAAAAATGGCAAAATCCATACCCTTCTACGGTCTCCATCTCTCAATTCCACAAATAGCTTGATTTGGACGACCAGTTCAGTAGATGCTCCATTGGAACAACGTATCTGGTCGGTACATGGTTCCAAGTCTTTTAATTCCAGCTTCATCTGATTGTAGGTTTGTTTGAATAGTATATTCGTCGATATTCTATTGTTAATTAGGAACCTTCATACAGTGGCTGGGACTATGATGGTCGTTATCACTAAGGGGTCGACGGTCGGGGATTCTATACTGAACAACTCCCTATCACGAAATATAATGTCATCGGTCATCGTCCTTCTTCGCTTTATGGGACTTGCAGCTTCAGGGGTGCTCGTCTCTGCAACTTCCAGATGCTTTGTGGAATTTACATAACATTCCATAGTTCGAATGCTACACCTTGCTGGATATGGTCCTCCAACAATGGCATTCATCATTATCCCTGTCCCTTCTCTTGGGTTGTGGCCTTAGGCGTCGCCTAACTCTGTTTAGGCGCCGAAGTCCCTTGCCCCTATCTCTTGGGGCTACTTTATATACGTCGAGTTTTCCTTCTCAAATCAACTTCTGGATGATGTCCTGAAGGTGACGGCATTCATTTGTTGTATGTCCATAGATCTCATGGAATAAACAAAACTTTCCGGTCGCCTGCTCTTTCTCGATAGGCTCACGCAAGGGTGACTTCTTATATTGAACCGTGCTACATGTATCGATAATTTTTTTTTCAACGTGGCATTCAACGCTGTATAATTTTCAAAAACTTGAAAACAGGGCCGCTTCCTGGAATTCCCTCTTTGTCCAGGTTTATCACCGACTCCCTTCAATTCGTTACCATTTCGCTTACCACGGTTTCCAACATTTACTTCCACCTTCCCGGAATTATCCCCAGACTGTTTAACTGCTACATTGCTCTATATAGGCTTGATGGATTCATCTTTTGGCCCAACTTCTTCATCCAATTACGCATCCTCCTGCTGCAATCGGGTGTTTACCTTTTCGTAGAACATTTCGATAGTTGTGGGTGACCTACCAATTAGATACTTCCCGAACTCTGTTCTGTTGT
The DNA here is from genome assembly GCA_030737875.1 of Allium sativum. Taxonomy (NCBI): domain Eukaryota; kingdom Viridiplantae; phylum Streptophyta; class Magnoliopsida; order Asparagales; family Amaryllidaceae; genus Allium; species Allium sativum. The sequence continues at coordinate 1,040,416,525 of CM060910.1, read as the reverse complement.
CAATGCAATCTACCATGGTCATCAACACTATCTCATGATTAGGGTTGTTTACCTCGGTTGCAGCTCGGTTGGTCCGATTAATGTAGTTCCTAGAGATTCTCCTCTTCCTTGATTAACTGTGGAAAGAGCCATGACATGCTTCGATTTAGTAGTGTGGAGACGGAATTAGTTCAGGAATTTCTCACTTGAGTCCTTGAAGCTCGGGACCGACCTCGGGGGTAAACGAGTGAACCACATGAGTGCTACCCCGCTCAGGAAAATTGGTAAAGCTTTGCATTTGATGATCTCTGGAGCTACTGCCACCTCCACATGCCATAAGCATCTCATCAAATGCTGTGGTGGGTCGATAGTTCCATCATAATGGTTCATCTAGGGCATATTAAATCTTATGTGGAACTCGGCCTGTAGAATGTCATCCGTGAAGGGTGTATGGCTTCGGTCAATTCCCCAGTCTTCATTCTTGTAGCCCTTACTATCTTTCATAATCCGACGTACCATAGCGGTTAGGTCTAGAGGGATAATTGTACATCGGTTGGTCTCTTCGACTAGCCGTCCTCTCCGTGTCCCCTCTCCAGGTAAAGTCGCCTGGGTCGCCGTCTGGGTGGTCCCTTGTCTTCCCCGTGCATCTCGATCAATCACAAGATGTTGTGGCGGAAGGACATAAGCTTGGGTTGCCTAATTGTTGTTTTGGCGAGACGAGGGAGAGGCATTTTGATCCCGTCGAGTTGTGGTTTCGATTGCCTCTACCTCAGTTAAATTAGTCTGTGTTTGGCCTATCATTCCTTGTCGATTTGAGCACCCTTCTAAATGCGACTGTTTTACATTCTCTGGCCTTTCCAACGGACGTCTCGGTTGACGTTGGCCTCCGTTTCCTCTGGACGATGATAAGCTCTCTGAATTCTGATCCGATTAACGAGGGGTAGGTTGATTACTTCTAAATTCTTCTAGTTGCCTCGACATTCGGTTTGTATCCTACCTCATTGTAGCATTCTTCCGGGCATGAGCATTCAAGGCCTCTGTTGTCTCCTAGAGCTGATTCATTACATTCATGAACTCATCATGGGTGGCAAAGTTTGAGTGGGAAGTTGGATCTTCTACGGAAGGTTGTTCTGAAGGTGGTAGAGCATGTCGATCCACATAGGGATCTGGAGTGGTCGACCCTCCAACCACATCTGCTGACATCGCAACCATATGTTTTTTTCGGTGGAACGCATTGATGATTTGGCAACCATGATCAACAATGCAGGAGAAAACAAACAGAGGATCTCGTCTTGGAATTGGAAATCCGAAAGTAGAGAAAAATCCTTCAAACGCTGAGTATATCAGTTTCTTAGTGAAAGAACCAAAGTGTTGACACCATAAAATTGGCACAACACCCAAGAAATGAATTTAGAGAGATTAAATGAAGACAAATAAAGTGAAAAATGTGGGAAAGAGCGATCACACACATATTTATAGTGGTTCGACATTAACGAGCCAACGTCCACTTTATAATTCTTCTTATATTGGATAATCCATTGCATTCGAATAGTTACAATGGTGATATAATCAGAAAAGTGCCAAAAGTCTTTTTTTCTATGATAAGAAGGCCTATTTATAGATGCTAAAATATTCAAATTGGCTGAGACGCATGTCCTTTGATCAAAGATTTTAAAAGATCCCGAAAATGAGTTCTTTTCGGCTTGATTTGAATTAGCGGTAATAGGTGGCATCTGACTTCACCATAAAAGGAGTGTTTAATTGCGTTCGAATAGTAGTAAGACCGATTCTTCAGGGGGATATTTGGCACAATGCTGAAATGAATCTGGCTTAGTCATTTGGAAGTCGCGGGTTCCAACCGTTTCACACATTGGGTCCTTGTGCTTGGCTCAAGGCTTAGGTGTCGATCGACTCATCCATGGATTGATCGATTCCGCAACTAGGATCATACAAGATTTATAGTCATTTGGGCCCGATTCTTCTGTTATAATGGACCTTGACGGCCTTGCCAAAAGGATGGTTGACACCTTTTAACTCCGGGGTGCTTGTTTGAGTAAGCTGAGGGTTAGCGTCTTCCAGGTGCTTCGTCAAATTAGCTTTAGGAGGCAAGCATGAGTCTATACCAATTTAGGAGCGCTAATGTTTGTTTCATCTTTTGTTGTATGTATTGGAAAAGTTGTAATTGTCTATATATTTTAGACTTTGATCGACCGAGGGGTGTGCGCATCTTTATATGTTGCTCTCGGAGTTTATGTTGTAATAAATTATATTTTTTTATGAAGGGGTTAGACAAAAGGGTTGTATGAATGGAATAATCGTTAATGACTGTTTTGTAAAAATTTTCATACTTCCGTGTCTCCTAATGTTATGGTTTATTAACACCCGGTTTCGTATCACCGAAAGCCGTCACTAGAAATGACTACAGCATTTGTAAGGTTGTGCGTCTGGTCTTAGAGAATGGGGTGTTACAATTGATGGGTTGATATTGTCAAGGACATGTATAAAACAAGACATCCCTTAGAAGATGTGCGAGTGTCTGAGTGAGAAGATAGAGCGCGTAGACCTTCGGTGGAGTGCGCAGCACGCAATAGATAGAAGGGTACCGTGGAATGTATTCCATATTGTTTCCATTCATCCGGGAGATGTTACATTTCATAAGATTTGCTTCGACACAACTTCTTCTGAACAGTTATGCTTTCTTTCTGTGAACATACCGCTATATGTAGAGAACTTAGGCTAGAACCCATTGGAGAAGATTAGATAAATATATTCAATTTCAACTGTCGGAGGACTACCCTATCACCTACTTATTTGAAGGCATTTCCTAGCTTTACCATTGCTTTCGAAACGTGAAACAAGTTAAGTAATTTTAATCATAATTGGTTCCTCATGCATTGACCATCCAAAATCATGAGATGTTATTTCAAAGTTTGTAAGTGTACTCACCATTTACTTATGTAAATCTGTGCCAATCGAGTCATAAACTCTAAATTAAAATGGGGTTCAAATTGTGTAGGAAATTCTCCAAGCCCAGTCAATCAGGAAAATATGGAGAGGGTATCACACATAAATGAAGTCACTCTGATATTTTAAAAGGGCGGTTGTTGATTTTCGACCATCTTCTTCATATGGTAGATCTGCTTAGAGAAGATAGTTTGATTGGTCATGATGGAGAGGAAGAAGTAGTTGGGGAGGAGGTAAAGGAGAAGGAAAAGAAGAAGATGACATGCCCTAAGTTGTGCCCTTATTCGTGTCCTATGTTATGGGAGAACCGAAAGGAGATAGGGGAGATGTTGGCGATAAAGACATGACTGGTGAAAAGGAAACCGATTAAGCAGATAAAGCGCATACACCAATCATTCCTCTCCAATGGTAGATCACATAAAAGGGAAAGCTTCGAAGTCCGGAACTCCCATGTCAACCTTAGAAAAAAAAAGATCAATGGAGGACGTGGAATGATTCAAAGGGCTCGGTGACATCCCTATGGAATTATCCATATTTGATTTGGGTGACATCAATTTGAAGAGCTTCCTTCCAAGCTCAGAGGTAGCTTTGGAACCAACGAGTATCGAAAAAACAACTCCTTCAAGCGAGTTGTAAATTTCTTTATTGGGAGACATTAGGACACAAACACAAGCATTGCGCAACACAATATTATTTTGAGTTTAGACCGTTCCCGATTCAAGTTTTTCTTTGTGTAGGTACAATGGAAAGAGAATATTGCAAGGACATAAGAGGAAAAACACACGCAACTTTGATGCGAGTAAGGAATTCAGTGGTAGTATCCCTTAATATGATATACATTGTCGTTCCTCGATGTTTAGGAGGCACAATGATTGCTTCCATCGAAATGATGATCATGACAACAATTATTATCATCCACGCTCTAAGTCACCAAAGGTAGCCGATTGAGCTTGATCGGCAAGGAGACTCAATGAGTATTGGACATTTTGGTGCACCTTCGTCTCCTCCTTTGAAACTTACCCCACCATAGCCGTTGCCAAAAGACTCTAGCCACAGTTGTCCAGGTATAAGTTCAAAAGTTTTTATTCCCTAAAAAAAAGAAGAAAGTTTCAGAAATTATGCCCGAGCCCACTTTGACTCCTTAGGAACAAATTCAGGAACTTAAGTCTAGTTTCTCATAGCTCTATTTCGATAACACTGTTTTTGTACTATTGATAAACCCAATTTTTGGAGAGGTAGATAAATAAACCACAGATTGGGTGTTTGATGTTTATAACCAGTTTAGACTAACCATGAAGTATCCCAAAAAATTATCAGAAATTATTAGAAAGTGAGATTGAGGTTTTGTAACGGCGATTTTCGATACCTCGGAAACCGTGCCATTATTGAAAGAATTTAGAATATGAGATAGAAAAGATAGAACTTATAGAATAGAAGAATAAGAAGTCATCAGAATCTCACAGCGGAATTTCACAAATACATATCTATTACATCATAAGGTCTGATACAACAGAGTACACAACATAATACATCATCATCATTGTTCAACAACATAATCATACATTACCATATTACAATAACGTAGATACTTAAACTGGGAAACTAAACAGATATGCTACTAGGGTCTTGAACATGTCCATCATCGGGTTCCACTTGCATTACTCGAATTCACTTGTCTACTCATAATAAATATTATGAGTACCCAAGAGTTTTGGAAACACAAAAATAAACTCTGGGTCAGTCAGGGGACTGGAGTGAGGAAACATAGTTATAAGATGTAAACAGGAAAATAAGTGATACGGTTTCCCATGTTGATCGTTTTTAACTTCAGAAATCATCAGTTCAAACCATAACTAGCACATGGAAATAACCAAGTAATTTATATCAAAACGTTTGATATTACGATAGTTTGTATCAGATAAATAGAAATCTAGTGAAACGCTTGCATCTCACGTTCACGTATACAGTATACAAATCTAAAAGTCGCAGAGCGCGTATCGGAGTTTGGATTCCAACAGACAGGGTATGGGAGCACCCGCCGATTAGTGTACTCTAGAGAGGATACACTGGGGGGTTCAACAAGAACGTCTTGTAACCCGGCCACACATGACCGTCCACTCATTTAGCTTGAGTGTGACGAATACATTATCACTCCTACGGTTGAGCTCGATTTACCGTTTCTGAATGTTAGAGCAGCGAAAGAGATTTAAGAAGTTAAATATGGAAGTCCTCTAGATGGTGATAATATACCCTGCTTGGGTATGACCCAACTAGCCATGCTGCCTAGCCCAACTTTTGTTACTTCCGGGTTGTGAACATTTCTGATATGGGTCGTATACTTCGAGTCGAAGTGGAATATTTATTCCGGACTCTTCGAAACGATGTACGAATATCTTTTTACAGTCGATAAATGTTTATCGGTTAAATCATGAGTATTACTCAGTTACAGATTAAATTATCCTTTTTACAAACAGTGTTTGTTTATCTGGTTTATATCAGAATAGTTAAATTATCCCTTAAAAATAATCAGTTGAGGTGTATGTGGTTTAAACAGTGTTTTGTTCATCCTTTGGAAATGCCCGTGCTTCGCACACTGTATAATCTTCTCTTTTGTCATTTCTGCTCAGGCGACGTTTCAAACTCTTTCATTTCCATTTTATTTCTTCCTTATGATTATTTAATTTTAAATAATTTAAATAATAAAATTTTAAATTATTTATCCACGTAATTTAAGTTTTAAACCAATCGTACTCCTACAGTCGAACTTGTCAATTTGATCAGCTGCTGCTATTGTTCACTTGCCTTCTCTTAATTAAATAAAAACTTCTTCTTTTTGTTTAATTAATTAATTAATTAATTAATTTATAATTTATTTATTTCACATTTTAAATTTAAAACTATTATTAAATTTAAAATATCGTGTTCATCGAAGTCGGTTTGGCAAATACCAGAACACCGGCCTTGGCAAGTGTCAAGTACCGGATTTGGCAAGTGCCAAATGCACTGGTTTTAGCAAGTGCCAAACCAAACTTGGCAAGTGCCAAGCACTTGGTTTTGGAAAGTGCCAATACACAGTATTTGGCAAGTGCCAAAACTGTTTGGCACTTCCTTTCTTCCCCGGGTATCAGTGCACGGTGGTGCACGTGCACACCACCACCGCTCAACGAGGAGCCACCGCACCACTCCAGAACATTCGCACTCCACCTCCAATCCGACCATCACCCACCTGATCGCGTTTTCTCAAACGCTACAGTAAAATCACCATTCCACCTCATCTCGACAGTAAACGGTCCTCCAAGAAAACTATCACTGCGCCTCGCCTCGACCACGATACCCCGTCCGCTTCCTGCCACGCCATCGTGGGTCCCCGACGCCGCTATTCCCCCATGACCGCACCCCTAACCCTTCACCGTTGACGAACAATTCCGATGCAAAGAATCGAACCCATAAACCACCCAAAAACCCTATTTTCGATTTGTTTTCAAGATCCACACATTAGAAAAATTAACTTGTATTTTTCCCCGATGCTCCTATCCCCGATGAAGCTCTCCTCCTAACCGCCTGACCTCTGGTGGCTCCGACGATCGGAATTTTCCCCAAAACCCAATTTCGTTCATACCCGAAATTCTCTTGATCTGCTAACTTAAAAATCATGATTTTTATATTAAAAATCATCATTTCGACCTACGATTCTATTCATGAAATCAAATCAGTGTTTCGTTAGATTTGAAAATCCATGTATACAGAGAGTATACTGTGTTTTCCTGTTAAACTGTTTTCTTTGTAAATGTTTATTTTTTTGATTTCTTGTTTGAATCACTAAGGCCTAAATACTTGATACAGTTAAATTGACAATGATAAGATGAGGCTTTGAAGGAGTTCTCTTATGAGAATCTATGATCAGATCTACTGTGTTTTACACAGTTCAAATTCAAACAGGGTGCTTATATTATCAACCAAAATTTGTATAATCATCCTATTATGTCTTCTACATGGGAGATCAGTTTATGCATTCATGAATCAAAGCATCCTAACATCAGGTAATATGTGTTGACAGTAATCACATAATGGTCAAGACAAAACATGTAATTAATTTATGTTCAGAATAGTTTACTGTAAATATTTAAAACCAGAAATTTTAAAAGTGTTTCACTCACTTGATGCTATCCAAGATTCCAGAAAAGCTTCAGATTTTTAGATGTGGACTTAGCTTTGTTGTGAGAAAATATGAGGGCTTTAAGGGGTATTTATAGTGGAACTAAAAGATTTTAAAAAAACATTTCCTGCACATGTTTTTAACAGTAAATCTTCCCTAAGCCTTACCCCTTCACTTTAGTTCCTATGGCTGTTTTTTGAGGGAGAACACGCATGGAAATTTTGTTTTATTAAGGTACCATGGCCAATAGACTTGTACTAGGTTGGTTCTTCTAGAAACTTGAACCTTACTTTCATTAAATGCTTGTATCTCCTCTTGGATTTCATCCATTGTAGAAATATTTTTTCCTTGTCTCTTACTTGGCTGATATTTCCTTTTGCTCATGCAACCTCATATGAGAATTTACTTTAGGTGTTTTTAGAGTATGGTTTTGAAATCCTAGTCTACTATTCAGGGTAGCTATCATTAAATGCTTTGTCTTACTATGGAAATTGTTTTTGTCTCTTGTATGAGATATTTATTTTATAAAAAGGTCAAATGGTTTATGTGTGCTTTGTTTATGTTGTAGCCGACTTGTCTTCTTGTTATACACATACATATTGTGTTGTTTTATTATCAAACCCCTCTTTATTTTCAAGTGAACCCAATGCTCTTCATTTTGTTCATGATCTAAGGCTTTTTGTTTTTAACTCCTTGCTTTGTTAAAATGATATTATGAAGTATTTTCTCTTCTTAGGAATTTATTTCTTAATATTTCTATTTAAATATTTTATACTTGTTTTTCCTTTTACATTCCAAGATTAAATCAAGTATATATATTCTATTTTATTTTATTTTTCCATACATATGCCTACATATATATATTTATTTCAAAACATTTCTTTAGTTTGATTTTAAATAGAAATCTCATTTTAATTCCTTATAAAAATGATTTTAAAAATAGTTGAAAAAGTCGGGACATTACAGTCTACCCCCCTTATAAGAATTTCATCCCCGAAATTTAAAGTAAGAAAGATAGGAAGATTTTCCCCAAAATATGATACTTTATATCACTACTACTTCGTACATTATAATTATACACTAGTTTCATACACGTACTAGTCATACATAACATACCACATAACTAGGCTATACTTGACTACTTCAAGTTATAGGCTACATAATATATAGATAGTCCAAACACATCACTCCTCTCTACTCCTCTGAGTCACTATCAATCACAATCCACTCGTCATCTGTGATGTTTACAACTTCCACCACTTCATCATCTGATGGCTCTGCAACCTCCATGATCCCCTGGTTAGTTGGTTCCTCTTCCTCATCGTCAGAAATCTCTATAACCTCCACTGGTGGAATCATGTATACCTGTATCGTGGGTAACCATAATCTCCAAAGATCTCTACCCATCCTCCCACTACATGATACTCAAAAAGTGCCTGCTCCAATCTCATCCATATCGCTAAAACAGGGTCGACAAAACTCCTCTGGCTGTCCTCCTATGGCAGCGACCGGTGTCTCAGGAACAACCTCCTCCTCCTCTTCGTATTCTTCTTCGTCATCACCATTAGCGTCCATATCCTCCGCCTCATCCTCATCCCTGTCACTGTCGTCATTACTATCACTACCTCCAAAACCTGTCTCGATCATCAGTATGTCTTCTTCCTCTGAGAATCCCTGGCTGTCTGTCCCTTGCTCCATTTGTTCTCCTCTACCGATATCTGACTCCTCCGATGTCCTGTGGGTACCCTCATCTTCACTCGGTGTCCTCTCTCTAATATCTTCAGAATCTCCTACTCTCGCTCTCTTGGCCAGCAATCTCTCGGTCTGGTGTGGGGTGAGTCTTTTCCTAGCTGTGGTCTTCATTAACGGTGCCATTTGGAAAGTAAACAAGGAAATGGAACTCGTCAATGATAGAATCATAGCAAGGGAGTTCATAAGTCCTAATAAACTGAATCCACAAATGTACATACCAATGCTCACAGAAATGAAGAAATCCAAGGTTTCATTTCATCCAAACAACCAAATAGCAAAACATACCTAATCTGTAGAAAAATCCGGGTACAATTTCCTGATATGTTTCTCGGTTTCCCACGTGCAATCTTTTGAATTATCGCTCCACTGAATCTTTAGCAGACTTACCGCTTTGTTACGAAGTTGCTTTTCTTCTCTATCGATAATACAAAATGGTCATCGAATCATTGTCAAATCTGGTTCAATTTCTATTTCATGCTGAACAGATGGTTCCAGAATTAAAGACGGATCATGCAAACACTTCCTCAAATGAGATACATGGAATACGTTGTGAATCCCTGTCATATGTTCTGGTAGTTCAACTCTATAGGCTAGAAATCCAATACTCTCCAGAATTCGGAAAGGTCCAACATATCGCGGAGTTAACTTTCCGGCTTTTCCAAATCTCACCACTCCTCTCATCGGTGAAATCTTCACAAATACCAGATCTCCTATCTCAAATACAAGATCTCTTCGCCTTTGATCAGCATAGATTTTCTGTCGATCCTGGGCTTCTTTCATTCTTAACTTCACCAACTCCACTTTCTCTGTTGCCTCTCGGATCATATCTGGTCCAAGTACTAGTTTGTCTCCGGATTCAATCCAACATGTGGGTGCTTTACAAGGTCTTCCATACAGTGCTTCGTATGGCGCCATCTGTATACTTGCCTGGTAACTATTATTATAAGTGAATTCCACCAGGTGTAGATGATCCTCTCATGATCCTCCAAATCTAAAATACAATCTCTTAATAAATCTTCCAATATCCGGTTTACCCTCTCAGTCTGACCGTCCGTTTGAGGATGGTAAGCTGTACTGAGATTCAATTTCGTTCCCTAAGTCTTTTGCAACGCTTCCCAAAATTTACTTGTAAAGATGGGATCTCTATCGCTTACAATGCTTGTTGGGACTCCATGTAGTTGTACAATCTCCTTCATGAAAACTTCGGATAAGATGCGGCTGTGTGTGTTGGTTTTACTAGAATAAAATGCGCGCTTTTTGTCAGTCGATCGACAATTACCCAAATTCCTTCAAATCCTCTTCTTGTCCTTGGCAATCCATCGATAAAATCCATCGATATCATTTCCCACTTCCAGTTGGGTATTTCTAATGATCGTAATAGTCCAGCAGTCTTTTGATGTTCTCCTTTTACTTGCTGACAACACAAACATTCATTTACGAAGGTTGTAATATCCTTCTTCATCTCAGACCACCAGAATACTCGTTTCATATCGTTATTCATCTTATGAATTCCGGGATAGATGCTCAACCTCAATGCATGGCATTCTTTCAAAACTTCTTTCCTCAATCCATCCATATCTGGAACACATAATCTGTTGTTAATCTTTAACACTCCTCGGTTATCCAACTTGAAATCAGACTCCCTCCCATCCGTAACTCCTTGAATGATCTTCTCCAGCTTGGCATCTCTCCTTTGATTTCCTGTAATCCTTTCTTGGAGAGTCGGTGTGACTTCCAATAGAGATAGAATTGCATTTCTGCTCAAGGCATCTGCTACCACATTTGCTTTACCGGGTGTATAAATGATGTCCAAATCATATGATGCAAGGAATTCCAACCATCGTTGTTGTCTCAAGTTTAAATCCTTCTGAGAAAATAAGTACCTCAATGGTTTATGATCTGTAAAAAGTTCGAATTTTCCACCCAGAATATAGTGCCTCCATATCTTCAATGCAAAAACCACGGCCAATAACTCTAAATCGTGAGTTGCATAATTCTTCTCGTGTATCTTTAATTGTCTACTTGCATATGCAATTACACGACAGTTCTGCATCAACACAGCTCCTAATCCCACTCCACAAGCGTCAGTGTAGACCTCAAATTTGCTGGTTCCATCGGGAATAGCTAACACTGGTGCTTTGGTTAAACGCACTTTTAATTCTTGAAAAGATTCTTCACACTTCGGGGTCCAAATGAACCTTTGGCCTTTCTTTGTTAATTTCGTCAGATGAGACGATATCTTTGAGTAATCTTGAATAAATCTTCGGTAATATCCCGCCAATCCTAGGAAACTTCTAACATCGGTTGGTGTACGAGGTTGTCTCCATTGTTGTACTGCTTCCACTTTTACTAGGTCTACTGATATTCCATCTCCATTTACAATATGTCCCAAAAATCTCACTTCAGACTTCCAAAAATGGCATTTTGAAAATTTGGCCTTCAACACATTTTTCCTCAGAGTTTCTAGGACTACTGTAAGGTGATAGCGATGCTCCTCTTCAGTTTTTGAATAAATCATAATATCGTCAATGAAAATTAGAACGAACTTGTTCAGAATTTTCCTAAAGACTCTGTAACACCCCACTCCCGCTATGATCACTCACTAAGGGAATGCCATAGCATCGGTGGAGTATTTTAGTGAATATAGAACAGAAAAATTACAACAAGACAGATATAAATAGTACTTGAAATTTTAAAACATCATCTCATAACAGCGGAAGTAAAACATGTCTGGTTACATCATAAAACCACAATAAAGGTCAAGTACAATATCCATCAAAATAAAGAAGTACATAATCCCACTCTCATACAATAGCCAAACAAAAGAAAAGATAACTGGATAACTGGAGCTTTACATCTATCCAAGCTCCTAAAGACTGGAACAGCAATCCGATCAAGCTCCACTACTGCTAGGATCCACCGTAGGACCTGAGGGTTGGGAAAAAGATAAAAACAACAGGGTCAGACATAAGTCTGAGCGAGTCCTATAACTTTAACAATACAATCGTTAAAGTAACCAGAGAAGACATAAACTGATATACGGTAACATATAGGGATGAATGGCTACCCTAAGCAGTCAACTAAACGAAGATAAAGGATAAAGACGCATCTACCCTCCCTAAGGTAAATTACTAAACTGCACCACACCAGTCGCTCCTAACTTAAAGGTTGATCCCACCCAAGGACTTATAAAATTTACTAATTAGTACCTGCGTACCCCTAGGTGACCAAGTAGGCGCCACGGGGCCCTACAATCCACTAGGTGTACACACTACTTCCCATTCGATCGGCTCCCTAACGTAGATACCCGTGCTGGCCCCACCGTGGGATGTATCATTCCCCAATGTGGCAACCTGATGAAACTAAAGGTGCACGGCTTATATCTACTCGATGCAACAACGGCTTACCTACCAGCCCGGGCCCACTCACGCATATGAAGCCCGTTGGACTTGCGTTGCCACCGCTAACCCGTTTGCCTCTTACAGTCAAGCCCAGTATGCGTGTCCCGTCCTCGACATGGGTCGAGCCCACAAAGATACGTATGGGTTACTGGTTGAAATGGGCCTCCACAAGCTACCCACCTAAGCTTGTCCCTTTTTCTAGTATATCCCACTTAACCCTTTAATCATGTTTTAATTACATGTTCTATTTTGGTTAAGTATTCTAATCGTATTTTCTATTGCCACCCAAGGCAACCACTAGATTTTCTCATGCCACCCGAGGCACCCACTTAACCCCTCATGTCCCTCTACATGCTAATGTGGTTAAGTGTTTCTTAATTAATTAATTAAGAACGTAACCTTTGTAAAGACCTCTCACATTAGACTGTCTTTTATGACCGCTGGTTAAGCCGGTTGGGTCCGGGCAGCCTTATGTCATAACAGAGTCTAACCTCGTGTCTTTACATTAATTACGTATTTAGTTTGTGCCTAAGACCTCTCACATTGGGCTAACATTTGTAGCAACTGGTTAAGCCGGTTGGGTCCGGGCAGTTTTACGCTACAACTGAGTCCAACCTCGTGTCTTAGTCAATTAATTACACCTAATTAATCACCCTCATAATTTTATATTAATTATCCCTAATTAATCAAGTTTTCTTAACATGGGTAGACCTAACTTAATAGGTAAATTCCCATGGGGTAGACCTAACTCAATAGGTAAATTCCCAACACATAGTATGGGTACACCTAACCAAATAGGCAAATTCCCATACTATGTTTATTTATTTTGTGTTATGCATAATTATATTAATTTCACACAATCTTATTAACTTATGCATTTAATTACCCCATCGTTCCCACGTAATTTCGTTCATGATATAACACATATAAAAGGTGTCAACTTGCATATGAATGAACATGTTTCAAAGGTGCCATCTTGCATATTAACAAACACATAACTTGCATATGAACTTGCATAACATGTCACATAACTTGCATATAATATGTCACATAACTTACATATTCATTTTGCATAACAAACTTGCATATTAGCTTATAGACTTGCATAATGTGTCATCATGAACTTGCATATTAATAAACATGTAACTTGCATATTTACATACATGTAACTCGCATATTAACAAACATGTAACTTGCATATAAAGAAACATGTAACTTGCATATTTACATACATGTAACTTGCATATTAACAAACATGTAACTTGCATATTAACAAACATGTAACTTGCATATTTACATACATGTAACTTGCATATTAACAAACATGTAACTTGCATATTAACAAACATGTAACTTGCATAGCATATTACCATGAACTTGCATAACATGCATATGATTACATAGCCCACAACTTGCATATTTAGCATCATGCAAACATAACATACATCATATTAAACTTGCATAAGCTTACATACTCAACATGCATAAACATAAGATTAATGCTAACATCATATCATATGATTCAAAGCTCATTAACCCACATACAAAACCATAAATCTCATCACATCTCATCTAATTAGTTTACCAAAAGATCATCAAAGTGATAGAAACTCACTACTAGCAACTTTGAACACCAAATGAAGAAGATTAAGATGCTAAGAAGGGATTAGAAGTTGATTAGAGAGTGATTAGTATGCAACCCTCTTCATAAAATTAGTGGAGGCCATGAGAGCTAGCATTTTGCCATAGTTTAGTCACTAGGTTTAATTATGAATGAATTATGGTAGGTTAGGGTCTTATTTATAGATTAGGCAAGTGTTTTAGGCCATAGGATTAACCCTAGATTCAATCCAAGCCATCAAAGCATGTCTTGGGGAAGAAGTCAAGTGTAGGAACCATCTAGGGCCTTTAGATTAAAGATGGACCATGAGAACCATTCAAATGCAAAATCTGCACTTGAGCGAATCGGCCCACGGGTTGACAGCCAAACACCCTGGATTAACCCCTAGTCGACCCAGCGGGCTCGGGTCGACTTCAAAAATCGGCCGGTTCGGTTATTCCCCTCTCCCAATTCGCTGTTTTGAGCATTTTTGCATATTTATTTATTAAATTTTCAATTATATATATATATATATATCAATATATATATATATATATATCTACACAACCCATTTCACTTAATTAAGTATACTTTAATTTGGGAATTTTCGTGAAACTTCGCGAGGCCATATCTTGGTCATACGGACTCCGATTTTCGAAAACTCGGACTCTATTTCGCGTATTTTTCCGAGACGAACACAATGGCATAGCCCGTTTCCCTTGATTCCCATTTTAGAATTAAATTCTGCCTCGATTTATGTTATTACAGGTTATTGAAAATACGGGTTGTTACATTCTCCCCTCCTTAAAGGATTTCGTCCCCGAAATCTTCAAGTTAGGAAGAACGTATCCTACCATCCAATCATCCATCTACTCAAAGCATCATCCACGAGCAATCATTGTCCTTACAAGATTCTAAATGCTGGATGGATATATGCAAAAGTGTGTGTATATGTACTTACCTAATGCGAAAATCAGGCGGTTACTGATACAGTAAACCTCCTTAATGCAAACCATGATAGTGCCATGCATCCAATATGTATGCGAAACCCTATTGACACATACAAATTTCTACATGCGTGCACAACCATACACAAAAATGCATCATCCATATGATAACACAGCCATGATACATCCATCAATCTAACTACCACATCCATTTATGCAATATGCAACATGAAGTGACTGAGCCGATCTAGTGCCTAATGTGTGTGTATATGCATCCACGAGCAACCACTAGCAAACAATTGCATCCATATGCATCCATCAACCATAACATGTTTCAAACACATGTTTCAACCATAGGTTTTACCCTATCTAAAGGTCATAGGTATTAGCGAGAGGATATACTAAAGATAAGATAAGTACTAGACAAGCAATAAAGGAGAAGTTAAAAGACATACTCTCAAAAAGAAATGGATACAAAGAACGCATCTTTGCTTCCGTCTCCCAAGTAGCATTGCTTTCGTCATCTCCCCATTGCACTTTAACTAGCTGAACTTCTATGTTCCTCAACTTCCTAGTTTCTGACCCAAGGATGCGAGTAGGAGCTCGTCGAATCGTCGCATCACGCTCTACCTCTACATCTCTAAGCAAGCTCGGCTCTACCACCTCCGCGGTCTCATGTAAGCACTTCCTCAAATGTGATACATGGAATACATCATGAACACCACTAAGTCTGTCGGGCAACTCCACCCTATATGCCATCCGTCCAATCCTTTCCTTAATAGGAAACGGCCCAACAAATCTCGGTGCTAACTTCCCTACGGACCCAAAGCGAACAACATTTCTCAATGGAGATACTTTGACAAAAACCATGTCCCCAACCTCAAACTCAAGATCCGTCCTTCTCCGATCCGCATAAGATTTCTGTCTATCTTGCGCTGCTTTCATCCTTTTTCGAATTAAATCAATCTTCTCTGAAGTCTCTCTAACCATATCCGGCCCAAGCAAGATCTTATCCGTAGATTCCCACCAACATGTAGGAGATCGACAAGGCCTTCCATAAAGAGCTTCGAAAGGAGCCATACCAATACTGGACTGAAAGCTGTTATTATATGCGAACTCCACCAAAGGAAGATGTTCTTCCCATGTACCTCCAAAATCCAAGATACAAAGCCTCAAAAGATCTTCTAAGATACGGTTCACCCTCTCGGTCTGACCGTCCGTCTGAGGATGATATGCGGTGCTCAAACACAACTGAGTCCCTACCGCCTCTTGCAAACTTCTCCAAAACTCACTAGTGAAAATAGGATCTCGATCACTCACAATGCTGGATGGTACGCCATGCAATCTAACAATCTCTCTAACATAGACTGAAGCAAGCCATGGAGCGGTCCTCTTACTCTTTACAGGTATAAAATGGGCACTCTTGGTAAGTATGTCTACCACAACCCAAATTCCCGTATTGCCCTTCCTCGATCTCGGTAACCCGTCGATGAAATCCATCGAGACACTATCCCACTTCCACTGTGGAACTTCCAATGGGTGTAGCAACCCACCGGGTTTCCTTTGCTCCACTTTAACTTGTTGGCACACTAAGCATCTAGCCACATACTCGGCCACATCTTTCTTCATACCGGCCCAGAAGAAAACTCTCTTCATGTCTTGGTACATTTTGTCTCCACCGGGATGAATAGTCATTCTTGAACGATGTGCATCATCCAAAATAGCCTTCTTCAAACCCTCATCTTGCGGTACACAAAGTCTACCGTCTCTATGCAACCATCCCTTATCATCTATGGTGTATCTACCCAAATGGCTGGACGACTCCCCTCTTATAAGCTTCTCTACCAACACAACCAACTGTGGGTCGTCTCGCTGAGCCTCGCCAATCCGTCTCAAAAGAGTAGGTCTAACCTCCAAGGATGCCAACAAACCAGGTACAAAATCAACAGAAGGTCTGAAGTCAAACAAAGAAAGAAACTCCAAGCTTCGTCGTTCCACGAACAATGGACTCAAAGATAGCCTTTTTCTACTTAAGGCGTCTGCCACCACGTTACCCTTACCAGGGGTATACGCTATCTCGAAATCATAGGATGCTAAGAACTCCATCCACCTTTGCTGTCTTAAGTTTAAATCCTTCTGAGAGAATAAGTACTTCAATGATTTATGGTCGGTGAACAACTCGAATCTCTCACCAAGAAGATAATGGCGCCAAGACTTAAGTGCGAAAACAATCGCGGCCAACTCTAGATCATGGGTAGGGTAATTCTTCTCATGCACTCTCAATTGTCTCCCTCCATAGGCTATTACCCTTCCCTCCTGCATCAAGACTGCGCCTAATCCTGTTCCACAAGCATCGGTATAAACAACAAACGGCTTACTCCCATCTGGAAGCACTAAAACTGGAGCGGTGGTCAAAGCTCTCTTTAACCGTCGGAAAGCATCATCACAATCTACATCCCATGAGAAAACCAGATTCTTCTTCGTCAAGCGGGTTAATGGGGCTGATATCTTCGCGAAGTCTTTGATGAACTTCCTATAATATCCTGCCAACCCCAAGAAACTTCTTACCTCGGTAGCATTTCTAGGAACTTTCCAATCCTGGATAGATACTATCTTTGCGGGATCCACAGCTATCCCTTCCTTAGAGACCACATGCCCTAAGAATCGCACTTCTCTTCTCCAAAAATGGCATTTAGAGAATTTAGCTTTAAGACTATGCGCTCGAAGAGTCTCCAACACTTCCTTGAGATGTAAGGCATGCTCTTCTTCATTCTTGGAAAAGACCAAGATGTCATCCACAAAAACTACTACAAACTTATTCAGATACTCTCTGAACACTCTACTCATGAGATCAACAAAGTATGCGGGGGCGTTTGTCAACCCAAATGGCATCACTAGCCACTCATAAAAACCATCCGGAGTCCGGAAAGCAGTCTTCTCTATACTGTCCTCCGCCACTCTTAACTGATGAAACCCTGTAGCTAAGTCCATCTGCGAAAATACTGACGCGCCAACCAACTGATCAAAGAGATCATCTATCCTCGGTAATGGGTGTCTATTCTTCTTCGTGAGCTTATTAAGTTCCCTATAATCCACACAAAGTCTGAGGGACCCATCCGCCTTCGTGGCAAACACTACTGGAGCTCCCCACTCCGATATACTTCGCCTTATGAACCCCTTCTCAAGCAACTCCCCTACTTGCTTATGAAGTTCTCTTCTCTCACGAGGAGCCATGTGGCGTACTGGCAAAGACACTGGTTTGGCATTATCCACCAAATAAATTCGGAAATCTATCTCCCGCTTCGGAGGCAAACCCTTTACTTCTTCAAACACATCCGGATATTCCCGGACTACTCTGACAGAACACAAACTTTCGACCGAAGCATCGAGCGATTCAAGATAACTTAGCAAAACAGATTCCATGGGATTGCAAGAGATCTCGAGAGTGTTACCCAAGCGGGTCATGAGCCTGACAACTCTCCTTTCGCAATCAAGAACGGCACCATTACTGGATAACCAGTCCATACCCAAGATCAACCCATAGCCCGTGAAGCCCAATACAAAAGCATCACATCTAAACTCAACGCTAAGTATAGAAATCTTCAAACCCAAACATATCATAGACAGATATATGGAGCCCCCAATTGGGTTTGAGACAACCAAGGGATCATCAACTAGACTGGTGTCTAAGTGCAGTGACTCAACTAACGATGATGAGATAAAAGAATGCGATGCGCCAGAGTCAAACAAAGTACGAACTGGATGATCAAACAGAAAAACCAGACTTTCAACGGAAATAGTTCTACCTCTCTGCTGAATCGGTGGAACTGAGAGAACCTGAACTTGCCCCCCTGACTGAGGTGGTGCTATAAGAGCTTGCACCTGGCCTCCTGAGGTAGACCCCGTCTTCTGCCCCTTCTTTGGGCAGTTTTTCACAAGATGCCCTGCTTCACCACAATGAAAGCAACCGGTCTTCTTCTTTTTGCGACAATCCTTACTGAGGTGTCCTGGTGTTCCACAATTGAAGCACTTCTTCTTCGTCTTCTTTTTGTCACCATTGCCTTTTCCGCCCTTGCCTTGTTGTTGCTGTTGCGGTTTCTTCTGATCCCCCTTTTTCTCTGGTGCCTTAGAATTCTTATCATCCTCATGCATAAGTGCCATGTAGACAAGCTTCTCAAAAGTGGCCCCCATAGGAATGTGAGTCATAGCTATTCCTTGCAATGGTTCGTTCAAGCCTCTAACGAACCTCAAAGCCTTCTTCTCCGGTGTATTCACCAACTCTATGCCAAACCTTGCTAATTGATTGAATTTGTTGACATATTCTTTCACCGTGAGATTCCCTTGCTTCAAATTCAAGAACTTCTCCATAAACAGATTCTCTTCCGCCCTTGAGAGAAACTTAGCCCCAAACCTTTGCTTAAAATCTGCCCAAGAGTCAACAGGGCGTTCTCCATTAGTGACCTCCCACCAGAATGAGGCCTCTCCCTTCATTAACCAAGCCGCCAACTTGACTTTCTTTCCCTCTTCCACTTCAAAGATATCTAGCAACTCTTCCACTTCCTTAAGCCAATCTCTAGCCTCTACGAAAGTCTCTGAACCAAGAAAAGGTTTTCCTCCTATAGCCTTGAACTCCTTGCAAACCTTAGCAAAATTATCCACTCTAGGCTGAGGAGGAGGAGCGGTTGTCTCTGGTGTAGTAGCATTGGCCGGACCCGCAGCCGCGGCCCTAGCCTCTTGCAACCTCCTATACCATAGTGGTATAACTAAACCCTCCGGGATGTTAAGATCTTCAGCCATGCTGAAACGAAAGAGGAAAGATTCAAAAAGGAGATTCCGAAAGATAAAGATATGGCTATTGGGGATTATGCTTTTCTTTTTCAAAAACTTTTTCTCTTAGAAGACATGCTTTTAAAAAATACTTTCTTCGAAAATACTCTTAGAAAGTAGTTTTTCTCAAAAATTTTATCTGTTCTGGTAACCTTAAGCTCTGATACCACGTGTAACACCCCACTCCCGCTATGATCACTCACTAAGGGAATGCCATAGCATCGGTGGAGTATTTTAGTGAATATAGAACAGAAAAATTACAACAAGACAGATATAAATAGTACTTGAAATTTTAAAACATCATCTCATAACAGCGGAAGTAAAACATGTCTGGTTACATCATAAAACCACAATAAAGGTCAAGTACAATATCCATCAAAATAAAGAAGTACATAATCCCACTCTCATACAATAGCCAAACAAAAGAAAAGATAACTGGATAACTGGAGCTTTACATCTATCCAAGCTCCTAAAGACTGGAACAGCAATCCGATCAAGCTCCACTACTGCTAGGATCCACCGTAGGACCTGAGGGTTGGGAAAAAGATAAAAACAACAGGGTCAGACATAAGTCTGAGCGAGTCCTATAACTTTAACAATACAATCGTTAAAGTAACCAGAGAAGACATAAACTGATATACGGTAACATATAGGGATGAATGGCTACCCTAAGCAGTCAACTAAACGAAGATAAAGGATAAAGACGCATCTACCCTCCCTAAGGTAAATTACTAAACTGCACCACACCAGTCGCTCCTAACTTAAAGGTTGATCCCACCCAAGGACTTATAAAATTTACTAATTAGTACCTGCGTACCCCTAGGTGACCAAGTAGGCGCCACGGGGCCCTACAATCCACTAGGTGTACACACTACTTCCCATTCGATCGGCTCCCTAACGTAGATACCCGTGCTGGCCCCACCGTGGGATGTATCATTCCCCAATGTGGCAACCTGATGAAACTAAAGGTGCACGGCTTATATCTACTCGATGCAACAACGGCTTACCTACCAGCCCGGGCCCACTCACGCATATGAAGCCCGTTGGACTTGCGTTGCCACCGCTAACCCGTTTGCCTCTTACAGTCAAGCCCAGTATGCGTGTCCCGTCCTCGACATGGGTCGAGCCCACAAAGATACGTATGGGTTACTGGTTGAAATGGGCCTCCACAAGCTACCCACCTAAGCTTGTCCCTTTTTCTAGTATATCCCACTTAACCCTTTAATCATGTTTTAATTACATGTTCTATTTTGGTTAAGTATTCTAATCGTATTTTCTATTGCCACCCAAGGCAACCACTAGATTTTCTCATGCCACCCGAGGCACCCACTTAACCCCTCATGTCCCTCTACATGCTAATGTGGTTAAGTGTTTCTTAATTAATTAATTAAGAACGTAACCTTTGTAAAGACCTCTCACATTAGACTGTCTTTTATGACCGCTGGTTAAGCCGGTTGGGTCCGGGCAGCCTTATGTCATAACAGAGTCTAACCTCGTGTCTTTACATTAATTACGTATTTAGTTTGTGCCTAAGACCTCTCACATTGGGCTAACATTTGTAGCAACTGGTTAAGCCGGTTGGGTCCGGGCAGTTTTACGCTACAACTGAGTCCAACCTCGTGTCTTAGTCAATTAATTACACCTAATTAATCACCCTCATAATTTTATATTAATTATCCCTAATTAATCAAGTTTTCTTAACATGGGTAGACCTAACTTAATAGGTAAATTCCCATGGGGTAGACCTAACTCAATAGGTAAATTCCCAACACATAGTATGGGTACACCTAACCAAATAGGCAAATTCCCATACTATGTTTATTTATTTTGTGTTATGCATAATTATATTAATTTCACACAATCTTATTAACTTATGCATTTAATTACCCCATCGTTCCCACGTAATTTCGTTCATGATATAACACATATAAAAGGTGTCAACTTGCATATGAATGAACATGTTTCAAAGGTGCCATCTTGCATATTAACAAACACATAACTTGCATATGAACTTGCATAACATGTCACATAACTTGCATATAATATGTCACATAACTTACATATTCATTTTGCATAACAAACTTGCATATTAGCTTATAGACTTGCATAATGTGTCATCATGAACTTGCATATTAATAAACATGTAACTTGCATATTTACATACATGTAACTCGCATATTAACAAACATGTAACTTGCATATAAAGAAACATGTAACTTGCATATTTACATACATGTAACTTGCATATTAACAAACATGTAACTTGCATATTAACAAACATGTAACTTGCATATTTACATACATGTAACTTGCATATTAACAAACATGTAACTTGCATATTAACAAACATGTAACTTGCATAGCATATTACCATGAACTTGCATAACATGCATATGATTACATAGCCCACAACTTGCATATTTAGCATCATGCAAACATAACATACATCATATTAAACTTGCATAAGCTTACATACTCAACATGCATAAACATAAGATTAATGCTAACATCATATCATATGATTCAAAGCTCATTAACCCACATACAAAACCATAAATCTCATCACATCTCATCTAATTAGTTTACCAAAAGATCATCAAAGTGATAGAAACTCACTACTAGCAACTTTGAACACCAAATGAAGAAGATTAAGATGCTAAGAAGGGATTAGAAGTTGATTAGAGAGTGATTAGTATGCAACCCTCTTCATAAAATTAGTGGAGGCCATGAGAGCTAGCATTTTGCCATAGTTTAGTCACTAGGTTTAATTATGAATGAATTATGGTAGGTTAGGGTCTTATTTATAGATTAGGCAAGTGTTTTAGGCCATAGGATTAACCCTAGATTCAATCCAAGCCATCAAAGCATGTCTTGGGGAAGAAGTCAAGTGTAGGAACCATCTAGGGCCTTTAGATTAAAGATGGACCATGAGAACCATTCAAATGCAAAATCTGCACTTGAGCGAATCGGCCCACGGGTTGACAGCCAAACACCCTGGATTAACCCCTAGTCGACCCAGCGGGCTCGGGTCGACTTCAAAAATCGGCCGGTTCGGTTATTCCCCTCTCCCAATTCGCTGTTTTGAGCATTTTTGCATATTTATTTATTAAATTTTCAATTATATATATATATATATCAATATATATATATATATATCTACACAACCCATTTCACTTAATTAAGTATACTTTAATTTGGGAATTTTCGTGAAACTTCGCGAGGCCATATCTTGGTCATACGGACTCCGATTTTCGAAAACTCGGACTCTATTTCGCGTATTTTTCCGAGACGAACACAATGGCATAGCCCGTTTCCCTTGATTCCCATTTTAGAATTAAATTCTGCCTCGATTTATGTTATTACAGGTTATTGAAAATACGGGTTGTTACAGACTCTGTTCATTAAATCCACAAAAAATGTTGGTGCGTTGGTTAGACCGAATGGCATAACCAACCACTCATAAAAGAATTCCGGGCCTCTAAATGCTGTGAAAGGAATACTATCTTCAGCGATTCTCAATTGGTGAAATCCTGTTGCTAGGTCCATTTGGGAGAATACTGTTTCTCCATGCAATTGATCGAAAAGATCGTCGATTCGGGGTAAAGGGTATTTGTTTTTGATGGTTGCCTTGTTTAATTCTCTATAGTCAACACACAGTCGCAACGACCCATCAGACTTTACTACAAAAACTACTGCCGAGCCCCAACTAGAAAAACTTGGTCGGATTAAGCCTTTATTCGGTAAATCCCGAGTCTGTTTCTCCAGTTCCGATACTTCCTTTGGATCCATACGTCTTTTTGGTTGAACTATTGGTCTTGCTCCTGGAATTAAATCGATTCAGAATTCTATCTCCTGATGAGGAGGTAAACTTCCGACTTCTTCGAATATATCCTTGAATTCTCTAACTATGTCCAGTGTTTCAAGGTTCTCTTTTGGTGTTTCTAGGGCGTATAGGAAACTACAGGTGTGAATAACGGGTTTTCCACAAGGTATCCTAGCTTTACGGTCTAGGCTGGTTATCAAGGTTATAATTTCTTTATCACATTTTATCTTGGCTTGGAACTCGCTCAGCCAGATCCAAGAATAAAATTGAAACTTTTGAAGTACAGGACATAGAAATCGAAATGAAAGGAATGTGAGAGATATAACAGTGCTATATCTTCACAACACATTTTTAGCTCGGTTTTACCACCAATGGGATTTGAGACACAAATTGGGTTTGGGGAAATAATTGGTTTAAGGTTAAATTGGTCTACAGTTTCAGAAGAAATAAAACTGTGTGAAGCGCCAGTGTTAAATATAACTCGAAGGTAAATTCCTTTAAATTGTAAAGTACCTTCCAGCACTTCCTTCCCCTTCACATTCTAAGAGCCAGATGGTTCATTCTTGATGGCATAAACCTTTGCCTGAGGTGCCCTTTTCATCAGTGGACAGTCTTTCACCATGTGGCCAGGCTGGTGACAGTTGAAACAAAGGTTTTTCAGTACCATCTCATTCCTCTGAACCAATTGTTGTTGCTGCTGCTGTGATTGTTGCTGAGGCTTCCTTTGCTGCTGTTGCGGTTGCTATTGCTGAGGTTTCTTGTTACTCTTTTGTTTGCAGAACCTTGCGATGTGACCCTTCTGCTTGCAGTTGTGACACAGAACGTTCTTGAAATGATTCTCAGTTTTCTGTTGAACTGTCTTTCCTTGGTTCTTGTTATCCTTCTAGTCAGGGTTAAACTTCCTTTTCTGGGTATTTCCTCCACTCGCTTCTCCAGTCTGAGCCTTTGCTGCAGTTGGGTTTTTAGCATCCAGGGCTTCGTACTTGAGAGCTAAATCCACGAGTTCAACAAATGGATCTTTTAGATGCCCCATCATATGGCCTTGAAGACTATCTTCTAATCCTTCTATGAACATTTCGTTTTTCTTCAGTGAGGTATTTACCAACTCTGGTCCAAAGCTTGATAGTGCATTGAACTTGTTCTCGTACTCAGTGACAGTCATGATTTCTTGTTTGAGGTCGATGAAGTCTCGGTACATCCTAGTTTTCCTAGTTGCTGGCAGATACTGAGCTTCAAAAGCTACTTTGAACATAGCCCAATTAAAATTTTCTTCAGGGGTATTTGCAGTCTGGGCATCCCACCAGATAGCTGCGGCTCCCTCCAGATTCCATGATACTAGGAGACGTTTGTACTCGTCATCCAACTTTAGTCCCTTAAAAATCTTTTCACATGATCTAATCCATGCTTGGACGTCAACCAGTGATTCTGTTCCCTTAAAAGTCTTTCCTCCCAGAGTAGTGTAGTTCTTGCAAATCATAGCGAAGTTCGGCTGCGTTGGAGCTTGGACTACTTCAGCCGTATCCACTTGGGTCTGATTAACAGTGTGCCCGTTGGTCGTAGTTGCGCTACTTGCTCCTCAGCCTCGCCTTGCTTGAGAACTCATTGTCTACTTCCTGAGTATATGGTTTGAGAGTTAATACTCGTTGGGAAAACAGTCTTAGGGATAACCTACATTAATAGCTAGGGTCGTCCTATACTATATGGTTTTTATAAAAATACGCTCTCTCAGAACTAACTTATAGCATAGGTGTTCAGAAATCCTAAGCTCTGATACCAACTGTAACGGCGCGATTTTCGATACCTCGGAAACCGTGCCATTATTGAAAGAATTTAGAAGATGAGATAGAAAAGATAGAACTTATAGAATAGAAGAATAAGAAGTCATCAGAATCTCACCGCGGAATTTCACAAATACTTATCTATTACATCATAAGGTCTGATACAACAGAGTACATAACATAATACATCATCATCATGGTTCAATAGCATAATCATACATTACCATATTACAGTAACATAGATACTTAAACTGGGAAACTAAACAGATATGATACTAGGGTCTTGAACTTGTCCATCATCGGGTTCCACTTGCCTTACCTGAATTCACTTGTTTACTCATAATAAATATTATGAGTACCCAAGAGTTTAGGAAACACAAAAATAAACTCTGGGTCAGTCAGGGGACTGGTGTGAGGAAACATAGTTATAAGATGTAAACAGGAAAATAAGTGATACGGTTTCCCATGTTGATCGTTTTTAACTTTAGAAATCATCAGGTCAAACCATAACTAGCATATGGAAATAACCAAGTAATTTATATCAAAACGTTTGATATTACGATAGTTTGTATCAGATAAATAGAAATCTAGTGAAACGCTTGCATCTCACGTTCACGTATACAGTATACAAATCTAAAAGTCGCAGAGCACGTATCGGAGTTTGGATTCCAACAGATAGGGTATAGAAGCACCCGCCGATCAGTGTACTCTAGAGAGGATACACTGGGGTTCAACAAGAACGTCTTGTAACCCGACCACACATGACCGTCCACTCATTTAGCTTGAGTGTGACGAATACATTATCACTCCTACGGTTGATCTCGATTTACCATTTCCGAATGTTACAGCAGCGAAAGAGATTTAAGAAGTTAAATATTGAAGTCCTCTAGATGGTGATAATATACCCTTCTTGGGTAAGACTCAACTAGCAATGCTGCCTAGCCCAACTTTTGTTACTTCCGGGTTGTGAAGTTTTGAGGTCACGTTTTATCTTCCGACAGATATTTTCTTTAATTTCTTTGAATGCCACATCGTCCTATCCGTCAGAAATACTCGTTCGATTACCCAAATATATTATGGGTAATAAAGCTAAAAAAACGAATTTCTCCGCTACCAATGTAATATACTTACGTAAATCCGATGAGTAGAGTCTAACTGATATACGTTGTCAGACACTCGTCCATTCGGGTTTGTCCTGGGACTGAACATACCAAAGATATTATCTAAAATCATTCTTGCATCTTGTTGACTCCAGCACTCTGATATGCGTCGTATACTTCGAGTCGAAGTGGAATATTTATTTCGGACTCTTTGAAACGATGTACGAATATCTTTTTACAGCCGATAAATGTTTATCGGTTAAATCATGAGTATTACTCAGTTACAGATTAAATTATCCTTTTTACAAACAGTGTTTGTTTATCTGGTTTATATCAGAATAGTTAAATTATTCCTTAAAAATAATCAGTTGAGGTGTATGTGGTTTAAACAGTGTTTTGTTCATCCTTTGGAAATGTCCGTGCTTCGCACACTGTACAATCTTCTCTTTTGTCATTTCTGCTCGGGCGACGTTTCAAACTCTTTCATTTCCTTTTTATTTCTTCCTTATGATTATTTAATTTTAAATAATTTAAATAATAAAATTTTAAATTATTTATCCACGTATAATTTAAATTTTAAACAATCGTACTCCTACAGTCGAACTTGTCAGTTTGATCTGCTGCTGCTATCGTTCACTTGCCTTCGCTTAATTAAATAAAAACTTCTTCTTTTTATTTATTTAATTAATTCATTTATTTATAATTTATTTATTTCACATTTTAAATTTAAAACTATTATTAAATTAAAAATATCGTGTTCATCGAAGTCGGTTTGGCAAATACCAGAACACCGGCCATGGCAAGTGTCAAGTACCGGATTTGGCAAGTGCCAAACACCCGGCTTGGCAAGTGCCAAATGCACTGGTTTTGGCAAGTGCCAAACCAGACTTGGCAAGTGCCAAACACTTGGTTTTGGCAAGTGAAAAACCTATTTGGCAAGTGCCAATACACAGTATTTGGCAAGTACCAAAACTGTTTGACACTTCCTTTCTTCCCCAGGTATCAGTGCACGGTGGTGCACGTGCACACCACCATCGCTCAACAAGGAGCCACCGCACCACTCCAGAACAGTCGCGCTCCACCTCCAGTCCGACCATCACCCACCTGATTGCGTTTTCTCCGACGCTACAGTAAAATCACCATTCCACCGCATCTCGACAGTAAACAGTCCTCCAAGAAAACCATCAACGCGCCTCGCCTCGACCACGATACCCCGTCTGCTTCCTGCCACGCCATCGTGGGTCCCCGACACCGCTATTCCCCCATGACCGCACCCCTAACCCTTCACCGTTGACGAACAATTCCGATGCAAAGAACGAACCCATAAACCACCCAAAAACCCTATTTTCGATTTGTTTTCAAGATCCACACATTAGAAAAATTAACTTGTATTTTTCCCCGATGCTCCTATCCCCGATGAAGCTCTCCTCCCAACCGCCTGACCTCTGGTGGCTCCGACGATCGGAATTTTCCCCAAAACCCAATTTCGTTCATACCCGAAATTCTCTTGATCCGCTAACTTAAAAATCATGATTTTTATATTAAAAATCATCATTTCGACCTACGATTCTATTTATGTAATCAAATCAGTGTTTCGTTAGATTTGAAAATCCATGTATACAGAGAGTATACTGTGTTTTCCTGTTAAACTGTTTTCTTTGTAAATGTTTATTTTTTTGATTTCTTGTTTGAATCACTAAGGCCTAAATACTTGATACAGTTAAATTGACAATGATAAGATGAGGCTTGGAGGGAGTTCTCTTATGAGAATCTATGATCAGATCTACTGTGTTTAACACAGTTCAAATTCAAACAAGGTGCTTATATTATCAACCAAAATTTGTATAATCATCCTATTATGTCTTCTACATGGGTGATCAGTTTATGCATTCATGAATCAAAGCATCCTAACATCAGGTAATATGTGTTGACAGTAATAACATAATGGTCAAGACAGAACAAGTAATTAATTTATGTTCGAAACAGTTTACTGTAAATATTTAAAACCAGAAATTTTAAAAGTGTTTCACTCACTTGATGCTATCCAAGATTCTAGAAAGGCTTCAGATTTTTAGATGTGAACTTATCTTTGTTGTGAGAAAATATGAGGGCTTTAAGGGGTATTTATAGTGGAACTAAAAGATTTAAAAATACATTTCCTGCACATGTTTTTAACAGTAAATATCCCCTAAGCCTTACCCCTTCCCTTTAGTTCCTACAGCTGTTTTTGAGGGAGAACACGCATGGAAATTTTGTTTTATTAAGGTACCATGGCCAATAGACTTGTACTTGGTTGGTTCTTCTAGAAACTTGAACCTTACTTTCATTAAATGCTTGTATCTCCTCTTGGATTTCATCCATTATAGAAATAGTTTTTCCTTGTCTCTTACTTGGCTGATATTTCCTTTTGCACATGCAACCTCATATGAGAATTTACTTTAGGTGTTTTTAGAATATGGTTTTGAAATCCTAATCTACTATTCAAGGTAGCTTTCATTAAATGCTTTATCTCACTATGGAAATTGTTTTTGTCTCTTGTATGAGATATTTATTTTATAAAAAGGTCAAATGGTTTATGTGTTCTTTGTTTATGTTGTAGCCGACTTGTCTTCTTGTTATACACATACATATTGTGTTGTTTTATTATCAAGCCCCTCTTTATTTTCAAGTGAACCCAATGCTCTTCATTTTATTCATGTTCTAAGGCTTTTTGTTTTTAACTCCTTGCTTTATTAAAATGATATTATGAAGTATTTTCTCTTCATAGGAATTTATTTCTTAATATTTCTATTTAAATATTTTATACTTGTTTTTCTTTTTACATTCCAAGATTAAATCAAGTATATATATATTCTATTTTATTTTATTTTTCCATACATATGCCTATACATATATATATATATATATATATATTTCAAAAAATCTCTTTAGTTTGATTTTAAATGGAAATCTTATTTTAATTCCTTATAAAAATGATTTTAAAAATAGTTGAAAAAGTCGGGACATTACAGGTTTTGAAGCTTGAAGTTAGAATGGATCAGGGAAAGTTAAAAGCTACAGATGAGGAGATGGCTTGGTGTAAACAGAAGTTGAAGGCGGCCAATAAGTTAGCGGCTTCAATGACAAAGGAGGCTAGAAAAGTTTGGAGTCGATTCCAGTGGGAATTAGATCATTCCTCTCTTAGATCGCTTCTCTTGAAAACAACATTAATCTCCTTACATATAAGAATGAGAAAATGAAGAAAGATCTTGACGAGCTTATAAAAGAAAGAGCTGCCGATAAAGATGAAGCTGAATTGACTCTAAAAGTGAAGTAAGCAGCTAACGAAGTAAGTAAAAAAAATCGTTACCAAGGCAAAGAAGTCGGAAAGAAGTTTGAGGTAAAGCAAGATGACCTTAGGGTTAAAGTTCAGGAGGCAGAAGGGAGCAAGAGAAGCTAGACTCAACTATCATGGGATTCTATGTCCAAGTTATCTGCCACCATGATTGTCTTAGGTAAACGATTAGAAAATACATTTTTCGTTTCTTGGGAATGTTTCTTGACGATGAGGCCAACAACACCAACATCGATGAGGTCAATCAAGAGGAGTTAATAGCCAAATATTTAAAAGATGACGAGCCGATAATTTTGGAGGAAGGTAGCAGTTGTTGAGAGAAGAGGAGGAGGAAGAGGCAGTAATGTTGGCTCTATATAACAGCAAGACAATTGCCATTGAAAGTGTTGTAGTTGCTCAAGGCGTTTGCTTGGCTGGCAAATCATCAAGTCATTATGTCACTGTTCAAACTGCTATTGTCCAAAACACTACTGCAAGGAGCTCTTCTTCTCCATAGACTGTAATCCATCAGAGATGTAATATCAAGAACCCCAATCTCGGCCCGAAGATTGCATTATCTCCTATTCTCAAGGGCAAGGCTCCAATTGAAGGCGAGAAGCATGACGTTGAAGGTATATCCATTTTATCCTTAGCCTTTGAAACGATGAAAAAGGCTTGCAAAGAAGACGTTTAGCTTTGCGCAAAGTCTCCAAAGAAAGAAAAAAACTAATTGTGCTTGGACTTCATAGCCACAGGTACCTAAATGACAAAGAAGCTGGTGACTATGCTAATCTTCCCAGTTGCTAATGTCACGTATGAGGCTTTCATGAACGCTGAATTTGGCAATATATAGTCCATAATGGAGCCAGGATAAATTATTGGGCTAAGAGGGCAGATCGTGCCAAGAATTGTAGTTTGAATAAGATGCTTTAGAATATTAGTGCAATGAAGGCTGCTAGAGAGGAGAAAAAGAAAATCAAGGAGGAAAAGAGAGCTGGTGAAGAGGCGGAGAAGACCACATTTGACCCTTAGCCTTTGGCTATGAATGAGCAAAGAAATGGCGACGATGATGAGGGATTCGACTCCGGACATAGATTTAGAGTTGTGGTTAACTCCAAAAACCCTACTTCCAAATGAAAGAAAGAAGCCAGCGGCAGCTGGAGATGAAATAAGGAACCCAAAAAAATTATATCGCCAAAGAACAAGCTTGGGGAAGGGAAGTCAGGCCACAATTGGAGGCCTTTTTTCTAAGAATATGTATTTTTCGTTTTGTTGACCGAATTTCTGCGAGTGCGGCACTTGCTTTTGGCTATCAACCACAAAAAAATTATTTCTCCCCCGGGGGGACATCGATGTAAATAAAATTTATATTTTCTTTTATTTTGTGATAATTTATCCAAATTTTTCATTATGTTATTTCCCTTTAATGTATTCGTACATTATTACTTGTTGTTGCACTTAAACTTCGATTGGCCACTCAAGAGTTTGAGTGTTCGTTCGGTAGAATACTCTCAAACCCTCCATTTGTACGTGGCTTCAGGTCGTGTGGTCCATTGTTGGGAAGTTCTGCACTAAATGCTTCCTTACGGTCATGGCCATAAGTCGTTCTAGAGTCATAGTTCGAGACTTCACTCTCAAGATCTCCTTTTGGTCGCGATCTCGAGCTGTGTGAAGTTTGAAGATATGGGTTCCACTCTAAAGGCATCTTTTCGGTCGTTGGTCTGATGTTATGTGGAATACAAATTTGCAAGCTCCACACTTAGGAACTCCTTTTGATCATGGACCCGAGCTGTGAGGATCTAGGCGTCATATTCAGTCCTCACCTGTCATTGGTTTGATCTCGAGTTATGGACATTGATGATTTGTCCTTTGTAACCTACCATCTTTTCGTCTGGGCTAGAGTTGTGAGCATCATTTGTTTCCTTATTTGATTTATACTTTAATCCAAGCTCCGAGGATTGGATTTGGCTAAGCAAACAGTCGATATCAAATTCACTTAGACTTGATTTGGCTAAGCAAACAGTCGATATCAACAGTCGTGATGCTTGAAGGCTCTATCTCCAAGCCTCTATTGAATGATGTAAGGACCTACCCAGCGACGCCTTGCCCGGTGTAAGAAAGATTCTCTTCATGACAAGTTCTTTGACATCAGAGTGACTTGGATGGACTTTAGCATTATAGTATCATGCGACTCGATGACAACAGACTGATACTCTGAGTTCAGCTTCTTCTTGTTTCTCATCTGACATGTCAAGAGATTCCAGAAGGAGATTCCTATTTACAATGTGTAACTCGATGAGAATGTACCTCCAATTTAACAGGGACGATAGCTTCGGAGCGGTAAGCAAGGATGAATAGAGTATGGCCAGTCGTTGACTTATAAGTCGCTCGCTATACCCAAAGGGCTAATGGTAGTTCATCTACTTACTTGTATCTGGCCTTTTCCAAACACTCTTTTAGGGTAGGCTTGATGATTTTGTTAACTTCTTCAACTTGTTCATTGGCTTGTAGATGAGCAAACGCCGCAGTAATTTATCAATACAATGACATTGACAGAAATCTTTGACCTCAAAGTTATCGAATTGGGTCCTGTTGTTAGTAATGATGGTTTTGGAAACACCAAAGTGACATATGACATTACAGACTACATAATTGGTTATTACTTGGTAGTAATTATGGTGAGAGATTTCATTTCAGACCATTTGATAAGTAATCAACTATGACAATGGCGTACCAGGTACTACCTTTAGACAGTGGCAAAGCTCTAATGATATCAATTCCCTGAATTACGAGTGGTCATAGGCTGACCATTTGAGTAAATTCTACAGATAAGGTGATTGGAATCTTAAAGGATCTATGTCTCTTGTCACAACACCGAGTGTTGTGAAGCCCCATTCTCAAAGGTCCAAAGCCAAGCACTACAAATGCTCTAGTCATCTATATATTAAATTCTAAGGATAGAAAACAGATATGTTAATGAATCACAATATGAGAGAACATGAGAATATGAAAATTTTGAAACAACATTCATAAATAAATATTCATTACATTTCCATTCGCAGATCCCCATTTAGATCAAACATAATTAATACAAAATACAATCACAAGAGCGACATATAAATACTCCCCCTTGAATGATTAGTGTCTACATATATGCATTAAACATGCATTCCTTCACATATAAACAAAATACATTGTGGAAAACTCCTAAATAGCTAACAAGCTCCTGCTCGTTTCCAGAAGATTACATGTAGAAGAGAAACTAGAAGAATCATGTCTTACTTGGTTTGTTCGCTGCTTAGTTTAATAGAGAAGAATGTTCGATTTCCATCACATTAACTAATTTTTCATGGATTTTTTTTCAAACTTGTTTATGGTAACAATTTTTTTGCATCATCTGATAATAGTGAAAACCAACTCGCTCGATTTACTATGCCACCATGAAGAACTTATAAGTGTTTGAATTTACAAATATAGGATTGTGGAAATGCCTTAGTAGAGGTGATAGCTTCATGCTATTGCAAAATATATACATAATTAGCATAAAATAACATGATGCCAAGAGCTTTATGATTTTTGACATGAACTATGAATGTTTTGTTATATTTAATTTATTTACTTTACAGTGGGCCAAACTATGCCTTGATCAGCCGTTAATGGCCGATCGAAGTAGACTCCATCACAAACCTGTACTACCTAATGAGTTATACTATAAATAACAGCCTAAGTTATGAGTCATGTGCTTCCGTTAGCATAATGCACTCGAACTTAAGAAAATGATAAGAATATAGTACTTCGCTTACTATTTACTCACCTCAAGAAATCCCTTTTTATCAGCACTGAGTTACGATTTTGGTTGTTTTATTTTGATTTCTCTGGTTTTCTCCATTAAATAAGGCTAAGTTTGAAGGAAACGTTAGGGAAAAAAATTAAAAATTACAAATGTAATGTGGCCAACAATATAAAAATTCACTGAAGTTAATTAACAAAAACACGAAGAGAATACATTCAATAAGGAAGACACATAAAAGCAACAAAGCAATCAAATGCCCTGCTACCAATTAATGGCCAAAATAAAACATAAAAAATCAATAATGGAGGACGGTGACATTATACTCAACAATAGCATCCCTAGACTTGAGATCAAACCAATAAGTTTTGAGCAAGGCATACCCAGTAGCAAATCTGAAAAACCCACTACCTCCGATGATAGGCAATTCTCTTATTGGATGCAAAATCGCGTTGCGGTCGAGAACAGTTAACACGCTTCCATTATGCTTCCCTTGCATGAAATACACAAATTCATTGCTTCAAGAAGTCCGATCTCGCTCGGCGTAAGCGTAGAACCCTTATGCCCAG
Source organism: Allium sativum (assembly GCA_030737875.1). Taxonomy (NCBI): domain Eukaryota; kingdom Viridiplantae; phylum Streptophyta; class Magnoliopsida; order Asparagales; family Amaryllidaceae; genus Allium; species Allium sativum. The sequence continues at coordinate 1,040,382,526 of CM060910.1, read as the reverse complement.
TCTACTAGCTTAGAATTTGGATCCAGAGTTTCGATTAATGGATCATCCATCATATTGACCGCCTCGAATAAGGAATTGTTTTTTGGTGGTTGAATAATGGGCATTGCGGATGGAATTTTCTCACTTAGGGTGTCGTGGAAGTAAAAATGAAGGTAGGATATTTTTTGTTTGAGTGGAGATGTGGTTTTCATGGATGGAATTGTTTTGTTGAACTTTGAACTGATGTTATTGAGCTGGAGAAATAGGAAGATTAGTTTGGCGTGTATAGAGAATTTGGTTGCCATTGTCATGTGCTACTTGGTGTTATTCTGTATGGCTTTGGAATGCATTATTGGCCTCATATATATAAATGAAAAAAGAGAGATTATATAGTATGTGACTCTTTGTTGGTTAGGAGATGCATCTTTCCTTTTTTTAAATACCATTAAAGATACCAACAACAAACAAATTTAAATTGCGAAAATTAGGTTGAAGTGCATTTTATTTTAGGGTAATAAGTTTTAAGGACAACACTTCTGAATAAGTAGTTTTAAGGATATTTTACGGGAAAATAAACAAATTCTCTTTTCTTTTTGCATTATACAAGAAACTGATAAATTGTTTTATCATTGTTTATATATAACTAAAAATAATAAATTCTTTTACCTTTTTCCTAGAAAATATCCTTAAAACTAATTTTCAAAAATGATGTCCTTGAAACTTATTACCCTGAACAAAAAGGCATCGTAAGCGAAAATCACCTTTAAAATTTGTGTATTTTTTAGTACCAAGATCATTTTATGGCAACAAACCATCGTCTAAAGTGGTTTTGCACGATGAACAACGACCCGATTAATAATGTTTTCCACGACCATCAACCATCAAATTATATTAATTGTACATTTGATCGATATGGAAAAATACTGTTGGTTAACTTTTGTTCGCCATGGAAAAAGTCATATACAATGTTCTTGATCCCTTAAAATCTAGCTAAAAGAAGTTTTATGTGAATAATTATGGTATTTCTTCATCGTACTATTACAAAGAAAAAAAGGGGTATCATTAACAACATTATATATATATATAGGGAAACAATCTCAACCATTAGATCTTCCCGTGAATTCCACTCACCACAAAAAGACAAATGAATCCAATGGTTCACAATTTGTGTCTCTGATCTTGTGTTTAATTTTGTGTCCCAATAGCTGCTCCCATATCTACACACACACACACACACACACACACACATATATATATATATATATATGTGTGTGTGTGTGTACATATGTGTGTATATATATATATAAGACCAAGAGCATCTCAAATAGTGCAGCACCCCCATACCCTTTTGATTTCTATCAGACATTATCATTTCTCTCTCTTTCCACTAGCTCCCTTTCACTTCACTAACTTATTTAATTATAAATAATTAGCTATTATTTGGATGTTGTCCGTGGTTATTTGAATGTTTTAGTCTTTTATTAAATGTCTATTGTAGTATAATATATGAGGTGACACTAATTTTGAATTGGTCTCTTTATATTCAGAAAAAATAATAAGGGAGATTTCCAAAAAAAATACCCTCCCGCCATCCCCACTTTCCTTGCTTTCTCAAACCCAAACCACAACAAAAGCACATGCACAAATACAAACACAAAACAAACTTCGAAACCTTTCTTATTCTAACACGATCATTTTATGCTAGAATTCCCCTCCATCTAAGATTTGGTGTTATACTTTTATAGTTTACCCCCTTTTATGATTTCCATTTATTTTTCAACTTAGGGATTAAATTTGATCTGACCCAGTGGCTCGGTAGGTGGGGGAAACTCCTGTAGAGTAGCACGTGTTTCAAAGGCAAGGTGTATGATACCCTCATATTTGCATTCTTGCAACTCTGGTTATTAGGTTGTCATAAAACAATTTCCCTGAAAGCATAGTGGACTAAAGGGGTAGAGTCCGCTTGAAGGAAAGGGAAAATTTGTCGATTTCTATTCGATAATTTGACAAGTCGTTTGTATTATTATTAATATTATTTTGACTACTACTACTACTTTATTATTATTATTATTATTAGTAGTAGTAGTATAAAACTTAGATATTAAAAAATTGAGCTAACGCTGCAACATACAAGACTGTTAATCTTTTGTTACCTCTAACAAATTTCATGTTTAATCCTATATTTTATTCTTTAACTCACATTATAGTAGGTTGGAAAATGTTATATTCTTTCTTTTTATGACAGTTTTTCTCTTTTTTCCTTTCTTTAATATTCTTCGGATTAATTAATTAATATTATTACTTATGTTTAATTCTACCTTTAATATTTCGTTCTCTTCTTTTACAAATTTTTTATATTATTCCCTTAATTTAACTCCCCTTTTATAAGGTATAGGCTATAAAGTAAATCCTTTTATTACCTCAAATTAATTTCACATTAATCCCTCGGTCTCCCACGTTGAAATGTTGCGTTCTTTCCTTTTATATTGGTTTTCTCTTTATACCTTACTTTAAATTAAGATAAATCCTAAAGCAAGATTGAGTATCTTGGGTACTAAATGGAACCATTTCCATTGAATTTACACAGACCCGACCTTGACCCAAGGTCACCAAGGCGGTGGCCTTGGGCCTCATATTTTTTAGGGCCTTAGAATTTTATTTTTATGTATATAAACATCACCTATTCAAAACTATGCAATTGTTTCTTTGGTCTGGTGGTAAGAAAGTTGAATGTCTACGCGTTGAGCATGGTTCGAATCCTGCTGGCTACATTGTTCACCGACTGTTTGAGTGTAGGGGCCACCTTTTCACCCAACATTTTACATGTATTACCCAGTTTGGCCTTGGGCCTCAACATTACCAGGGCCAGCCCTGAATTTACATATATGTAAATTATGAGGCACTGAAGTAAAATTTTGTATATTATATTGATCGACATTGACATGTCAGTGTTTTTGCATGAATGTGTGTATGATAGATGTACGCAACAATTTTGGTATGAATGTCAAATTATGTTCAAATTTAAACTTCTTATACATTAAACCAAATTTAAATTCGTGCTACTTACTTGCTTTGATACATATTTTCATGCGCACATGCGCACACATACATATTAATTTAAAGATGTGAAAATAATAATTTGATTTGGATATAAACCTAAGCTCGCGTTGAAAATACATTATGATACAATAAATCAAATTTTCACTTATGAAATTATTATCATTGGCCATATAAATGTATAAGTTTGTTTATGTGTATGCATGTAAGCATATATGTATGTATAAATATCTATGTGTGTGTATACATATGAGTTTTGATACACTTATCTAGTGTTTCTAACTTGAATAATAGAAAATACTTATTTTCACAAAAAAAATAGTACATGGAAACAAAAAAATTCTACATGATACTGATACTTATCAATTTTGATGTACGTATGATTAGATGTAATGTGCATGTGCATGCGTGTGTACATATATGAGTTCTGGTACACACATATGTACGTATGTATATAAGTATATATATATATATGTGTGTGTGTGTGTGTCTATGTGTGTGTGCGTGCACGTGCTTATGTGTATGTGTGTATATTTACGTATGTATATATCTAATTTCTGATACATGTAAATTATGATTTTAGTATAAAATTATGCTCAATTTAAAAATGACTTCTAGTAGTGTGAACCTAATTTTCATTTATGATATTTATTTATCCAAATTAATATATGCATATGCATACATGAATACATACATACGTATTTATGTACATTCATAAATACATACATATGTTCGTACATATGTGTGTGTGTGTGGCTATGTATGTATATTTATATGTACAAATGCATACATGAATGTATAAACATACATATAGTATGTTTCTATGTAAGCTTATTAATTTTAATACATGCACAAAATAGTACTTATGTGTACAAATAGCCTTTAGGATAAATTTATTTATCAATTCTGGGAAATAATTAACGAAAATCCAAGTTTAGTTTTTTAAACGATGGTAGTTTTTTTTAATGTAAGCGTATAGTTTTACCATATCCAGTTATGTGCTTCTAGTTAAGCATTATCATAATTATCAATTCGTTAAAAGTTGTATTAAGAACGTTTATTATATGTCAGGCCTCAATTCATAAATTTATGGGTATTTCTATACACACCCAATTAATACAATTCCTAATGTCGCTTAAGAGATAATGAATTGAAAAGAAACATTTTAAACGTCCGCTGTTTTTAATGCAAAAGAATTAAAATTCTACAAAGTTGAAAGATAATCACATTTCAAATTTATTTATTAACTTAAGGAGCTGGAACTTGCTGGTCATCCATTCTTTTAATTTTTAAAGTTTGGAAAGTTAATCCAACATAATTATATGCTATCAATGACATTTTTGTCTCACAACACCGAATTGATAATGATGTAATTACGGCGCAAAATGGTTTTCTTATTAACGAGTTGATAAATTTCAGTGACGTCAAGTTCATCTTAGAGTAGCGAATATATATATATATATATATATATATATATATTTATGTATGTATGTATGTATGTATATGTATGTATGTATGTATGTTTATAAAATTATAAAGTTGTACTCAAATTGTTCATTAAAATGTCAAGTTTAATATATATCTAATTTAGGTAAAAAACAAAAAGGAATTTATACTAAAAATAAGCAAGTGAAATGCGTAAAAGCGAAGGGCATAGATATTATTTCAGATTTCAAAAAAATTTACATTCAGGAGTCCAATCCATTACACCCCATATACTTTTCTCCTCTAAAAAGGATTATTTCAAATTAGGAAAGAGTATTTCATGTCAAAGAGATGGCTTCCAACATGTAAAATATACTTTGAGTCAAGGGGAATAGTTTCAAACAGTGAAAAGATGCTTTGAGCCGAGGGAGATGGTCTCAAACATTGAAAGGATGCTTCAAGCTAAGTAGAATGGTTTTGAATCAATGAAAGTCATTTTGGACATAAAAAGATGGTTTCAAGCTTAGATAAATGGCTTTCGGTCTAGAGAGAGGTTTCGAAAGGATGTGTGAAAATAAGTCTTTTATATTTTTCTATGAAATAGAGGAGTCCACCAACTCGATTCGTCTACCGAAGAAAGCATTTTTTTCGATCAAAAAATTGGATCTGCGTTGTTTAAATGCATCTTTTTGCAATGTTGGATTCTCTCTTCAACATTTTATCACTCCGAATCACATGGATAACTGAAACTCCACGCGCCAATCATCCAAAATTTGAAATGGCCCCGTTGCAAAGCCAAAGAAAGAGCAAAAAATGGAGCAATGACACTTGGGATAAAGAAAATTCAAAGCAACATGGAATTCTCGAAGCAGAGTGCCTCGTAATGGAAAAACAGTTAATATAGGGGACTAGAAGCAGTTCGCGGCTTCAAAGCGGAGGAACAAAAGAAACATAAAGGTTTAACATGAAATAATGTTGCAAGGCCAATTAATATTGTCTATTTGAAGCCTCCACCAGTAAATATAGGTTAAGTGGCACTGAGAAGTGGGCTTTTATTGGTTTTCTCTTTTCATTATTTCAGCTTGTTTCATTCATAATTATTATAATCCTAAATCAATTTAGGAGGATTTCTATTTTGACATTGTAGCTTGATTTATCATGATGACAAATGAGATTTTGCCTTTACTTATGCTTATATTCTTATTTACATGATACTGACTTTTTGAAGTCATGCATATTTGGTCTTGTGCAACTATGACATTAAGACAACGCATATTTGACTTGGACTTTTGGGTAGTGCATATTGGTCTCATATTCTTATTCATAAGGAATGATTCATCATGATCAACAATTAGAATGTTAAACCATTTTTTGAGCTAAGGTTTTTGGGTCTAGAAGGGTTTTGAGAGACAAGTTCATTTAAGTCCATTTGTTGAGATAAAGGATTCTATGAGATAAGTTCATTTAAGTCCATTTCCCCAAACAAAGGATTTTAGGAGATTAGTTCATATAAGTCTATGGATAAATGATTCTTGGAGACAAGTCCATTTCTCCAAATAAAGGATTCTGGAAGACAAAATAATCTTAGCTCGCTTCCTAGATCAGAAATTTAGGAGGCAAGTTTACTTAAGTTCCTTTTCCATATAAGGAACGTTGGGAGACAAGTTCATTTAAGTCCATTTTACAAGATAAAGGATCCTGAAAGACAAGTTTATCTAAGTTAATTTCCCCAAATAAGTAATTTATGGAGACAAGTTCATTTCCCAGATAATGAATTCTAGGAGATAACTTCATTTAATTCCATTTCCCTAGTTATATGATCGTAGAAGATAAGTTCATTGAAGTTCCTTTCCCTAGATAAAGAATTCATAGAAACAAGTTCATTTAAGTTCATTTCTCTAATTGAGGAATTTCAGAGACATGTCCATTTCCTCAAGCAATGAATTCTAAGAGACAGGTTCATTTCCCTAGATAATATGTTCATAGGGGCAAGTTCACTTCTCAAGATAAAGGAATCCTTAGAGGTTAAAATTATTTCCTAGATAAAAGTTCTCTGATAGTTAGATCCATTTATATAAATATAGAGTTCAAAGAAAATAAATCATTTCTTTAAGCAAGAAAATTTCTAAATCTTCAGGTCATATTGCCGAACGAAAATTCTTGGTTCCTCAAGTTATTATTAGAAAATTTACAAACTAGATAAAGAATCATCACAAGAAAGAAAACTTCTAAATCATCAGATCATCTTGCCAAGCAAAAATTTTTGATTCCTCAAGTTGTAACACCCCGTGTATTCTATAACAGTGAAATTCACAAATTAAAGTATAATTAATTACAAATCAAAGAATTAAGGGAAACGGGCTGTGCCATTGTGTTCGTCTCGGAAAAATACATGAAATAGAGTCCGAGTTTTCCAAAATCGGAGTCCGTATGACCAAGTTATGGCCCGTCAAAGTTTTCAGAAAATTTCAAATTCAGAAAATAGCTCGAAGATTCGAATTTCAAACACGCAGGGAGGCAGGGCGGGAAAGTTCCCGCCCAGGACAAGTCGGCAGGGGTGTCGACTTGCCAGTCGACACCCCCCCCCCCCCCCCCCCGTGTCGACCTGCTTGGTCGGCCTGGCTGGCCTGGTCTGTGCTGGGTCCGAATTTCTGAGGCTTGCTTTGTCACGAGGGCTAGGTGTCAGCTCTTGATTGGTCTCTCTTTCGAATGAATGGCTACGATTAACCCAAGCTACATCGACGGTCCTAATCAGTTCATAAACTCTATAAAAATGACCCTAGACTCTACCTAATCTATTCATTCAAAAATAAGAATGAGGCCATCATGCTGCTGAGGAACGACTAGGAGTAGCCACCAATTTGAGAGACAATTAGGAGACAAACTCTAAAGCATAAAGCAACTACAAGTTAAACTTAAACAAATCAAATCAACGCCTACATCAAAGGAATAGCATCTCCAAATCCAGAATTCAGATTCCTGAATTGAAGAATTCGTCACACGATTGTAAGTAGAGTACTATTCCGATGAGAATAAATAACTGTGTTTGATTTGTGTAAAATGAGAATTACACTTTATTTGTGGTGATAGTAATTCATATTTGTGAGTTGTTATGATTCTAATCGATTTGGAATGTTGTGATATAACGATTGGATATTCGCAAGTATGTAATTCATGATAAAAACTACATGTTTGCGGTAGTTTATTTGAGATTCATGCAAGTATACGATTGGATATTCGCAAGTATGTAATTCATGTTGAAGCTACATGTTTGTGGTTGTTTAATTGAGATTCATGCAAGTATGTGGTTTTGCTACTATGCCAACATAATGTATATTTTTGTACAAAATCACTTTGTGTGTAATTGGATCAAATTTGGGGTATTATGATTCATATGAAATTATGTTGGAATTGGCATCATGATCTATGTATAAAACCATACTTTTGTATTAGAAACAAAAGTAAGCCTCTTTGTGAACTTATGTTGATTTTATGAATATGACTAGGCTATGTTTGGTATTATGCCTAATTGAAAAACATGTTAGGCCTATATTGTTAACAAGAATTATATGATAATATATGTGACACATAGCTAAGTTAGATTTACATTCCAATTGCAAGTTTGCATGAATAAAGTAAAAACCATGATTTCATGTTTAGGAATATTTATGCCATGATTACATGAATAGATCAAAAACCATGATTTCATGTTTGGGTATATTTGTGCCATGATTATGTGAATAGATTAAAAATCATGATTAAGTTGGAATAATTCTAGTTGAACTATACTTTTGTATTAGTAACAAAAGTAAGCACCTTTGTAAACATATAGTAATTTTATAAACATGATCTGCTTATGTTTGACATTATGCCTAAGTAAAAATATAGGTTTATGTTGTAGTTAAGACTATGTGTCAATAATGATATCGAATTTAGTTAGATTCTTAACTTAACTACAAGTTTACATGGTTTGATTCATGTCACTTATGCTTTATGACCAAAGTATATGTTACCACAATGCAAGTACACCAGTTTCTATTTTGTAGTTCCAACGTTATGTTGCAAGTTCATGCGTTCACATTCCCCTTTTTGTGTATATAATCGCGTTTTAAGCCTCCCCTTCTTTCACGTGGCTAAGTTGGGCTTAAAAGGCTAAGCCCAACAATAAACGAACGTATTAAATGGGGGAAATAGCGTTGGGCCAAATTAATTAATAAATGAAAATATAAAAGTAGATGGGCCCAAATTCAAGAATGGGTTGGGCCCATGATTGGTGTAAACCTTTACACCATTAGCTTAAATTGATTTTGAATAATGGGCCGCAAATATTTACATATAAGAAAATAAAGAAAAGAGACAAAATATGTAAATGTAGAAAATACGATGTGTTTAACCCGAGGTTGGATTGAGTTGTGATGTAAACCTGCCCGGAACCGCCCGGCTGTCCAGTAGTCACAACAATACCTATCCAATGTGGGTGGTTAAACATGGAGCCCAATAAGGACCCGAGGTTAGACTGAGTTGTGGCGTAAGATTGCCCGGACCCAACCGGCAACAGGCAGCCACAACAATACCTGTCTAATGTGAGAGGTCAAGGCTTTAATAAGACAATTAAGGCTGAGTCAGGATTGATAGGATTAAGTAAATTATATTAATACTTAATCAAAATGGAACATGCTAAACTAAACAGACTGATTGGGGGTTAGGTTTATAAAACACTTAACCAACTTAGCATGTTGGCTAGAAATAGAAAACCTAGTAGCGGGGGACACTTTTCAGCAGTAACCCTATAAGGTATCATGATACCCTGAAACTAGGCAGGGTGGGGCACGATTACTGGGCTGACTGTAAGAGGTCAAATTGACGGCGGTGGTGCAGCAGTGTAGGTTCTAACGGGGTGCGGGCGTGCACACACTCCGGCGTAGAAAAATAAGGCACTGGGCACCAGTAGCATACCTGTGCATTCTAGGATTGTGTCGGGCCGCCACCATGGGACTTGATACACCCCATGGTGGGACCAGCATAGGTAACTACAACATCGGGGGCCGTAAGACACATGTAACTATGCGAGTAGGAGCCGATCATCATAAAATGGATCACTTTACCCTGATTATGGGGTGCCCGTTGGGAACTAGTTTATATGGGTACAGAGATTAATATGGGGTACGATAGTATATTCGACCCTAGACAACTTAACTAAGTTTATGGTGTTTTCCCATTTCTAGTTTATACTTATCATACCCAGTTCTTTATTCATAGACTGAATAGTCCTAGACTTACTCAGGCTTTATGTCTGACTCTACTTTTCTTTCGTCTTCTTTTCTTCCGTTCCCCCCCCCCCAGGTCCACAGGGAGGGAATACCGCAGCTTGACCAGCCTTCATATCCAGCTTGAAGAGAAAGAATGTATTGTTTGGATCTTTTCGTTTTGGACTATGGCTTTGGACAACAATTATGGGACTTTTGCAGTTTATTTATGTTTTCTTTATGCTTCTTTAAATAAGGTAATCAAGACAGTTATGAAGATGTCATGTTTTTGGAAGTATTGTAAGACAATTATGGTATGGTTGTTGTAACACGTATTTTTAATGAAATAAAAGTTGTTGTTTTTCCGCTGTTCAAAAATATGTGTTCTTATATCTGTCTTGTATATCTGTGACTTATACTTATAAACCTCCACCAAAATTAGGGCATTCCCTTTGAGAGTGACCCTAACGGAGGTGGGTTGTTTCACTTGGCATCAGAGCATAGGTTTACCAGATAAGATAAAAAGTTTTGAAAATTTATTTTCAAAAAAAGAAATTTAAAGAAGCATTTTTAAAAGAAAAATATTATTTTATTTTAAAAAAAGGCAAAGTCCCCCCAAAGCCATAGGTACTATCTCTTATCCTTCGTTTTGAATCTATCCTTTTTGTTTCAGCATGTCCGAAGAACTTAACTTGCCAGAGGGTGTACCAATACCTGGTTGGTTTAGGCGGTTCTTAGAAGCAAGGGCCACTCAGCCAGGTCCTACCGTTCCTCCTCCCCCAGCTGCAGGAAATCATCCAGCTGCAGCAGCACCTCTTCCTCCACCTCCTCCACGGGGAAACACGTTTGCTAAGATATGTAAAGATTTTAAAGCTATGGAAGGAAAGGATTTCCATGGAACTGAGTCCTTCGTGGCAGCTAGAAATTGGCTGAAAGAAACCGAGAACTTATTCATCATCTTTGAGGTAGAAGATAGGCAGAAAGTACAACTGGCAGTATGGTTGCTAAAAGGTGAGGCTTCCTACTGGTGGGAAGTCACTAATGCAGAAAGACCAGTGGAAACATGGGAGGACTTTAGGGCAAGGTTTGAGGCTAAATTTCTCTCAGATGCGGAAAGGAGTTTGCAGTTGGAAAAATTCTTATTTCTTAAGCAAGGGAACAAGACAGTCAAAGAGTATGTTAATCAGTTCGATGCGCTGGCTAGGTTTGGGCTGGACCTAGTCAACACCCCGCACAAGAAGGCTCTCCATTTCGTCAAAGGGTTGAATGAGCCATTACACAGTTTGGCCATGACCCATATACCCATGAGAGCTACATATGAAAGGTTGGTACAAATGGCATTGCTGAACGAAGAGGATAAGGGCAAGAAGGAGACAAAGGCGGAAAGCTCTCAAGGGAAGAAAGAGGGTTTGCAGCCTAAGAAGACAGACTTTAAGAAAGGCGGGAAAGGCAACAAAGAGAAGAGGAAGTGTAATTTCTATGGCAAAGTGGGGCACTTAGTGAAAGATTGCCGGAAAAAGAAGGCCAAGGAGAATGGTGGGTGCTTTTCTTGCGGTGAGACAGGCCACAGGGCTAAGGACTGCCCAAAGAAACGAGGACAGGGGCAGAGGGCTGGATCCACCTCGGGGGCGCAGGTTCATGTGCTAGAAGCGCCACCTCTGCAACAGCGAGGTATAAATACTTCTGTAGAAAGTGTAGTTTATCTTTATGATCACCCCGTTCGCACTTTATTTGATTCTGGCGCATCACACTCCTTTATCTCGTCTGCTTTAGTAGAATCTCTGCACCTAAAAACTAGTATGGTAGAGGACCCCTTAATTGTTTCAAACCCAATTGGGGGCCCAGCTCATTTTTCTATGATCTGTTTGGGATTGAAAATTTCTATTCTAAGCGTAGAATTTCAATGTAGTGCCTTTGTTTTGGGCTTTTCGGGATATGGTTTGATTTTGGGCATGGATTGGCTATCCAGTAATGGGGCCATCCTTGATTGTGAGAAAAGGGTTGTTAGGCTCCTAACCCAGCTCAGTAATACTTTGGAAATTTCTTGTAATCCCTCGTATGCGGTTATGCTTAGTTACCTTGAATCGCTAGATGCCTCTGCTGAAAATTTGCAATCAGTTAGAGTGGTCCGGGAATATCCGGATGTCTTCGAAGAGGTGAAGGGCTTGCCTCCGAAGCGGGAGATAGACTTTCGCATATACCTTGTAGATAATGCAAAGCCCGTTGCGTTGCCCGTTAGACACATGGCTCCACGGGAAAGGAAAGAGCTCAGTAAACAGATTAAAGAGCTTCTAGAAAAGGGGTTCATTAGGAGGAGCATTTCAGAATGGGGCGCTCCAGTGGTGTTCGCTACAAAGGTGGATGGTTCACTCCGTCTATGTGTTGACTATAGGGAGCTCAACAAGCTAACGAAAAAGAATAGGCACCCTCTCCCCAGAATTGACGATTTGTTTGATCAGCTTGTAGGAGCGTCTGTTTTCTCCCAACTCGATTTAGCGACCGGTTTTCATCAGCTAAGGGTGGCTGAAGATAGTAACGATAAAACGGCATTCAGAACCCCAGACGGCTTCTTTGAATGGCTTGTCATGCCTTTTGGCTTGACAAATGCACCTGCTTACTTCGTGGACCTGATGAGTAGGGTATTCAGAGATTTCCTTAATAAGTTCGTAGTGGTCTTCGTAGACGATATCCTTATCTTCTCAAAGAGTGAAGAGGAACATGCTCAGCACTTAAGGGCAATCATGGAAACTCTGCGAGTCCATCACCTAAAAGCCAAATTCTCCAAATGCCACTTTTGGAGAGAAGAAGTGAGGTTCCTTGGGCACATAGTATCCAAACAAGGGTTAGCAGTGGACCCTGCTAAGGTAGTGGCGGTACAGGATTGGAAGACACCAAGGAATGCAACTGAGGTCCGAAGTTTTCTAGGACTAGCAGGTTTCTATCGAAAGTTCATAAGGGATTTTGCAAAAATCTCAGCTCCGCTCACGAAATTGACCAAGAAGAATCTGGTGTTCAATTGGGACTTGGATTGCGAGTTTGCTTTCCAGCGACTGAAAAGGGCTCTTACAACAGCCCCAGTTTTGACATTGCTAGATGGAAGCAAGATGTTCACCGTTTATACAGATGCATGTGGGACAGGGCTAGGCGTCGTCTTAATGCAAGAAGGAAGGGTAGTAGCTTATGGTGGGAGGCAGTTGAAAGTGCACGAAAAGAACTACCCGACCCACGATCTTGAGTTAGCTGCCATCGTCTTTGCACTCAAGTCTTGGCGACACTATCTCCTAGGTGAGAAGTTCGAACTTTACACTGACCATAAATCGTTGAAATATCTTTTCTCGTAGAAAGATCTTAACTTGAGGCAACAGAGATGGATGGAGTTTCTTGCCTCGTACGATTTCGAGATCTCCTACACTCCGGGCAAAGGCAACGTAGTGGCAGACACGTTGAGCCGAAAGAAATTAACCCTAAGCCCGCTGTTTGTTGAAAGACAAAGCCTAGAGTTTATAGCCAGCTTCGACTTTAGGCCTTCCTCCGATTTTGTACCAGGCTTGCTAGCATCTCTCGAAGTGCGCCCGACTTTAGTGGACTCAATAGGGACAGCACAACGCGAAGACCCTCGGCTTGTGGAAACGATTGATAGGCTAATTAGGGGTGAGACTTTAAGTCACCTCAATAGATACTCCATCGATGATAAGGGTTGGCTAAGGCGAGACGGAAGACTATGCGTCCCACAGACAAGGGATTTAGTAAAGAGGGTTCTCGAGGAAGCACATCACTCCAAGATGACGATACACCCAGGCGGAGATAAAATGTACAAGGACATAAAAAGAACTTTCTTCTGGAATGGCATGAAAAAGGACGTGGCAGAATTCGTTTCTAAGTGTATGGTGTGCCAACAGGTTAAGGCGGAACAGAAAAAGCCTGGCGGTCTGCTACATCCTCTAGAGGTCCCGCAGTGGAAGTGGGATAGCATCTCAATGGACTTCATCGATGGGCTGCCTAGGTCTAGGAGAGGCAACACTAACATTTGGGTAATAGTGGATAGGCTTACTAAAAGCGCCCACTTCTTACCTGTCAAAAGAAAAAGAACTGCCTCATCTCTAGCATCTCTTTACCTCAAGGAAATTGTCCGACTCCACGGAATACCATCCAGCATTGTTAGTGACCGAGACCCTATCTTCACAAGTGCGTTTTGGAGGAGTCTGCAAGAAGCAGTAGGAACACAGTTATGCTTGAGCACAGCCTATCATCCCCAAACTGACGGCCAAACAGAAAGAGTGAACAGAGTTTTGGAGGACCTTCTAAGACTGTGCGTCCTTGACTTCGGAGGGACATGGGAAGACCATCTTCCTTTGGTGGAATTTGCCTACAACAACAGCTATCAAGCAACCATCGGAATGGCGCCCTTCGAAGCTTTATATGGAAGACCGTGCCGATCGTCCACTTGTTGGTGGGAGTCTACTGATAAGCTCATACTTGGACCAGATATGATCCGAGAGACTTCAGAGAAAGTAGAATTAATACGAAGAAGGATGAAGACGTCCCAAGACAGACAAAAGTCCGACGCCGACAAGAGGAGGACCGACCTTGAATTTGAGGTGGGAGACAGAGTTTTTCTTAAGGTATCTCCGCTAAGGAACGTTGTCCGTTTTGGAACCACAGGAAAGCTAGCACCAAGGTTCGTAGGGCCATTCCCTATCATCGAAAAAATTGGGAAAATGGCCTATAGATTAGAGCTACCCGAAAAGCTGGCCGGAGTTCACAACGTTTTTCATGTTTCACATCTCCGAAAATGTCTACATGAGTCTGCTGAAGTGGTAGAGCCAAATATCCTAGAAGAAGCTGAAGTGGAGCGCGAAGCAACCGTGCGGAAAGTTCCAACCCGCATATTAGGAACGGAAGTGAAGAAGCTACGCAACCGCGAAGTCAAGCTCGTCAAAGTTCAGTGGAGCGACGCCGAGGGAGACGCGACTTAGGAAACTGAAGCTAGAATACGCACTGCCTACCCTTTTCTTTTCGAGGGTACATCCTTGATCTTTCTTTTTCCTTAAGTTGCGCTTTTATCTATCTTTTTAGGTATATTTCCTCGACCTTATCTTTTAGGTAGAAGCCCTTTGGATGAAAACATGTAATTGAAACATGTTATGGATGATGGTTGCAAGTGGTTGCAAGTGATTGCTCGTGGTTGCATATACACACACAATCTAGGTTTTAGATCGGCTCAGTCACTTCATATTGCATATGCATATATGTTTGCATTCGTATATGGTTGAACTTTAATGTGTTGTCATATGGATGTTGCATTTGTATGAATGATTGTGCACCCATGTAGAATCATGAATAGGAAAATTTGCATACATAATGGATTCATGGCACTTACATAATTCGCATTAAGGAGGTCAACTGAATCAGTAGACCGCCTGATTTTGCATTAGATAAGTACATGTACACACACACTTCGCATATGATCATGAAGCATTAGAAGTCTTTTAAGGACAATGGATACTCGTGTTTGATGGATGAGTAGATGGATGTTTGGACGTTAGGATGTACATTCTTCCTAAACTTGAAGATTTCGGGGACGAAATCCTTTTAAGTGGGGGAGAATGTAACACCCCGTGTATTCTATAATAGTGAAATTCACAAATTAA
This sequence comes from Allium sativum, assembly GCA_030737875.1. Classification (NCBI taxonomy): domain Eukaryota; kingdom Viridiplantae; phylum Streptophyta; class Magnoliopsida; order Asparagales; family Amaryllidaceae; genus Allium; species Allium sativum. The sequence continues at coordinate 1,040,367,168 of CM060910.1, read as the reverse complement.
AGTATAATTAATTACAAATCAAAGAATTAAGGGAAACGGGCTGTGCCATTGTGTTCATCTCGGAAAAATACGTGAAATAGAGTCCGAGTTTTCCAAAATCGGAGTCCGTATGACCAAGTTATGGCCCGTCAAAGTTTTCAGAAAATTTCAAATTCAGAAAATAGCTCGAAGATTCGAATTTCAAACACGCAGGGAGGCAGGGCGGGAAAGTTCCCGCCCAGGACAAGTCGACAGGGGTGTCGACTTGCCAGTCGACACCCCCGCCCCCCCCCCCCCCCACCCCCCTCCTCCCCCGTGTCGACTGCCCAGTCGACACGGGTGTCGACTTGCAGGTCGACCTGCTTGGTCGGCCTGGCTGGCCTGGTCTGTGCTGGGTCCGAATTTCTGAGGCTTGCTTTGTCACGAGGGCTAGGTGTCAGCTCCTGATTGGTCTCTCTTTCGAATGAATGGCTACGATTAACCCAAGCTACATCGACGGTCCTAATCAGTTCATAAACTCTATAAAAATGACCCTAGACTCTACCTAATCTATTACTTCAAAAATAAGAATGAGGCCATCATGCTGCTGAGGAACGACTAGGAGTAGCCACCAATTTGAGAGACAATTAGGAGACAAACTCTAAAGCATAAAGCAACTACAAGTTAAACTTAAACAAATCAAATCAACGCCTACATCGAAGGAATAGCATCTCCAAATCCAGAATTCAGATTCCTGAATTGAAGAATTCGTCACACGATTGTAAGTAGAGTACTATTCCGATGAGAATAAATAACTGTGTTTGATTTGTGTAAAATGAGAATTACACTTTATTTGTGGTGATAGTAATTCATATTTGTGCGTTGCTATGATTCTAATCGATTTGGAATGTTGTGATATAACGATTGGATATTCGCAAGTATGTAATTCATGATAAAAACTACATGTTTGCGTTAGTTTATTTGAGATTCATGCAAGTATACGATTGGATATTCGCAAGTATGTAATTCATGTTGAAGCTACATGTTTGTGGTTGTTTAATTGAGATTCATGCAAGTATGTGGTTTTGCTACTATGCCAACATAATGTATATTTTTGTACAAAATCACTTTGTGTGTAATTGGATCAAATTTGGGGTATTATGATTCATATGAAATTATGTTGGAATTGGCATCATGATCTATGTATAAAACCATACTTTTGTATTAGAAACAAAAGTAAGCCTCTTTGTGAACTTATGTTGATTTTATGAATATGACTAGGCTATGTTTGGTATTATGCCTAATTGAAAAACATGTTAGGCATATATTGTTAACAAGAATTATATGATAATATATGTGACACATAGCTAAGTTAGATTTACATTCCAATTGCAAGTTTGCATGAATAAAGTAAAAACCATGATTTCATGTTTAGGAATATTTATGCCATGATTACATGAATAGATCAAAAACCATGATTTCATGTTTGGGTATATTTGTGCCATGATTATGTGAATAGATTAAAAATCATGATTAAGTTGGAATAATTCTAGTTGAACTATACTTTTGTATTAGTAACAAAAGTAAGCACCTTTGTAAACATATAGTAATTTTATAAACATGATCTGCTTATGTTTGACATTATGCCTAAGTAAAAATATAGGTTTATGTTGTAGTTAAGACTATGTGTCAATAATGATATCGAATTTAGTTAGATTCTTAACTTAACTACAAGTTTACATGGTTTGATTCATGTCACTTATGCTTTATGACCAAAGTATATGTTACCACAATGCAAGTACACCAGTTTCTATTTTGTAGTTCCAACGTTATGTTGCAAGTTCATGCGTTCACATTCCCCTTTTTGTGTATATAATCACGTTTTAAGCCTCCCCTTCTTTCACGTGGCTAAGTTGGGCTTAAAAGGCTAAGCCCAACATATATTATAATAAACGAACGTATTAAACGGGGGAAATAGCGTTGGGCCAAATTAATTAATAAATGAAAATATAAAAGTAGATGGGCCCAAATTCAAGAATGGGTTGGGCCCATGATTGGTGTAAACCTTTACACCATTAGCTTAAATTGATTTTGAATAATGGGCCGCAAATATTTACATATAAGAAAATAAAGAAAAGAGACAAAATATGTAAATGTAGAAAATACGATGTGTTTAACCCGAGGTTGGATTGAGTTGTGATGTAAACCTGCCCGGAACCGCCCGGCTGTCCAGTAGTCACAACAATACCTATCCAATGTGGGTGGTTAAACATGAAGCCCAATAAGGACCCGAGGTTAGACTGAGTTGTGGCGTAAGACTGCCCGGACCCAACCGGCAACAGGCAGCCACAACAATACCTGTCTAATGTGAGAGGTCAAGGCTTTAATAAGACAATTAAGGCTGAGTCAGGACTGATAGGATTAAGTAAATTATATTAATACTTAATCAAAATGGAACATGCTAAACTAAACAGACTGATTGGGGGTTAGGTTTATAAAACACTTAACCAACTTAGCATGTTGGCTAAAAATAGAAAACCTAGTAGCGGGGGACCCTTTTCAGCAGTAACCCTATAAGGTATCATGATACCCTGAAACTAGGCAGGGTGGGGCACGATTACTGGGCTGACTGTAAGAGGTCAAATCGACGGCGGTGGTGCAACAGTGTAGGTTCTAACGGGGTGCGGGCGTGCACACACTCTGGCGCAGAAAAATAAGGCACTGGGCACCAGTAGCATACCTGTGCATTCTAGGATTGTGTCGGGCCGCCACCATGGGACTTGATACACCCCATGGTGGGACCAGCATAGGTAACTACAACATCGAGGGCCGTAAGACACATGTAACTATGCGAGTAGGAGCCGATCATCATAAAATGGATCACTTTACCCTGATTATGGGGTGCCTGTTGGGAACTAGTTTATATGGGTACAGAGATTAATATGGGGTACGATAGTATATTCGACCCTAGACAACTTAACTAAGTTTATGCTGTTTTCCCATTTCTAGTTTATACTTATCATACCCAGTTCTTTATTCATAGACTGAATAGTCCTAGACTTACTCAGGCTTTATGTCTGACTCTACTTTTCTTTCGTCTTCTTTTCTTCCGTTCCCCCCCCCCCCCCCGGTCCACAGGGAGGGAATACCGCAGCTTGACCAGCCTTCATATCCAGCTTGAAGAGAAAGAATGTATTGTTTGGATCTTTTCGTTTTGGACTATGGCTTTGGACAACAACTATGGGACTTTTACAGTTTATTTATGTTTTCTTTATGCTTCTTTAAATAATGTAATCAAGACAGTTATGAAGATGTCATGTTTTTGGAAGTATTGTAAGACAATTATGGTATGGTTGTTGTAACACGTATTTTTAATGAAATAAAAGTTGTTGTTTTTCCGCTGTTTAAAAATATGTGTTCTTATATCTGTCTTGTATATCTCTGACTTATACTTATAAACCTCCACCAAAATTAGGGCATTTCCTTTGAGAGTGACCCTAACGGAGGTGGGGTGTTTCACAAGTTATTATTAGAAAATTTTCCAACTAGATTAAGAATCGTCACCCAGATAACACCAATCCTCAATTCATTGCCAGAAATTCATAACCATTTTCTTGAGCTTTCGAATATAAAGTTCTTGAATATTATGATATTATGATCTCTCCACTAATAGTTCCATATTCCACTTGTAGAGTAATAACTAGACTATGGTTCTATTTATCATGGTAATTTTTTAGTGTTTATTTGATGTTTCAAGATACCCAGAACATCATTTTTCGCAAGATGGATTTATGTAACAAGTTTAGAATATGGCTTATCCTAAAGAATACAAAAAATTCTTGCACTAGGAGGGGAAAGTGTTAGAGCCGAGTATTTTGACTGCTAAAAAGAATTATTCAAATAACAAAGAGCATTTCAAAT